>CM060926.1:942421850-943021850 GCA_030737875.1 Allium sativum | reverse complement strand
AAGTGGAGATTTGTATGTCACTCCTACGTAGGATGAGAGTTGCATAACGTGGAGATCTATATGTCACTCCGACGTAGGATGAGATTTGCATAACGTGGCGTAGTTTTATGGAGATTCGTATGTCGCTCTGGTGTGGGACGAGAGTCGCATACGCTTCTATGGCAGAACAGTGGAGACCGTGCGAGAACGGTGCCATGGGAAGTACCTTGATATTGGGGGTAGCTACGTATATGAGTATTAGGTTAATCTACTGGGAGGTATATGGGAGCAACGTATGTGTAAAGCCTTGAGTGTTATTAACCTAAAACAACCTAAAAAAAAATAAGAAAATGTAACTGAACGATATGTGTAGGGTTATTTCAGAATGTGTAATTTAAGTCTAATCACCATAACTTGTGTTTTGACCCCCTCCTCATAACACACTCGCAGGTTAGGTTTTTGGCGGAGATAGGATAGCTTTGGATACTGGTTAGGCAGTATTATTACCTTGGTAAGGCTATATTTGATTATATTATATTTTATTCCATTCCGCTGTGAGATGTTTTCTGAGCTCTGATATATTTATTATCTAAGTCTTTTCTGCAGGATACCAAACAAGCCAACTCGAGTTTCGAATGATTGAGATTTTTGAAAAAAAATCGGTCTGTTGAAATTCGGGTTGTTACAATACACCTAGATTTACAATTGGAATGTAAATCGTAAACTTAAAACAGATGGTAATAAACGTAGAATGGATGAAAATATGCAAAAGAATAATGGCATTTGAAGTTTAAAATAGATTGGCTAAAAATGGGGAAGAAATAAACTTAAAACATTAAAGAAATTGTAATGTTACGCAAGAGTCAAGGGAGGAATTATTGCAAATTTTAAGTTTGATCTGAAACATGTGTTATGAATGGAAAATATTAATATAGGAGGACGAATAAGAGGCAAGAATGTGGGGTTTCTCGTATGTTTGAGGTTAATTCTGTAAATTTAGATTATTACGGTTCTTCTCATTCTTTTAGCGTCGGATTTCTAAGTCTGTGGTTATTTCAACAATAGATCCTATTATGGAGACCACGGGTAGTACATCTGAATCAGAATCAAGAATTGTGCGCAGTCAGGTGAGTGGATTTAAATTATTTTTTCGATAATGGTATATTGTATCGTTTGATTTCTGTTCGAATTTACAATATATTCTTCTTCTCCTTCTTTTCACTTCTTCTATATATAGTTTATATTAAATTTTAGTTATGCACAAAATGAATAAAATTGTGGTTATGCGCAAAGTAATCAAATTATGGTTATACATAGAATAATTGAATTATAGTTGGGCGCAAATTTATTGAATTGTGATTATGCGCAAATTAATTGGAATTATGAAAAAAGGGAAATTTTGATGACTTGGGGCTAAAAAAATATATTATGTCAATATTGTAAGAAAAGGGAATATTTGAGAAATTACATACTATTTTTGTGAGGAATCACCTTTAAATTTTATACTGAAATAATTATAGAGATGGGAAAATGGTATAAGTCTTAATCTTAGTTAATTACAGAAAATATATTAGATTTGTGAACAATAAAAGAAGAAAACAGGTTCTACATATATATATATATATACACCTAAAAATCTGAAATGTATTCGTAGATTGATTGGTTAGGAAAAAGGGGAATGTGTTTACATAGTTTGGTAAATAAAGAAAAATAGGAAAAATGATTACAAACTGAAATTATGAATAAATGGAGATTAGTGTGAAATAGGAAGTTAACTGTATTGCACACTAATTTGATGACCTCAAAAATAAAAAATAAATGTTTTGCAATTCTGGGTTCTAATTATAGTAATTACCTAAAACTATGGAAATGAATTTTTTTATATAGTTTTGTAAGCAATCAATTTGGAATAGGCTTAACTTCCTAAAAAGAAGAAATTGTAACGATAAAAAAGAAGGGTAACATAACCGAAAGAGGTCATGAAAATAAAAGGAGATATAAAAGGCTTATTGTGTAAACTTGTAAGTAGATTAATGTCATAACTATAAGGGTTATTAAACAAATTAAGAAACCAGTGAAGTATGTATGTATGAATGAGGAAGGTTACCTATTATAAAAAAATATATGAGACGAGAATGCAATATAATAGGTAGACTTGTCATAGGGGCAAGTAGGATAATAACACATAGGTTATAATTTAAAAAGATGAAATGGGAAGTAAGAGGCTTATCATAAATAAACTTAGACAACGGGGAATATGTTTAGTAAGGAAACCCAGAGTTATAGTTGTGGTTATATTATAACACGAGGCTATAATTAAATGGAAAGAGTAGAGTAGGTTTATTATTAATAAACTTATAATTGAGAAATTAAGTTTAATGAACATATTAATAAGAAGTGGTCCATTCCGGTATTTAGAGATGATTAGGGTAAATAAGCGGCCAACTAAAGCTAGTAAAAAAAATAACATGAATGCTAAATAAACAAGTGAAATGTTCAAGTTAATTAGCAACGTGGTAAGTAAAACAAGCATGTAGTTGAAAATTAGACATAGGATCTAATAACAAAATGATGAGATGCGCTTGGACCAATCCATACGTACTAGGGATGAAGAGCTCAACAGGACGGATCATCGAGGATGTTTGGAGACATGAGAGGAGCACATTCATCTTATTATTTGACGAGACTGGAAGGAAGTGCGGGACTTCTATGGGACGTAAGGACACTCCGTGATGGTCCTCCATGGTAGGCCTAATGAAACTGTACCCATAGAGGTGTGATTTGTAATGTTCCATCCAGTGAGTATGCCTTGGTTGCATCTTTGATGTTGGGCAGCCTAAAGACTGAAGCAGATGATCTTAGGATGATTCGGTGGCTACCTCAAGGGGGAGGTTTCGTGGTCAGGACCCATCAAAGGATAGTAAGTCGTCGGATATTTGTCATCGTCAATCGGAGTGTGTGGGGAAAAGATTGGAGCCAAGCAAAGAGGCCAATGATCTTTCACTATCGGATCATTGGATGAGATAACACATGTTTGTTTAGATTGTGTAACACCGGGAAATTTTTAAAACATGACATAAGGGATAATTAAAGAATACTTAATTTTTAGAAGAAGAATTAAGGGAAATGGGTTAGGCCATTGTGTTCATCTTGGAATTCTGCTTGAGATAGAATCCGAGTTTGAGTAAAACAGATACAGTATGAAGAAGTTATGAAGCTTAGAAGATTTCAGTTTAAATTAGAATTAAAATAATAATGAAAAATCAAATTCGAAGTTCAAAATCAGACCAAGCAGGCTGAGCGGGAAAATTCCCGCTCATGGGTGTCGACCCCCCATAGGGGGTGTCGACCCCGTCGGCCCAGATCTTGACGTGACGAATTCTTGTGGTCTAGGGCTGATGTGGCGTTCAGGGATTGGCTGGGTGACGTGTATTTCTGGTTTGGATGGCTCAGATGGATCCTAGTCTAATCTAAAGGCCCTAATACACCTAGTACTCCTATAAAAACACACCTAGACCTAACCCTAATTTCATTACACTAATCCATGGCGCCTCCATGCTGCTCAAACCTAAATTAAACTAGTCTCTCTTCTCTTCTCCAAAGCAAATCAAAGTAGGAATAATCAAACTGGAAGATAAGAATTAAGTTCTACAACAACGGTTTAGCTAATCTAATTCAGAATTCAGATCTATTCTCTATTCTAAATCTTGTCGCTGTGAGTCCATGTTACTTTCACATATAATTAATTAAAAAAAAGTAATTGTGATAGGATTGTAAATTGGATTATATGAACATGCCTGTAAGATGAATCATATCAAGTTGTGTAAATTCTTATCTTTCAGATTCATACCAAATTTTGCTATCATATGCCTATTGGATCTATTTTATTGTTTTATGCCAGTTCATAATTCATATGCCTATTTTTATGCCAGTTTTGATGTTGATTCTTTTCTCCTCTTCTTTTCCTTTTTATTTTATGAGATTAGGCTAACTTCGAGCCTAACATATTGCGTTATACGTACGAATGACGTGAGAACGTTGTGGAAAAGTTTGGGAAAACACTGAATAATATGTAATTGGGCATAAATTGATTTGTAATCATGTAGTTGATTTAGGGCATAATTGTGTACAAATTGTATACGTGAGGTTTGGCATAAGTTGGATTGGGCATAATTGGATAAAATTTGTATACATGAGGTTTGGCATAAATTGTTAATAACAATGAACGCAAATTAAATTGGGCGTAGTTTGGCATAACATGTATACATAGGATCATAGGCCTAATTTGGATTAAACATAATTTAGATTGGAAATTATGGGTAATTGGAATACATGTTATAATTCATAACTTGAAATTGGGTTTGAATAAAAGAAGTAATAATGAACGCCTAAGACATGAGGTTAGATTCAAATTGTGTATAAGCCTGCCCGGAACCGCCCGGCATATCAAGTGACCGCTATTTGGTAATCTAGTGTGAGAGGTCAAGGGCACAAATTAGATGCGTAATAATGCAAAGACACAAGGTTAGATTCAGATTGCGGTATAAGCCTGCCCGGAACCGCCCAGCATATCCAACAACCGCAAAATGGTAATCTAATGTGGGAGGTCTTGCAAGATTACGGTTAAAATGAATTAAAGAACACTTAACCAAGATAAGACATGTAGTAAGGCATGAGTATAATAAAAAGGGTTAAGTGGGTGACACGGGTGACATATGAAATATAATTAGAAGCATTTAACCAAGTTGAAACATATAAGCAGACATGGGAATAAGAAGGTGTTAAGAGGGAGTTCCTAGCGGGGACCAAGCTTAGGTGGGAAGCTTGTGTCAAATGTGTTGACCCTTTTCAACCAGTAACCCATTCTGTATCTATGGGAGCTCGAACTAGGTCGAGGATCGGACACGCTTACTGAGTTTGATTGTAAGAGGTCAATAAATAAGTTAGCAGTAGCAATGCAAGTCCAACGAAGTCATGTACGTGCGTGGGTCCGGGCTGGTAGGTAAGACGTTGTTGCATCGTGTAGGTATAAGCCGTGCATTTTAGTAGTATCGGGTTGCCTCTTTAGGGAGTGATACGCCCTATTGTGGGACCAACACAGGTATCTACGAGTTAGGGTGCCGATCGAGTAGGGAGGGTAGTGGGCACAACTAGTGGAGATAGGAGCAGGCGACAGCTATGACAGTAGCTAAGAGTACACAAAACTACCATCATTATTATTATGATTAGTGAGAGGGAACAACTTTCAGTATGTAAATAGTATTGGTGCGGTGTAGGAATTATCTTATAGTGATTAGAAGCGCAATCAACGTTGTATCTTGTTCATCTTGTTTACCTTGTCATATCTGCTTATGCTACAGTCATCTCTTGTATCCAGTTTGTGTTCTTATCCTGTTACTTTACTAATTATATTGTTAAATTCACTGGACTCGCCAGACTTTATGTCTGACTCTTTTATTTCGCCTCTTTTCTTTCTTTTCCCCCCAGGTCCTCAGGGTGGGATTAGTGGAGCTTGACTTGGATTTCTTTCTTCTTTAAGTGCTTGGAAGTGCTGAATGTAATGTTTAGTCTTATCTCTTTTTCATTATGGCTATTTGGAGTGGGATTATTGTTTTACTTTTATATACTTTGATAATAATTTTGTTCAAGATGGATATTTGTGTACTTGACTCTAGTATGTGGTTTTGATGTTGTAACAAAACATGTTTTTCTTTCCCGCTGCAATGAATAAATTTTGAATTTTCTTAAGTACCATTTTATATATCTG
Organism: Allium sativum; assembly: GCA_030737875.1. Classification (NCBI taxonomy): domain Eukaryota; kingdom Viridiplantae; phylum Streptophyta; class Magnoliopsida; order Asparagales; family Amaryllidaceae; genus Allium; species Allium sativum. Next base: position 943,016,104 of record CM060926.1, on the reverse strand, counting down.
TCTTGTGATATTCTGTTCTATACTCTTATAATACTCCACGAAAGTTGATGCATTCTCTTAGTGAGTGACATTAATGGACGTGGGGTGTTACAGATTGGATGGTAGGGCGATCATTTAGCTCTTTGAATAGTCTTTCGTTAGTAGGGGTAGGCCGCATGAGGCCGTGGAGAGCCACCGAAAGAGACCTACTTATCTTTGGATATCTGTATATAAGCCTAATGAGATTGTCCTTTGCAGATATGTGTAAAGCCCCCGACCAAGTTCTGTGGAGGAACTCAGGGATTAGGGTGCCTTTATGGCACAGTGGTAGATGCTTATTCGCTTTCGCAGCATAGCCTTGTACAATTTCGTGGCGTAGCGATGAAGGTCCAGTACGTTTTTGTAGTACGACGATGAGGACCACTCGAGGAGGATACTGTGGGAAGTACCTCGATATATTGGGTATATAGCTACATATATATTATTTATTAGGTTAATCTTAGTTTAATCTACCGAGGAGTAGATGGATACGATTTATGCGGAAAAATCGAAAGTGTATTGTGAGATAAACCCGGATAACTTAACAAATATATACTAATGATAGAATGAAATATGAAGTGTTATTTGTAGAAAGTATAATTATCTATTCACCAAAACTTTGTTTCTGACCTCCTTCTCATAACAATCCTGCAGGTTAGACAGATGGTTGAGATTCTACAGCTTAAAGACACTTATTAGATAGTGTCATTATATTAGTAAACGTTTACATACTATTATATTTTAATCCCTTCCACTGTGAGATACCGTTTATGAGCTCTGATATATTTATCTTTGACTTTCTACAGGATACCAAACAAACCAACTCGAGCTTCGATAGATTTGGATTTTAAAAATAATCGTTATGTTGGAATTCAGGTTGTTACATTTGGTATCAAAGCTTAGATTCAGGATTCCTGTATAGATAGTGAGTGAGCGTATTTGCATTTCTAAAATATAAATATATTATGTATATGTACCTATATCCTTAGAGGAACTCAATAATTAAGCTAACAACATATAAAGGAAGTTGGTGCATTGGTTTTATACATTAAGGAAAAAGTTATGGAAGTTTGAGGATTATAGACCCATGAGTGGCTAGGGTGGAAAGTGTAAAAAATGTTTGAAAAAAAGAGAGAGAAGACTCCATGTGTCAATCTCTTAAACTTTGGTATTTCAGATTAGTGGATTAGGCGGTGATCTTGTAAATTGAGAAAAAGTAAGAAAGATAAAAATGGATTAGGAATTATATATATACATTGGGCGTAAAAGTGACACTAGTCATATTCTTCAGTTCAAACATAGTTTGAAAGGAATTTATATGAAGGAGAAATTTTACGACAAAGAATTGTAATTTAGTGTAAAGAATTTGGAAAATGCAAAAATTAGAAACCACTTTGTACTTAGCCTCACAGTTAGTACTTTTAAAAGGAACTTGAAACAAAATGTAAACGTAGAAAAAGATTTCTAGAATGTTTTCAAGTTTCAAAATTTTAAAAGTTTACAATTTTAGAAATTTACTAGTTTGTAATATTAAGGGTTGCGTTAAAATGATTTTTGAGAAATTTGTGCAAACTTGTTTTCAAAAAGTATTGAATGTGTAAGCAAGTTGTGGAGTTAAGCGATATAAGTGGTTAAGAGAAAGCACAAATAAATGATTTGGTCATACCAGGTGCATAGGTGATCTTGAGTGCAATTTTTTTAAGGACGGATTGTGGCACCTTTTAACTTGTTGGGATAAGAAGAACTATAAGACAAGTTTTTTATGAATCAATAAGTTTGTAAGTAATATGTTTTGTTAAAGCAACAAGGAAATGTGCAGTGAAAGAGGTGTACAAAATATAGCTAAAAGGGTCCATAGAAACTTAATCTTATTTAATTAAGAATAATTTAGTGAGAAAGGGTCCCATTTGTGTACATAGATAGTTAGTAAAGGTCCGAGGAAAGTGTGACAGCCCGCCCCACACCAGCCGACATTTCCCATGAAAATGCGCTGTGTCGATGTCCAACCGGCACGGAACGGTCGCCAAAGAAAGGGAAAAGGAAAGGACTTACTAGTGAACTAACAAAGAACCTGTAGAAATGTCTCACAACGCAAGGAATAAAATATAATAATAACATACTTGACATAAAGCAGGTGAGACAGTACATAAGCTGAAACTAAACATCATAGCAGTGGAAAATCCAAATACAGCTTATGTTCCACATCATCATTATTACAACTTTAAAACTATCTCTAAAGCAAAAGAAAGGAAAGGTACACTACTAATGCCCAAAGTAGTGACCAACAGCGACACAGAGAGAATATCTACATATATATATATATATATATATATATATATATATATATATATATATATATATATATCATACGTAGAAGCCTCCTGCTCGTCTCCGGTACAGCTATTCGTGCTTCACTAGCTAACCTGTCTCTAGTCTGCTCATGAGAGCACCTAGAGTAATAAGAAGAGACATAAAACTCTGGGTCAGACAAAAGTCTGGTATGAGCGATAAGCAGCAAAACAGAACAATAACAGGTATACTAAACCATACCTGAACCTGGACCTGCAACCAAAGAGTTAGCACTACATACTGCACAATACTCTAAGGTGCCACTAACATATGATGTAAAGAATACCGGGGGGGTGTGCATGTCATAGTGATGGCAAACAAATAAAGCATAGAAACCATCCTCACATCTCTCACTCAGTGCGTAAAGCATACGATATCCACCACTTTGATCACTAGACCCATCGAGGTAATGACGGAGTTCGACTTGTACAACTACTGCTACCACCAAGCTTATCCCATGGGATCATGACCACACCTTTTCAAATGACCTCACTTCATTGGTCTATATCCCACTAGTAGTACCTAGGCCACTGTGGCCTTGAATCCGTTCACGTACCTCACATACATAGTGATCCAAAGTCATAGACATCGACAACCCCTTAGCACACGTCCCGCAGCAAAGCCCAACCCATGAAGTTAACTCGTTGGTTCCCAACTGGATCCTGAGTACAAACTTCCCACTTGGACTACCTTTGTGTCTCGGGTTGTGGTCTTCATCTCCGAATCGGTTCGGTTCTTCACTTTACCTTACCTCAGATCGTGCTCTTGGTTCGGTTTGTGGTCCACGCCTCAAGTCCAAGCTCTTCGGTTTGGCTTGTTGCCTTCATCACCTCGTATCGGGTCGAGTTCCTCAAGCTCCTCCATGGTGCATCGGTTGGGGAAGGGTATCATGGCTCGGATCGGCCATGGTCATCATACAGTGTAACGACCCAGGGGCAGTGGGCTAACCTCATACCGTGGCTTACAGAGATACCTCAGAACTGCTTTTACGGCCAGCCTCTCGACTCGACCAACCCACATTGTCGGGAGATGTAGGGGTAGAGTCTCATGTTCGCCACCAAACGCGAAGCGAGACCCCCCTATCATCCGTACCAATTAAGCAACCAGCTCTGATACCATTGTAACGAGCAGAGGGTTTCGGCCCCGAAAATCAACATGAATATCTTTACCGTAACTCATGCCGACCTTCCAAACACCGAAAACACCGGAACATTATTAGAAAGCAATTAGAGGGTGAGATAAGAAAGAATGAAATATTAGAATAGAAGAAGGAAAAGAAACACCACAACACAGAATCAAAGTCTCACATCGCAGCGGAACAAAATATAATACAGAAATAAATCTTTACTGAGAGCTTTTGAAAATATTTACAATATCAGAGTACATCAGTCATCTAGACAGTTATAATAACCTATCCTTAGATACAACACATAGCGAAATAGTAGCTATATAAAATCACCCATCTGGATTCTTCCAGCTCGTCTCTTCACAGCATTCGATAACCTAAACCTATACACCCCGGGCTAACCAGAGCATTTACAAAACAACGAGTCAGTCTGGTGAACCAGAGTGAGTAAAACTCGCATAGTTTAAAGGGTATCATACACAACCTGATTTTAAAGTTAAAATCTTTTCGAAAGGAAAGGATAATCGTAAGACCAAATCCACACATAAACACGGACGGTTTTTACCTTATGATAACCCAAAATATTTTTAAACTAATATCTTGTCTGATATTATAATAATGTCTAAATACAAGTAAATAACAATCTAGTGGAACGCTTGCATCTCACGCTCGACATATATTGTATACAAACAAAATTGCGGGTTCTTATTGGAAATTTGATTCCGACCATGACAAGGTATGGAACCACCTGTCGATAGTGTATCTCTAGAGACGAATACACTGGGTTCAACAAGAACATCTTGCAACTCGGCCCTCGCATGACCGACCACTCATTTCTCTTGAGTGTATCGAATGTATATCACCAACGGTTGGGCTCAATCCACCATTTCCCGAAAAGGGACAGCATCGAAATAGATTAAAGAATGAAATAGATTTTCTCTAGATAGGTGATTATACACCCTAATGGGAGCGACCCACATAGCCATGTTGCCTGCCCGATTTTTGTCATTTCCCAGTTGATGAGGCTTGAGGCTACGCTTTATCAGCACATCACATTCACTTCGAATGCCACATCGTCAGATCCATCGACAATCACTAATTGATGTTTACAACAATACATTACGTGTTAGCTAAAGAAGTTTCTTTCTCCGCTTCCACTCTTGGTACGGTTGGAGAAATCAATGTACGTGACCTTTCTGGAAATACTCTGTCAGACATTCATCCATACAAGTCACCTAGGCACAGGATGAACCGAAGGTACCCTCCTACTGCGTTCTAGGAATCACCCTGAGAATCAGTAGCGAGAAGTCCTTGCAAAACCGTAGATTTCAACCACGATAGAATCACAGTATATCTCTGCTTGCAATCAGAGATTTTAAGCAACCCTTCCGCTTATGAAGATCCACGGTCTTCACTAGCTCCATTTTGAATCAGCATCTCCAACGTATTCGTATTTGCTAGACGGAATGGTTTTCGAATATTTTCGATCTTGGTCTTTCCGTATCAACAATCGTATGGGCAAATTTGATAGTCGGTTATTTAACTATCAAATGAACAAACATTCATCCATAAAAGAAAATGGATTCACTGATTCAATATTCAGTATCATTTAGCCTTTTTATCAGAAAACAGAAATCGTCTATAGTGGTTATTAACGTGATTTCTCATGACGAAGTTTTGCACATTATAATATTATTAAAACTATCCCACTTTTCATTTTGTTTTTCCTTTTGGCTACGTTGCTTTTGGTTCCTTGCGTTCATCCTTTTCCAAATGTGTTGCATCCCACACAAAAACATTTCTTGCGTACAAATTATGTTATTCCTTGCACCTAAAAACAATTGAAACTTGCACTCCACGGATTTAGTTTCTTGGCTGCCAAACAATTACTGTACCATGGAACCGTGCGGGTCAAGTTGTTATTCCGTGCAACCCAAGCTCCTTCTCCTTTAAATACTCTGCGCCTTTATTTCGATCTCAACAAACAGAAAATAAATAAATAAATAAAAAGAAAAGAAATCAATCCACATGGGAGCGGTGCTGCATGGGAAACAAAGGGGCCAAAACAGTTTGAAACAAGAATGAAGTGGGATTGTTTAAAAGGGAAAAAGGAGGCACGACTTGATTACATGAAGGGGTGGATCACGGACGTGAAAAGAGAATGGAGGATTCAGACTGGAGTAGGATGCGGTGAACTGAGTCGAGTCCGTTGGCCTTGCATGCATGGATGGGGATGCAGTTGTTGGTGATGGGGGATTCTGTTAGATGAGAGAAAAAAAAAATGTTGATGCAGCTCTTGAAGGAGGAGGAGCAGAGCCTCTGTTGGATCTGGAAGGAAATACAAGGTGACGTGGCATAACTAGTGTGCTAATTCATTAGATTATAAAATGCCCAAGCTTATTTTACTATGACCTAAGTTTTTAACATACTATATATCATTTGACCTGTACAACGTAGCAGCTTAACTCATTTAATTGGCCTAATCATTTTTAAATTAGCCTAATCATCCCTTTTAAAGTACGCTTAACAGAGTTATATCATATTTTATATATAATGTAGTAATAACAGTTAATTGACGAAAAAAAATCTAGAAGTACGTACCCATTTGTATATGCCCAGTTAAAAATAGAACATGCCTAAACCGGTATATGTAATCTGACAGTTCACTATATTCATGCCTAACCAATTTACACCACTTTTGACGTTGCATGCCACTTATCCTTCCGCATACAAATATATTTTTATTTAACTAAACATAAAATATGAATTTTGGCAATACTTTTATAACATTTTATTTAAAAAATCAGTTATATGGAGATCCCAACATTCCATATTATGGTTCTTTACAGCATTGAGGTAAGACCAATTAAGGGAACTCAACTGCTGATACATTATAAAATATTTAAAACATATTTTGAAATTTTACCGTGCCTAATCCACGCCTAATGAAGATTTATAATAAATGTTAATAAGTGATTTATAATTATTATTTAGTTTAATAACGTTAACTTAATAAGTGGATGCCATATTAAAGTTATTTCTTGGTTATACAGTACGGATTGAACGAAACAGGTGACGTCGAATCCGTATCAACAAGCGCAACACAATGAAGCTGGTTTGGGCAGCGTTAGGCGCTGTTGAGAGTTTTAAACACTTGTTTTAATTATGACAAGCTGTTCTGACAACGACTGGGAACCCAAGGTGAGTTAAACTCACTCAGTTCTCCCCATTTATATTTTATATAAATTGGGTTTTATAATTGTGTGCTACGTTTGTTAATGGTTGTTGTTTTGCTTGTTTGTTTTATTCATATGTGGATTGAAATGGTTGAATTAAACGTTCGTTTAATTTAATTAAAACTAATCGTTATTTCTAACGATTAAACCCAATTGAGGTAATTTATCTCAGTGGTTATATTTATATGGATATAATCGTTAATTTGTTGCATGCTTGAAATTGTTGTTATTTGCCCAATATTGTCCGTTACAATTATTATTGACTATTTAACTGTTTATGTCATCTATTTAAATAGAAAACCGAATATTGATTGACCATTTGAACTGAATAATTTGAATTGTGATCACCATTGTTTTGCAGGGAATGACAGATTGGATAATATTGATAACGTTTATCAATATGGTAAAATTGTTTGTTATGAAATGTGAAATTAGTGTATATTTCACGGTTTGGTACTGTAGCAGCCATTTGCCTCTTTAGTACCGTCGACTAAAAGGAATGACTTTTTGAAATCAATAGTAAATGGATTTCAAAGATATAAATGTTTTATTTTATATGGATTGAAATACAATTTTACTACAAAAATAAATGGTCGAGGTTAAGTTTACAATTTTTAAATATATATATATATATATATAACTAACAGAAATGTAAGAGATTATTGTACCAATGTTTAAACGAGATAAATTTATCATATTGGCTATCTAAATGTCGAAATGATTTCGTAAAGACCTTAACGGTTGTAAAGGAAGTTTAAATGAAATTTCAAGATATTAAAATGGAATAATCGAATCATGGATTTACGCGAATGTATAAAAGAGAATGAGAGGTAATATTTTTGTAAGAAATGACCGTTTAGCAAACGGTGTTTTTTAAATGATACGAAGTGTGATTAATTAACTCTTCATAAATAAGATTTACATATCAACAGATTTGGAAATGAATAGTGATTTGGAAATGAGATTTCATATTTCAAATGAAGCCGGATTTGAGAATATGAATATGAAATTTAAAATTGAGATTTATAAATGCAGTTAAGGATGTAGAAATGAAAACAAATGGTGAGTTGACATACTTAATTTACGAAGGATTTTGTAAATGAAAAAATCAAGGTTTTGAAAATAGAACCATATTAGTAAAGAAGACTAAGGGGTTGGTAAATGTGTTTTGTAACATTTGTTACATACGAGATGAACTATATTTTTGACATAAGATTTCATAAAGGATTATTATATGTTTGCAAATGATGAATAAGTGGGCGAGTACAAAATAAGGAGAATGTGATAAGTAAAAGGGGTTTGAAATGAAGTTTGTAACGTTCATCACAAATGATACGTGGAATTGTTTTGATAAATATAGATATAAGAAGTTAGAAAAATACTAATATAATGATTAATATAAGATTTAGAAAGGCTTTGTTTATGAGATTTTGAACAATGAATTTGAGTTGTCGAAATGATTTATACCAAGGAATTCTCATAAAGATTCTATTTATAATAGAATCAAAAGTTCATATATATGATATTGTAAATGATTATTAATATAAATCGAAAGAGTTAATAAGAGTTACTTAATAATTAGATAAGTAAATGAGATCGAGATTTAAATAGGTTTTCAAAAGGATGGTATTAGATTATAAATGAGCGTAGTCGGGAAACATAATTTATGATTTCCATAAAATGATATTATAAACTGTTTTCGAAAAGTTTATAGGTTAAATGACATAAATTTGGAGAATATTCTTATGTTACGATAAGAAGTAAAAGCGATGTTTTAAATATTGGGAAATTTAAAATATAATTAACGAACGGTTCGTTAAAAAGGCTAAATGATACCGAATATTGAATCAGTGAATCCATTTTCTTTTATGGATGAATGTTTGTTCATTTGATAGTTAAATAACTGACTGTCAAATTTGCCCATAGGATTGTTGATACGGAAAGACTGGGATCGAATATATTCGAAAACCATTCCGTCTAGCAAATACGAATACGTTGGAGACGCTGATTCAAGATGGAGCTAGTGAAGACCGTGGATCTTCATAAGCGGAAGGGTTGCTTAAAATCTCTGATTGCAAGCAGAGATATACTGTGATTTTGTCGTGGTTGAAATCTACGGTTTTGCAAGGACTTCTCGCTACTGATTCTCAGGGTGATTCCTAGAATGCAGTAGGAGGGTACCTTCGGTTCATCATGTGCCTGGGTGACTTGTATGGATGAATGTCTGATAGAGTATTTCCAGAAAGGTCACGTACATTGATTTCTCCAACCGTACCAAGAGTGGAAGCGGAGAAGGAAACTTCTTTAGCTAACACGTAATGTATTGTTGTAGACATCAATTAGTGATTGTCGATGGATCTGACGATGTGGCATTCAAAGTGAATGTGATGTGCTGATAAAGCATAGCCTCAAGCCTCATCAACCGGGAAATGACAAAAATCGGGCAGGCAACGTGGCTTTGTGGGTCGCTCCCATTAGGGTGTATAATCACCTATCTAGAGAAAATCTATTTCATTCTTTAATCTATTTCGATGCTGTCCCTTTTCGGGAAACGGTGGTTTGAGCCCAACCGTTGGTGATATACATTTGATACACTCAAGCGAAATGAGTGGTCGGTCATGTGAGGGCCGGGTTGCAAGACGTTCTTGTTAAACCCAGTGTATTCGTCTCTAGAGATACACTATCGGCAGGTGGTCCCATACCTTGTCATGGTCGGAATCAAATTTCCAATAAGAGCCCGCGGTTTTTTATGTATACTATATATGTGGAGCGTGAGATGCAAGCGTTCCACTAGATTGTTATTTACTTGTACTTAGACATTATTATAATATCAGACAAGATATTAGTTTAAAAATATTTTAGGTTATCATAAGGCAAAAATCGTCCTTGTTTATGTGTGGATTTGGTCTTACGATTATCCTTTCCTTTCGAAAAGATTTTAACTTTAAAATCAGGTTGTGTGTGATACCCTTTAAACTGTGTGAGTTTTACTCACTCTGGTTTACCAGACTGACTCGGTGTTTTGTAAATGCTCGGGTTAGCCTGGGGTGTATAGGTTCAGGTTATCGAATGCTGTGAAGAGACGAGCTGGAAGAGTCCAGAAGTGTGATTTTATATAGCTACTATTCCGCTGTGTGTTGTATCCGAGGATAGGTTATTATAACTGTCTAGATGACTGATGTACTCTGATATTGTAAGTATTTTCAAAAGCTCTCAGTAAAGATTTATTTCTGTATTATATTTTGTTCCGCTGCGATGTGAGACTCTGATTTTGTGTTGTGGTGTTTCTTCTCCTTCTTCTATTCTAATATTTCTTTCTTTCTTATCTCACCCTCTAATTGCTTTCTAATAACGTTCCGGTGTTTTCGGTGTTTGGAATGTCGGCATGAGTTACGGTAAAGGTATTCTTGTTGATTTTCGGGGCCGAAATCCCTCTGGTCGTTACGTACAGTCTCCCCTACTGGTTCGGTTCGGATGTGACTATACGGGTTGGGTCGGAGGGCTTCTGGCGGATCAGATCACTGCACCTGTTCGTGGCTCCTTCACTCGCGGCGTGCTTTCTCAGGCAGTTCGTGGAAGGGTGGAGCAGCTCGTGAGTGGCATCGGTTCGGATCAGAGCTCCTTCTCACAAGCGGGTCGGATCGTGGAGCTTTCATACGAGCGGGTCGGATCGTGCTTTCCTCCTCCGATCCGATCCTGTTTGGGCAATTTCCTGCACTTCTTTCCAGCGATTGTTTTTACGCCATATGACGACAATCTAGACCAATCTAACTATTCTAATCAATCACAAAGCATACCATACAGTCATAGCAACATGTAGAAACGACCATAAACACCAAAACATCAATTTGATAAGTTAAAACGGATCAAACATAGCCAAAACCCCATATTTTCCCTTAAGCATGTTTAAGCCAAACTAATGATAGGATTAGTAAAACTTAATCAAACTAACCACATTTTCTAACAGAGGCCAAAAACAATATTTCAAAATTTATCAATATTTTTCCAGATTTTTAACATGTATAAATTCGCTAATTATCACAAATTACCCTTAATTAACCATAATTCGTGAGGAACTATGCAAATCACTCACCTTGGCCTCAAATTAACTTTAGATCTGAAATAAATCTCTGTTATGGCGCTGTTCCCAAGGCTATACAACAGTTCTACCTCGATTCTTGTGCTAATCCTCTTTGATTTGATGTAGATTTGGCTCAATTAGCGATTAGAAGGTGATTTGGGGTGTTTTAGCAAGTGGAGGCCATTGCTAGGGTTCTAAGAATGAAAGTGGCGGCTGTGAAAGTGAGAAAAAGGGTGTTCTCTAAACCCTAACAGCCCTTAAATATCCCAAATCCCGAAATTCCCCTTTGGGCCTAGCTGTTAATCACCCGGTTAAGCCCAATTAAGCTGTTTTTCACCACCTGAAACTTGTTTCAGCCATATCTCCCAAACGGTGAGTCCGTTTGGCTAATGTGACCACTCTACGGAAAGGTAAACCATCATCCGAATCTAATGGAAGTGGTTTCAGGTCAAAATTTCTTTCCAATCAAAAGTTATGGCCGAAACAAGATCAGCTAGGGGCAAAACGGTTATTTAAAAATCAGCAAAAATCATGAACATGGGAAATGACTCCAATAGTCTTCTCCCAAAGTTACATGGCCATACGACTTCGTGTGTGAAAGAAATAAATATTCTACGATCCTTTGATGCGTAGAATGCGGGTTGTTACTCTCTCCCCCCTTAAGAAATTTCGTCCCCGTAATTCCTTAACCCAAAACATACAAAGGATCCCGCATGCCTACCAGCCACATACAACAATCAAACATGCAAAATAAACAAAATAAGCCTGTCCTAGCATGCGGAAAGACTAAATTGAAACTGAAATCTTACCAGGCGAAGAGTTCTGGAGACGTCTTCCTAATGCTCTCCTGTGTCTTCCAAGTACAGTCATTCTCATTCTCGCCCTACTGAACTTTGACTAGATTCACCACTTTCCTTCGAATTTGCTTCGTATCGTTCCCAACAATACGAATAAGCTTGCGGTTCCTAACCGCCTCGGATTCAACTTCGATATCATCCAACTGATCAGGTGAAATAGTCACATCTGGGTCGTGTACGAACTTCCTTAATTGGGAAACATGAAATACATTGTGAACTCCTGCCATCTTCTCTGGTAATTCAACTTTATATGCCAAATTCCCAATTTGCTCGAGAACTGGGAATGGTCCAATAAATCTTGGTGCAAACTTGCCTCTCCTGCCAAATCGTATCACGCTCTTCAACGGAGAAATCTTGACAAACACCAAGTCGCCAATGGAGAACTTTAATTCTCTTCTCCTCTTATTAGCATAACTTTTCTGCCTATCTTGGGTAGCCTTCATTCGTTGTTGGACAACCTTAATCTTAGCTGAAGTTTCTCTTATCACATCTGGTCCAAGCCCAAACTTCTCACCAGTTTCTAACCAACATGACGGTGAGTTGCACGGTCTTCTGTACAAAGCTTCAAATGGAGCCATACCAATACTGGATTGATGACTATTATTATATGCAAACTCTACTAGATGCAAATGGTCATCCTATGATCCACCAAAATCCAATATGCAAGCTCTCAAGAGATCTTCTAACACTCGATTCACCCTCTCTGTTTGACCATCGGTTTGAGGATGATATGCGGAACTGAGATGTAGTTCTGATCCTAACGCCTCTTGCAAGCTCTTCTGAAATCCACTAGTGAACAACGGATCTCAGTCACTCACAATGCCTTTAGGTATTCCATGAAATCTCACTACCCACTTTACATATAGTTCAGCTAACTTAGCTGCCGTCCTGTTTGACTTGACGAGTATAAACCTTGCACTCTTAGTCAATCGATCCACAATCATCCAAATGTAATCATGGCCCGATCTAGTCCTTGGTAACCCATCAATTAAATCCATTGAGACTTGTTCCCATTTCCATTCTGGAATCTCTAACGGTTGCAACAAACCGCTAGGCTTCTTTTGCTCAGCTTTAACCAGCTGGCAATTCCTGCATTTGGATATAAATTTCCCAACGTCCCTTTTCATCCCTTCCCAGTAGTAGGTCTGCTTCATGTCTGGGTACATCTTGTTACCACCGGGATGTATAGTCAGTTTCGAGTGATGACATTGCCTAAGCACTTCATATCTCAATCCATTGACATTGGGTACAACTAGTCTTCCATTCTTCCTAAGCGATCCATTTCGATCAAGCCCATACTTGCACATCTCTTCGTTGATTCCCATCTCTAACTTTGAGATGATTTCCAATAGGTTAGGATCGTCCCTCTGATTGGAACCAATCCGCTCAATCAAAGTGGGTCTGATCGTCAAACTTGCTAACATTTCTGGATCCAATTCATTCTTTGGTCTGAAATCATACCCCGCGATGTACTCCAGTTGCTTCCATTCTAGAAACATAGCCCCTAAACTGACATGTCTTCTACTCAACGCATCAGCCCCCGCATTGCCCTTTCCTGGTGTATATGCGATGTCGAAATCATAGGAAGCTAAGAATTCTAACCATCTTTGCTGTCGGAGATTTAGATCCTTATGAGAGAAGAGATACTTTAACGATTTTAATCGGTAAACAACTCGAATCTTTTTCCCAAGAGATAATGTCTCCACATCTTCAACGCGAACATGATCGCTGCCAATTCCAAATCATGGGTACGATATCTTTTCTCATGCGGTTTCAGTTGCCGACTTGCATTAGCTACAACCCTACCTCCTTACATCAGTACAGCACCTAGTCCGGTACCACATGTATCCATGTATACCGTCATCTCTTCATTCCCCTTAGGAATTATTAACACTGGTGCACATGTCAACTTTTCCTTTAGACTCTTGAATGCATTCTCGCACTTTTTGCCCTAGACAAAAGCTTGATTCTTCTTGGTCAACTGGGTCAACGGTGTTGCTATCTTGGAGAAGTCTTGGATTAACTTACGATAATATCCAGCTAATCCCAAGAAACTTCTTATGTTTGTTGCATTCTTGGGCGTAGACCAATCTTGTACCGTAGCCACCTTCGCAGGACCCACGGCAATACCATTCTCTGAAATAACATGGCCCAAGAATCTCATTTCCCTTCTCCAGAAGTGACACTCAGAAAACTTTGCTTTCAACTGGTGTTTTCTTAACATCTCCATCACTACCCTCAAATGTTCCTTGTGTTCTTCCTTTGTCCTCGAATAAACAACTATATCATCCATGGACACAAGAACAAACTTATTCAACTGATCTTTGAATACCCTATTCATAAGATCCACAAAATATGCTGGCGCATTGGTCAACCCAAATGGCATGACCAACCACTCATAAAATCCAGACAGTGTCCGAAATGCCGTTTTTGCTATACTCTCAGCTTCCAATCTAAGCTGATGAAAACTTGTCGCGAGATCCAACTGGGAGAATACTCTGGTGCCACTCAACTGATCAAACAAATCATCTATCCGCGGTAGAGGATACTTATTATTCCTCGTCACCTTTTTCAGCTCGCGGTAGTCTACACACAATCCAAGGGAACCATCTGCCTTGGTGGCAAACACAACTAGTGCTCCCCACTCAGAAACACTTCTTCTGATAAACCCCTTCTTCAAAAGATCACTTATTTGCACCCCGAGCTCTCGCTGCTCCCTTGGTGCCATACGACGAAGTGACATCACTATAGGTCTGACATCTTTCACTAAATCAATATGGAACTCAATCTCTCGGTGTGGTGGAAGCCTGGTCACTTCCTCGAAGACGTCTGGATACTGGCCAACCATGGGCAAACCTGACAACTCATCAAGCAGGATGTCGAGGGAATTTAGAAAACTAGCCATTACCCCATCGCTAGGTAGACCACCAAACACTACCCTCCGCCCATCATTCGCTCTAGCTGTTACCAAAAAGCCCTCACAGTCTACCACCACCCCGTATCTTTTGAGCCAATCGACTCCAAAAATAATGCCAAACCCAGTAAAGCCCAAAACAAAGCAATCACAAACAAACATGCATCCATGACTTGATAAGACACATTATGACAAATCATGCTAAGGCTAGTCGAACCACCAATCGGGTTCGTCACTACCAAAGGTCTATCGATGATCTCGGGTTCCAATCCCAATTTATCTACCATGTCACTAGATATGAAGGAACTGGAAGCTCTGGTATCAAACAAATCTCTAACAGGAACATCATAAACGGAAAGCATACCTTGAATAACAACATTATTTCCCTTCTCCGGCGCAGTTGGGGCTTTCGACGAAGAAGGAACAACATTAAGGGCATATGCTTTCACCATCTGCTTTTCTTTAGGGGGTTGTGAACACTTGTCCTTGTGATGTCCCACTTGGCCACAGTTGAAGCACTTCCTATCTACTGGCTTTGCTCGACAATTACTAACATAGTGGCCCCTCTTGCCACAGCTAAAGAACTCAACATCTTTCTTCTTCTTCTGGCCATCCTTATTCTGGTTCTGCTTCCTCTTATTATGGGAACCACTCTTGCCACCACTGCTTGCTTGCAGTTTTGGCTCCTCTGCAGATGCGACCTCAGTCTTCGACTTAGGGTAAAGACTCTCTGACCTCAATACTTTCCCCATGATCGATTAAAACGTCTCATCGATGTGGTTAACAAGCCTTTCCCCCAAGTGTCCATCCAATCCAGTTATGAACTTCTTGTTCTTCTTCTCGGCAGTATCTATTAGGGATAACCCATATTTCGACAAAGTGTCAAATTCGGCAATATACTCCGAGACAGCTCTGTCATTCTGCTTGAGTTCCAAGAATTTCTTAAACAACACTGACTTCTGAGCAGCTGGAATGAATTTATCGCTAAAGCAAACCTTAAACTGATCCCAAGTAATCTGATCTTCGGGAGTAGCTGCCTTTATAGCATTTCACCAATTCATTGCCCATCCTTGCAGTTGACCGGATGCTAGCATTCTCTTCATCGCATCCTCGATACTCAAGTCTTCGAAGATACGCTCGCAGCTATCCAACCAATCCTAAACATCCGTAGCCGACTTTGTTCCATGGAACGGCTTCCCACCAAGACTAGTATAATCCTTGTTCAGCTTGGCGAAATTGGCCCTAAGCGCCTGCACCGCTGGACCACCACCATTACCAGCATTAGGAGCTGCCCTCTGAACATCTCTAGGCATCTCCCTCATGAGGTTAGTAAACATCATCCTCATATCAGCAGCATTCCCATTATTGGCTCCTCTACCGGCACCCCTTGCGTATCGTCTCATCGTTCAATCTATAAAGAGAAAACGATTAACCATCTCCATAGTGGTTCCAGTGCAGTGCGACTTCATCCTTAGATATACTAATTATGTGTATATATATATAGCTTTTAAAAACCAAATTAATCACAAACATGCGCTCTCATATACGTATTATCTCTCCCTGGTGTCTTTCACTAGGTTAACTATGCAACCTAGTGCTCTGATACCAAGTGTGACGGCCCTACCCGCACCAGCCGACATTTCCCATGAAAATGCGCTGTGCCGATGTCCAACCGGCACGGGACGGTCACCAAAGAAAGGGAAAAGGAAAGGACTTACTGGTGAACTAACAAAGAACCTGTAAAAATGTCTCACATCGCAAGGAATAAAATATAATAATAACATACTTGACATAAAACAGGTGAGACAGTACATAAGCTGAAACTAAACATCATAGTAGCGGAAAATCCAAATACAACTTATGTTCCACATCATCATTATTACAATTTTAAAACTGTCTCTAAAGCAAAAGAAAAGAAAGGTACACTACTAATGCCCAAAGTAGTGACCATCAGCGACACAGGGAGAGTATATATATATATATATCATACGTGGAAGCCTCCTGCTCGTCTCCGGTACTGCTAGTCATGCTTCACTAGCTAACCTGTCTCTAGTCTGCTCGTGAGAGCACCCAGAGTAATAAGACAAGACAAAAAACTCTGGGTCAGACAAAAGTCTGGTATGAGCGATAAGCAGCAAAACAGAACAATAACATGTGTACTAAACCATACATGAACCTGGACCTGCAACCAAAGAGTTAGCACTAAATACTGTACAATACTCTAAGGTTGTAATAACCCGAAAATCTGGGCCAGTTTAAAATTTTATTTTGGCAATTTTAGCGAATTTTGATTATTTAAAATGAATTATTTTAAATAATATCGACGAGAAATTTATTTTGAATATAATTCGAACGTATATATTATACGCGTCGTCGTTATAATATAAATATTTATATATAATTATAAATAGAATTGAAAATGGCGCGGTAGTTCGATAATTCAATTTCAAACTTCAATTGAATATACCGGGTGCAAAACAATCCGGATTTTAGTGAAACCAAAAATAATGGGATCTAATTGATAAAACCTTTCCAATGAATCCGGGAAATCGAAATTTCATAGCAGGAATTAAAAGATATGTCCAGTTGAAAATTCTGAATAGTCGCTATGGAATTCAGGCCCTTAAAAATGGGAATTTTGCAAACGACTTCGGATTTCGACGAAACCAGTTTCGTTGGGTCCGTGATGTTAAGTTATTGCTAGATTCCAAATTTCATAATTTTTCGAATCAATATGTGAGCGTGGCAAAGGAAAACGCGTTTGACCAGTTTCAGTTGATTTTAATCGACTGGAAATTGGCCATTTTTCCAACGGTCTCAGAATTCGACGAAACTAGTTTTGTTAGGACCATATCGTCCATACGAAGCTAGAAAATATTTTTCGAGAATTTTTAGAGTTAGTATGTGACCCCGGTAATTTGAAATGTACGTTTAAAATTCAATATAATGATTTAAATGAAAATTCAACGGAAACTGATCAGGACAATCAAATCAACCTACGATACATATCCCATTGTGTTCGGAATGGGGGTAAAACGCTATGGACGACGGGCGGTGGGCCTCGTTTAGAGGTCGTATGTAAAAGTCAACTGTATGCAATTAAAATAATTAATTAAATAAAAAATAAATATCTTCTCCTCCCCCTTTAACCCGTTCTGGCCCCCCTATATTTCTTCGTTCAGACAAAAAAAAAAGAGAAAAAAAAAACATTGACGGAATCGCGCCCCCCCCCCCCCAGCAGCGGCGCCGCCTGGATCTGCTCCTCCCCCTCTCGCCTCCAACTCCCTCTCCTCCTCTATTCTCTCTCTTCTTCCATCGTGTGACAACCCCCGAACCCTAGCTGCCCACTTCCGCACCCTAAGCCACGCTGGGCCCACCTCCGACACCAAGACCTGTCGCCGCCGACCACAAGCAACAACCCCTCCCCCTGCGCAACCTGCATACCCCGACGCAACCCCTGCCAACCCCACCGCCCTCGTTTCTCTCTCCTCCTATGAAATGAAGACCGACGTTCAACGTTTCCACCTCGCGGAGCACTCCACGAGCCTCCCCCTTCCTCCTCTCGGAGCCCTAACGCCCCCATCCTCTGAAGATAAACAAAAGTGAGTTTTTACTTACTTGTTAAATTTTATTTTCAGTTTTTAATTAGATTTAGCATAAGAAAAAATCTGATTTTTATCTATTTAGAAGTTATGAATTTTATTATAAAAAGTTTCGATTTTCATATGGTAAATCTGAAAATAAAAATGCGATTTTTATTTAGGATAACATTGCATTAAAAATATCTGGTTTATATAGATAGATTTTTTTTTTAAAAAAAAAAGATATGTAGTTATAAAAATAAAAATATGATTTTTATATATTGAACTTCGAAATAAAAATATGATTTTTATATATTGAACTTCGAAATAAAAATATGATTTTTATTTATTGAACTTCGAAATAAAAATATGATTTTTATATATTGAACTTCGAAATAAAAATATGATTTTTATATATTGAACTTCGAAATAAAAATATGATTTTTATATATTGAACTTCGAAATAAAAAAAATATGATTTTTATATATGGAATAGCGAAGTAAAAATTCGATTTTTACATATGTAGTGACTGCGGGCAATGAAGGTGTCAAAAAGGGCGAGAACGAAGAAGATTTATATCAAGGAAGAGTCAAGATGATTGGATAGCTATATGTGAGAATTTCTCACCTTTCAATTTCTTTTTCTAGTTATATATATATACTAGGATGCAGACGGTGCTTAGTAGCACCCGACACAATCGTCCACAGACCATGGACTTGTTTGTTTGGTTGCATAGATTAGTTTGATGATTTGATTTGAATTTGGTTGTTTGGTGAATGTGATTGATGTGTGAATGGCGTGGGCCTTCACTAGACCGGGGATAAGGCTAGGCCTTGTCCCGTTTCTAGTATCGTGCCGTTATGCCGCCGAAATTTTCTAAAATATGTTAGGAAAATAAAAATATCATTTTATTGAATAAATGAACTGGATAGAAATTCATATATTGAAATAAAATGTTTTATCATTAAAAATATAATTTTTAACGTGAATGTGAATAAATAAATATTCATTTACAAACCAGACGGTTTGTTTATGTACACCTATTTAAATGACATTGATTGGGACGATAAATTTCACACATCGCCCAACTGCACAAATAAAATCTGTGTTTGATTGTTTGAAACCCCACACGGGTGTTGGGATGAAATTTGAAGTTCACTCATCCTGATTGATTAAATATGTCGATCGATTGATTGACAGGCTGTTATAAGCGTTAGATATCTATATTTGATGCTTATACAGTGTAGTGCACTTTGGTTGATGGTTGATTATTTTTCAAGGCTATTATACATGTGTTGTATGAAAATCCATATAATTAACTTTATATGGTAATTGATTGGGCCTCATTCCAGTTTTAAAATAGAAATATTTGAAATAGAAATATTCGAAATGGAATATTTAAAAATGTCAATATATGAAGCCGTGTTGATTAGATTGACGCCATCTTGACGTGAACGATATTTATATCGATTTTATTCATTTTAAAATGATTATTAAAAAAGTAATTTTGAAATCGAAATATTTCGAAATGAATTGAATTGAAAATATTTCGAAATGAATTGAATTGAAAATATTTCAAAATGAATTGAATTGAAAATATTTCGAAATGAATTGAATTGAAAACGATTTCGAAATGAATTGAATTGAAAACGATTTCGAAATGAATTGAATTGAAAACGATTTCGAAATGAATTGAATTGAAAACGATTTCGAAATGAATTGAATTGAAAATATTTCGAAATGAATTGAATTGAAAACGATTTCGAAATGAATTGAATTGAAAACGATTTCGAAATGAATTGAATTGAAAACGATTTCGAAATGAATTGAATTGAAAATGATTTCGAAAGGAATTGAATTGAATATGAATTCAAATTGAATTGAAATTTGAATTGAATAGAAATGAATTTTAAAACGAATTTATAAAGAAGAATTCAATTTTGATTTGAATTGAAATGGAAGTTGAAATTGCTTTTGAAACGAATTTAAAACTATTTATTTAATTCGTTTTAAATAGAAATCGACGAAATATATATTATATATATTATATATATAATATAATGGCCTGAATAGAACGCGCCGCGCCGCGGCAGTTCGTGAATTTTGACCATTTATTTCAAACGGACATTACGGGAGATCGGACCGTCGGATTCTCCTAAAACCGGAACCGTTGGGTTCGTATCGAAAAGAGCTTTCTAACGAATGTTAGAAATTTGAAATCTAACGGTCGGATTTGGAGATACGTCCAAATCAAATTCGAAAAAGGTCGCTGTAAGTGCAGTTCGATGGCCATTGGTGGAAATCGACTGTACGGGCCTTGATAAAATTATTAAAAATAGTAATAATTTGTGTAAAATCATAAGAAATGATTTGTGAAGATTTGGGATGAAAAACTCCATATTTGAAAAGATAAAAATAGTTTTTTTATCGAAATGAACTAGTTTTGAACTAGAAATATAATTCTATTTATTTTTAAATAAATAAATTGAATTTGAGAAGGGTTTTAAAAATAACCAGAATTTCCAATGATTGCATTGGAGTGGATTTGAATCGAAATTGTCTTCGGAATATTTCGATGTTGGAATTCGGGATTATACGAATGTTGTTATGGAAATTTGAAAGATATATATTTATATCGTTATTTCCAATACGACATTTGTTAATCGCAGAGTTTGATATTGAATATAAGCCGGGATATTTTCTATTCAGAGCCTTGTATTTAATATCAAATGGGCTTTGGGTTTATCGTGAACCGTGTTTTAAATGACACGGATTCTTTAACCCAGTTAACGATTAAAACTAAGTGGAGTTTTAATGAATCTTTAATTAGATTGAAATAATCGAGAATGGAGTATCACCAGTTTTGCTCCAGGCGATAGTTAAATCTTTAATTAGATTTGAACGTGAAATGGTAATTGAATTTACCGATAACACTGTGGTGTTAGATATGAAGTATTACCAGTTTTACTTCATGGGATTAATAGGTTGGGATTGGGAAATTAAAACAAATGATTACTTCGGTAAGTTTCGTTAATCCCGGCTAGTTGAATCGAAATTCAAAAGAATAGAATAAAGAATAAATTCAAGAAATTTATCTTGGATAAAATTAATGGGAACCTTTCCCTATAAATGTGAAATTAGAAACTAACTGTCGGTTAGCCAAGCAGAATGGTTTTCTGGATATTGATCTGATGTTGGTTTCGGCCTTCGGGGTTAATATTTGGGGGAATTGTTCTCTTGATTAATTTACGGTTAGTGACTGATGAATTGGAATGAGGCGTATGTTGTGTTTGTGTAACACTTATTTAAAATATACGCGAGTTATTCGGAAAGACCGGGTTTATCCCATTCTGAATAACAGATACGACGATAAGTCGAAGATGAAGACGATGGTCGAAGACCGGAGGTCTTCACGTCGTTTGGGTGATTACTGATGATCTTGATTGGGCTGTACACCCAAGAAGATGGAAACAGTTGGTGATCGTCCAGACGTACTTGGAGATCGATGGATATGCGGGGTACTAGGTGCCTCCGGTTTCGTTCAGACCCAGAACGGACTTGTAAATGGACTGTGTGTCTGACATTGGATTTTAGTCCGTGTGATCGATCTCTATTAAATATATATCTGTTTGGCGGCGGAGAATTTATTCTCTTGCTTAACGCCCTTCTCTGAGACGTACGAGCTCAGGGGTTATATATTGATGGATATCAAACGCATGGAGTGAATTGCCTGTGTGGCATGCCTAAGTGACAATTGATCGAGGCTTCTGTTGAAAAGCAAAGTCTTGTGGTGATGATCAAAGCACGGCCTTTGTGGCGTAGCTTTGTGTAACGTTTACCTCGCGTGTTTCACACCCGGTATGAACCAAAAACGGGAGACGGACCTCAGGGAGGACTTGCGTTTCTTTCTAGCTAAAAGTGGCGTCAGTGGTTTTACATGCCCTGACGAGTTTGACTTATGTGGTTGTTGCTGTTGCGAGGCGCCTCGGATTGATCGGTCGTTCTCGAACCGATGGAGTCATTTGATGGCTCATTTGCGCCCCAAAGGGCGGGAAAACGTAGTGTTCAGGCATTTTAATCCACATCGGTGGACCGGCCCTGTCGCTCCTAGGGTCACTCGAGCTCTGATCCTGAGACATGGTAGGCTAGATTGTCTCGAATCGGTTGAGGACTATCTTTTGCCTCGGTTCATAGACGGAAATCCAATTTCCAAATACGTGACTTTGCGGTTTTATTTGTAAACCTATACATGGCGACATAGTGGCATGGGACGCTCATGTCGTCTATGATTGATACTTATGATTTGAAGTTGTTTTATACACTATGCACTTATTATAGTATCAAATGATTTGTTTTAAACGTATCAAGCATTCTTTGGCTGTTATAAGGGAAAACCCTATCCCCCGGCTTGCGTTGCATTGTGTGATAGGACCTGGGTCTTATAACAGCTTCATTTTTCTTTATTTAGCATTGCGCTGTTTGTTTTATGCACTGGTATTCTTGGGAGGAAACCCGTTCCGTGTTATACGGCGTGGTCCCTTGATTTACCTAACTTTAAAATAAAGATTAATTGTTTTAGTTCTCACACCAGTCACATGACTGACCTGGAGTTTATTGTTTTAACCTAAACTCTGGGTGCCCCTATTTTGACACGGGCAGCTAGTAGTTTTGGTTTTGCAGATTTATATTCACAGGATCCTGGTTCACAGCTGGAATGATATCCGGAAAGCTTTGTATCCGTATATCTCCTTCTAGTTGTGTATTGAATTATTTTCCGCTGCTATGTAATGTAATTTAAATCTCTGATATTTCTGTGTAATATTTATTCATTTATACTCTGTATATTCTTGTAATCTGATGCACTGTTGTAATATATAGTGAAATGTTCTTCTGTATGCGTTCTGTTTTGTCGTGTTCTCAAACGATAGGGCGTTTCGAACGGCCTGGATCGGTTTAGCGACTGGTTCGGACCGAGCGAAATTCCTTGCCGTCACAAAGGTGCCACTAACATATGGTGTAAAGAATACGGGGTGGGGGTGTGCATGTCATAGTGATGGCAAACAAATCAAGCATAGCAACCATCCTCTCATCTCTCATCTCTCACTCAGTGTGTAAAGCATACGATATCCACCACTTTGATCACTAGATCAATCGAGGTAATGACGGAGTTCGACTTGTACAACTACTGCCACCACCAAACTTATCACATGGGATCATGACCAAACCTTTTCAAATGACCCCACTTCATTGGTCTATAGCCCACTAGTCGTACCTAGGCCACTGTGGCCCTGAATCCGTTCACGTACCTTCCATACATAGTGATCCAAAGTCATAGACATCGATAACCCCTTAGCACACGTCCCGCAGCAAAGCCCAACTCATGAAGTTAACTCGTTGGTTCCCAACTGGATCCTGAGTACAAACTTCCCACTTGGACCACCTTTGCGTCTCGGGTTTTGGTCTTCATCTTCGGATCGGTTCGGTTCTTCACTTTACCTTGCCTCAGATCGTGCTCCTGGTTCGGTTTGTGGTCCACACCTCAAGTCCAAGCTCTTCGGTTCGGCTCGTGGCCTTCATCACCTCGGATCGGGTCAAGTTCCTCAAGCTCCTCCATGGTGCATCGGTTCGAGTCGGGTATCATGGTTCGGATCGGCCATGGTTATCATACAACCTCCCCTACAGGTTCGGTTCAGAGGTGACTATACGGGTCATGTCGGAGGGCTTCTGGCGGATCGGATCACTGCACTTGTTCGTGGCTCCTTCACTCTTGGCGTGCTTTCCCAGGCGGTTCGTGGAAGGGTGGAGCAGCTCGTGAGTGGCATCGGTTCGGATCGGAGCTCCTTCTCACAAGCGGGTCGGATCGTGGAGCTTCCAGACGAGCGGGTCGGATCATGCTTTCCTCCTCTAATCCGATCCGGTTCGGGCAATTTCCTGCACTTCTTTCCAGCTACTGTTTTTACGCCATACGACGACATTTTCGGCCAATCTAACTATTCTAATCAATCACAAAGCATACCATACAGTCATAACAACATGTAGAAACGACCATAAACACCAAAACATCAATTTGATAAGTTAAAACGGATCAAACATAGCCAAAACCCCATATTTTCCCTTAAGCATGTTTAATCCAAACTAATGATAGGATTAGTAAAACTTAACCAAACTAACCAAATTTTCTAACAAAGGCCTAAAACAATATTTCGATATTTATCAATATTTTTCCAGATTTTTAACATGTATAAATTCGCTAATTATCACTAATTACCCTTATTCAACCATAATTAGTGAGGAACTATGCAAATCGCTCACCTTGGCCACAAATTAACTTTAGATCTGAAATAAATCTCTGTTATGGCATTGTTTCCAAGTCTATATAGCAGTTCTACCTCGATTCTTGTGCTAATCCTCTTTGATTTGATGTAGATTTGGCTTAATTAACGATTAGAAGGTGATTTGGGGTGTTTCAGCAAGTGGAGGCCATTGCTAGGGTTCTAAGAATGAAAGTGGCGGTTGTGAAAGTGAGAAAAAGGGTGTTCTCTAAACCCTAACAGCCCTTAAATACCCTAAATCCTGAAATTCCCCTTTGGGCCTAGGTGTTAATCACCCGGTTTAGCCCAATTAAGCTGTTTTTCAACACCTAAAACTTGTTTCAGCCATATCTCCCCAACGGTGAGTCCGTTTAGCTAATGTGACCACATCCAGATCCAATGGAAGAGGTTTCCGGTCAAAACTCCTTTTCAGTCAGAAGTTATGGCCGAAACAAGATCAGCTAGGGGCAAAACGGTCATTTAAAAATTGGCTAAAATCATGAACATGGGAAATGACCTAAATAGTCGTCTCCCAAAGTTACTTGACCATACGACTTCGCGTGTGAAAGAAATAAATATTCTATGATCCTTCGATGCGTAGAATGCGGGTCATTACAGAAATATTCAAAAAAAAATTCAAGTGGCTACCGTTTAATAGAAAAAAGTAAAAAGTAAATTTAAAAATTGCATTGATCGAGGGAGGAGGACAAAGAAGAAATAAATAAGAAAAAGCGAGTTGAGATTTTTATAAGTAAATCTATGGCAGGGTTGGTAATTAATCAAAATCCTTTTCAGCGCCCATGAGGAAATAGGAAAGTTTTCTTTTAGTATAGATTTGTATTTCTATGTAGTGTTCTTTTTTAGAAAAATAGAATACTTTAGTAGGATACTTTTCTCCTTAGGTGTTTGTGGTGATTGCTAGGTAAGAACAAAAACATAGGATATTATGAATAAAATGAAAATGAAGGTAAAAAATGAATAACTAAAAGAAAATCAAACAAAGAAAACAATTGCAAAAAATGAGAACTATAAAAGAAAACGAATTCTTCAAGTAAGCTTGAAAAACTAAAAAGATTTTTTTATGTAAACTGTGCTTTAAATAGAAAATATGAATTTTTGTAAGATTTGCAATTAAGCTTTTCAAGTATGTAGAAAAATGTGCGTAAAAGTGGATGGAAAATATGTAATTTTCCATTTTCTACCTCTTTCTAACATAAGAAATCGAATTCAAAAATTAAACTTTTCTGAAATTCAAAAATTTAAAGTTGGTTGGTAGGATTTGGATGCAAAAATTAGATGAACAACGCTCTTACTTTGTTAATTTATGGGAAAATTGGATGAAAAAGTATTTTTGATTTTCAAAATATTGCATTTAAATAGAAATTGCCAGTATATTTAGGATGTATGCATCATGTTTTCAAACGATTTTCAAGAAAGCTTGCATTCATATAGGAGGTGCCGATTAGGCATCCATTGCATTCATGTATTTTTATATTGTGTTACACTTTACATAAGTGCGTAGATGGTTGCAAAATTGGATGTACACATGATGGTTGTAAAGTATGCGAGCAATTACTTAATTTTACCCCTGCAAAATTTCGGTTATGAAATTTTCTAAAGGTGGGAGAATGTAACACCCCATGTTTCTAAATTAAATAATAAAATAAATTTGTAAATTTTTTTGAATTTGGTCATGGAACTAGCATCATTGCGTCTGTAGCGATTTTCTAATCAATCTAGACTTATGGTTTGCAGAAATCAGAATAATACGAAGAAAATATCGTTAAATGAAGTTTCAAAACAAACATGAAAAAGAAGAAATAAGGGAAACACATATAAGACCAATAACTTTCAACGCTTCAATTTTGTGAACAAAAACGTAGTGTGGTCCAGTGGTTAGGCCCTTGCCTTCTAAGTTGTAGCACGCGAGTTCAAATTCCACCAACGTCATTCTTTTAAATTTTCAGAAGGCCAACCAAAATGATGCAGTTCTAAGAGAAAAGTATATGTGTATGTACATATAAGGAAAGATTATATATAGATGTGTGTGTGTATATATATGTATTACCAACTGTAACAACCCGTCATTTTGACCGCCTCAAGTCAATGGTTAAACCGACTCGAAGCGTTCAAAACGACGGGGTGTTATTGGGGTACAGGGTTTAAAATGGAATTAAACACAAAATCACAGTACACGATATCTGCAACGGAATATTTCATTTTATACTTTACCAAACAAAGTTTTGAAGTGAACATTAGCTGAAATTGACTGCATTGATTACACGTTTTGTGACGGCCCGCCCCGCACCAGCCGGCATTTCCTGCGAAAGTGCTTTGTACACATGCCCAACTAGCACAGAACGGTCACCAAAGAAAGGAAAGAAAATAATGAACTAATCAAAAACATGTAGAATGTCTCACAGCGCAGGGAAAAAAATATAATAATAATGTACTTGACATAAAACAGGCGAGACAGTGCATAAGCTGATAACTAAAACCAACATCAACATCAGAATAGCGGAAGTCTAAATACAGCTTATTACAACTTTTCAAATTACTGTCTCTAAACAAAAGAAAGGAAGAGTGCACTACTAATTCCCAAAATAGTGACTAGCAGCGACAGAGGGAGAATATCTATATATGTATCATACGTGGAAGCCTCCTGCTCGTCTCCAGTATGGCTACTCGTGCATCACCAGCTAACCTGTCTCTAGTCTGCTCGTGAGAGCACTCAGAGTAATAAGAAGAGACATAAAACTTTAGGTCACACGAAAAGTCTGGTATGAGCGATAAGCTGCTAAACAAAACAATAACAGGTATACTAAATCATACCTGAACCAAGACCTGCAACCAAAGAGTTAGCACTACATACCGTACAATTCTCTAAGGTGCCACTAAACAGACGGTGCAAAGAATACGGGGGTGAGGAAGTGCATGTCATATTGATGGCAAACAAATCAAACATAGCAACCATCCTCACATCTCTCACTCAGTGCGTAAAGCATACGTTGTCCACCACTGTTAATCACTAGACCCATCGAAGTAGTGACGGAGTTCGACTTGTACAACTACTGCTACTACCAAGCTCACCCCATGGAGTCATGACCAAATCTTTACAAATGACCCCACTTCATTGGTCTATAGCTCTTTAGTCGTACCTAGTCCACTGTGGCCCTGAATCCGTTCACGTACCCCCTACACATAGTGATCCAAAGTTATAGACATTGATAACCCCTTAGCACATGTCCCGCAGCAAAGCCCAACTCATGAAGTCGACTCGTTGGTTCCCAACTGGATCCTGAGTACAAACTTCCCACTTGGACTACCTTTGCATCTCGGGTTTTGGTCGAATTGAAGTTGGCCTTCAGAAGAGTCGTCATGTAGAAATAGAAGTACACGCTCGGTTCGGTTCGGTCACCCATGCTCGGTTCGGTTCGGGTTCATCTCCTTCATGCGGTTCGGTTCAGCTTCTCACATGTGGCTCGGTCAGGTCCGGTGGAAAAGTGCCAAGGTCCTCCTTATAGTGTCAAGTTCCGATCCGATCCAACCTTCCCTGTTGTCTCTTTCGTTTGCACGGCTCAGAAGATGCCAGCTCTGGTTCGGTTCGGTAGCCGATCCCACGCCTTAGCTCCGATCCGATCCCCTTTTTGTCCCTCCGATCCGATCCTCTGCCCAACTCCAACTCTAAGCAAATGGCCTTCTTTCTCGTCAAGTCTCCTTTAGTGCGAAGTTCCGATCCGGTTCGGTTTCTTTGCCCAGTCCACCATCCGATCCGAGCCTCCTATCCCGGTCCGATCCGAAACCCTGCACATTTTCCTGCAACTTTTCCAGTGGCTGTTTTACGCCATTCGACGGCGTTTTCGACCAATCTAACACTTCTAGGCAGTCACAAAGCATACCATACAGTCATAGCAACATGTATAATCATCCACAAACAGCAAAACAACAATCATAGCATGTAAAATGGATCAAACATATCCAAAATCTCATATTTTCCCTTAAGCATGTTATAGCATAGTTAATGATAGGGTTATCAAAACTTAACCAAATTAACCCAAGTTTCTAACAGAGGTCTAAAACATCATTTAAGAATTTATAAATATTTTTCCAGAATTTATTAGTGTATAAATTCGCTAATCAACACTAATTACCCTTAATTAACCATAATTAGTGAGGAACTGTGCAAATCACTCACCTTGGCCATAAATAAAACCTTTAGAACTGGAACTCTACTGTTTGGGCGCGAATACCAATGCAACACAGTAGCTCTACCTCGATTCTTGTGCTAATCCGCCTTGATTTGATGTTGCTAAGCCTAATTCTTGGTTAGAAAGTGATTTGGAGGTGTTTTAGAGGTTGGAGGCCATTGTTAGGGTTTCTAAGAGGTAAGTGGTGGCTAGAAAACTGAAATAGAATGAAAACCTAACTCATTTCAGCCTCCCCATAACCCTAATCCCGAAATGGGTTATGGGCCCATTCACTAATCACCCTATTTGGCCCGGTTAAGCAGTTTTTCACCTCTCAAATCTTATTTCAGCCACATCTCCCAAACGGTAAGTCCGTTTTTCACATGTAACCACTCTACGAAAAGGAGAACCGTCATCCGAAGCTAATGGAAGTGGTTTCAGGTCAAAACTCCTTCTCAATCAAAAGTTATGGCCAACACAAGATCAGCCAGGGGCAAAACGGTCATTTAAAAATCGGCAAAAATCATGAACATGGAAAATGACCCCAATAGTCGTCTCTCAAAGTTACATGACCATACGACTTCGTATGTGAAAGAAATAAATATTCTACGATCCTATGGTGCGTAGAATGCGGGTCGTTACACTCTCCCCCTCTTAAGGAATTTCGCCCCCGAAATTCCTTAACCCACAGCATAA
Source organism: Allium sativum (assembly GCA_030737875.1). Lineage (NCBI taxonomy): Eukaryota > Viridiplantae > Streptophyta > Magnoliopsida > Asparagales > Amaryllidaceae > Allium > Allium sativum. The sequence continues at coordinate 942,986,747 of CM060926.1, read as the reverse complement.
AAAGGATCCTGCATGCCTACTAGCCACGTACAACAATCAAACATGCAAAACAAACAAACAAGCCTATCCTAGCATGCGGAAAGACTAAATCGAAGTTAAAATCTTACCAGGCAAAGAGTTATGGATACGTCTCCCTAATGCTCTCCTTTGTCTCCCAAGTACAGTCATTCTCATTCTCGCCCCACTGAACTTTGACTAACTTCACCGCTTTCCTTCGATGTTGCTTCGTATCGTTCCGAACAATACACATAGGCTTGCGGTTTCCAACCGCCTCGGGTTCAACTTCGATATCATCCAACTGATCAGGTGAAATAGTCACATTTGGGTCGTGTACGAACTTTCTTAACTGGGAAACATGAAATACGTTGTGAACTCCTGCCATCTTCTCTGGTAATTCAACTTTGTATGCCAAATTCCCAATTTTCTCAAGAACTGGGAATGGACCAACAAATCTTGATGCTAACTTGCCTCTCCCGCCAAATCGTATCACACTCTTCAACGGAGAAATCTTGATAAACACCAGGTCGTCAATGGAGAACTTTAATTCTCTTCTCCTTTTATCATCATAACTCTTCTGCCTATCTTGGGCAGCCTTCATTCGCTGTTGGATAACCTTAATCTTGTCTGAAGTTTCTCTTATCACATTGAATCCAAGCACAAGCTTCTCACCAGTTTCTACCCAACATGACGGTGAGTTGCACGGTCTTCCGTACAAAGCTTCAAACGGAGCCATACCAATACTGGATTGATAACTATTATTATATGCAAACTCTACTAGATGCAAATGGTCATCCCATGATCCACTAAAATCCAATAGGCAAGCTCTCAAGAGATCTTCTAAAACTCGATTCACCCTCTCTGTTTGACCATCGGTTTGAGGATGATATGCGGAACTGAGATGTAGTTCTGATCCTAACGCCTCTTGCAAGCTCTTCTAAAATCCACTAGTGAACAACGGATCTCGGTCACTCACAATGCCTTTGGGTATTCCATGAAATCTCACTACCCACTTTACATATAGTTCAGCTAACTTAGCTACCGTCCTGTTTGACTTGACGAGTATAAACCTTGCACTCTTAGCCAATCGGTCCACAATCACCCAAATGCTATCATGGCCCGATCTAGTCCTTGGTAACCCATCAATTAAGTCCATTGAGACTTGTTCCCATTTCCATTCTGGAATCCCTAACGGTTGCAACAAACCGCTAGGCTTCTTTTGCTCAGCTTTAACCAGCTAGTAATTCCTGCATTTGGATATAAATTTCCCAACGTCTCTTTTCATCCCTTCCCAGTAGTAGGTTTGCTTCATGTCTCGGTACATCTTATTACCACCGGGGTATATAGTCAGTTGTGAGTGATGACATCCTCTAAGCACTTCATCTCTCAATCCATTGACGTTGGGTACAACTAGCCTTCCATTCTTTCTAAGTCATCCATCTCGATCAAGCCCATACTTGTTCATCTCTCCGTCGATTCCCATCTCTAACTTTGAGATGATTTCCAATAGGTTAGGATCGTTCCTCTGACTGGAACCAATCCTCTCAATCAAAGTGGGTCTGATCGTCAAACTTGCTAAGATTTCTGGATCCAATTCGCACTTTGGTCTGAAATCATACCCAGCGATATACTCCAGTTGCTTCCATTCTAGAAACATAGCCCCTAAACTGGCATGTCTTCTACTCAATGCATCAGCCACTGCATTGCGCTTTCCTGGTGTACATGCGATGTCGAAATCTTATGAAGCTAAGAATTTTAACCATCTTTGCTGTCGGAGATTTAGATCCTTTTGAGAGAAAAGATACTTTAACGATTTATGATCGGTAAACAACTCGAATCTTTCTCCCAAGAGATAATGTCTCCACATCTTCAATGCAAACACGATCGCTGCCAATTCCAAATCATGGGTAGGGTATCTTTTCTCATGCGGTTTCAGTTGCCGACTTGCATAAGCTACAACCCTACCTCCTTGCATCAATACAGCACCTAGTCCGGTACCACATGCATCCGTGTATACCGTCATCTCTTCATTCCCCTTAGGAATGACTAACACTGGTGCGCGCATCAACTTTTCCTTTAGACTCTTGAATGCATTCTCGCACCTTTCGTCCCAGACGAAGGCTTGATTCTTCTTGGTCAACTGAGTCAACAGGGCTTCTATCTTAGAGAAGTCTTGGATAAACTTACGATAATATCTAGCTAACCCGAAGAAACTTCTTATGTCTGTTGCATTCTTGGGCGTAGACTAATCTTGTACCGTAGCCACCTTCGCAGGGTCCACGGCAATACCATTCTCTGAAACAACATGGCCCAAGAATCTCACTTCCCTCCTCCAGAAGTGACACTTAGAGAATTTTGCTTTTAACTGGTGTTTTCTCAACACCTCCATTCTTTCTCAAATGTTCCTTGTGTTCTTCCTCTGTCCTCGAATAGACCAAAATATCATCCACGAACATAAGGACAAACTTATTCAACTGATCTCTGAATACCCTATTCATAAGATTCACAAAATATGCTGGGGCATTGGTCAGCACGAATGGCATGACCAACCACTCATAAAATCCAGACGGCGTTTGAAATGCCGTTTTAGCTATACTCTCAGCTTCCACTCTAAGCTGATGAAAACCTGTCGCGAGATCCAACTGAGAGAATACTCTCGCGCCACACAACTTATCAAACAAATCATTTATCCGCAGTAGAGGATGCTTGTTCTTCCTCGTCACTTTATTCAACACGTGGTAGTCTACACACAAACGAAGGGAACCATCCGCCTTGGTAGCAAACACAACTGGTGCTCCCCATTCAGAAACACTCCTTCTGATAAATCCCTTCTTCAAAAGATCGCTGATTTGCACCCCGAGCTCTCGCTGCTCCCTTGGTGCCATACGACGAAGTGGCATCACTATAGGTCTGACGTCTTTTACTAAATCAATACGGAACTCCATCTCTCGGTGTGGTGGAAGCCCGGTCACTTCCTCGAAAACGTCCGGATACTGGCCAACCACGGGAAAACCTGACAACTTACTATGCGGGATGAAGAGGGAATTTAGAAAACTAGCCATTACCCCATCACCGGGTAGACCACCAAACACTACCCTCCGTCCATCATCCGCTCCAGCTGTCACCAAAAAGCCCTCACAGCCTACCACCACCCCGTAGAGCCAATCGACTCCCAAAATAATGCCAAACCCAGTAAAGCCCAAAACAAAGCAATCACAAACATGCATCCATGACTCGATATGACCACATTACGACAAATCATGCTAAGGTTAGTTGAAACACCAATCGGGTTCGTCACTACTAAAGGCCTATCGACAATCTCGGGCTCCAATCATCCACCAGGTCACTAGATATGAAAGAACTGGAAGCCCCGGTATCAAACAAAACTCTAACAGGAACATCATAAACAGAAAGCATACCTTGAACAACAACATTCTTTCCTTTCTCTGTCGCAGTTCGAGCATTCGACGAAGAAGGAATAGCATTAAGGGCATATGATTTCACCACCTGCTTTTCTTTAGGGGGGTTGCAGACACTTGTCCTTGTGATGTCTTACTTGGCTACAGTTGAAGCACTTCCTATCCACTGGCTTGGCCCGACAATTACTAGCATAATGGCCCTTCTTACCACAGCTGAATCACTCAACATCTTTCTTCTTCTTTTGGCCATCCTTATTCTGGTTCTGCTTCCTCTTATTATGGGAACCACTCTTGCCTCCACCACTTGCTTGTGGTTTTGGCTCCTCTGCAGATGCAACCTCAGTCTTCGACTTAGGGTAAAGACTCTCTGACCTCAATGCTTTTCCCACAATCCACTCAAACGTCTCATCGATGTGGTTAATAAGCCTTTCCCCCAAGTATCCATCCAAGCCAGTTATGAACTTCTCATTCTTCTTCTCGGCAGTATCAATAAGAAATAGTCCATACTTCGATAAAGTATCAAATTCTGCAATATACTCCGAGATAGCTCTGCCATTCTGTTTGAGCTCCAAAAATTTCTTAAACAGCACTGACTTCTGGGCAGCTGGAATGAACTTATCGCTAAAGCGAACCTTAAACTGCTCCCAAGTAATCTGATCCTCGGGAGTAGCTGCCTTTATAGCATTCCACCAATTCATTGCCCGTCCTTGCAACTGACGGGATGCTAACCTTCTTTTCATCGCATCCTCGATACACAAATCTTCGAAGATACGTTGCAGCTATCCAACCAATCATGAACATCCGTAGCTGACTCCGTTCCGTGGAACGGCTTCCCACCAAGACAAGTGTAATCCTTATTCAACTTGGCAAAATCGGCCCTAGGCGCCTGCACTATTGGACCACCACCATTACCATTATTGGGAGCTGCCCTCTGCACATCCCTAAGCATCTCTCTCATGAGGCCAGTAAACATCATCCTCATGTCAGCAGCATTCCCATTATTGGCTCCTCTACCGGCACCTCTTGCGTATCGGCTCATTGTTCAATCTGTAAAGAGAAAACGACTAACCATCTCCATAGTGGTGCTAGTGCAGTGCGACATCATCCTTAGCTATACTGATAGTATATATATAGCTTTTGAACACCAAAGTAATCACAAATACGCGCTCTCATATATGTATACTATCTCTCCCTGATGACTTCCCTAGGTTAACTACGCAACCTAGAGCTCTGATACCAAGTGTGACGGCCCGCCCGCACCAGCCGACATATCCTCCAAAAGTACGCTGTACACATGCTCAACTAGCACAGAACTGTCGCCAAAGAAAGGAAAGAAGAGAATGAACTAATCAAAAACCTGTAGAATGTCTCACAGCGCAAGGAACAAAATATAATAATTATGTACTTGATAGAAAACAGGCGAGACAGTGCATAAGATGATAACTAAAACCAACATCAACATCAGAGTAGCGGAAGTCTAAATACAGCTTATTACAACTTTTCAAATTACTATCTCCAAACAAAAGAAAGGGAGAGTGCACTACTAATGCCCAAAGTAGTGACCAGCAGCGACACAGGGAGAATATCTATATATGTATCATACGTGGAAGCCTCCTGCTCGTCTCCGGTACGGCTACTCGTGCATCACCAGCTAACCTGTTTTTAGTCTGCTCGTGAGAGCACCCAGAGTATAAGAATAGACATAAAACTCTGGGCCAGACAAAATGTGATGATCCGCCCCGCACCAGTCGACATTTCCTCCGATAGTGCGTTGTACACATGCCCGGCTAGCACAGAACGGTCGCCAAAGAAATGAAAGAAGAGAATGAACTAATCGAAAACCTGTAGAATGTCTCACAGCGCATGGAACAAAATATAATAAATATGTACTTGACATAAAACAGGCGAGACAGTGCATAAGCTGACAAATAAAACCAACATCAACATCAGAGTAGAGGAAGTCTAAACACAGCTTATTACAACTTTCCAAATTACTGTCTCTAAAACAAAAGAAAGTTAAAGTAGAAGATGCACTACTAATGCCAAAGCAGTGATCTTCAACAACACAGGGAGAATATCTATATGTATCATATGTGGAAGCCTCCTGCTCGTCTCCGAATCAGCTACTCGTGCATACCCAGCTAACTTGTCTCTAGTCTGCTCGTGAGAGCACCCAGAGTAATAAGAAGAGACATAAAACTCTGGGTCAGACAAAAAATCTGGTATGAGCGATAAGCAGCTAAACAGAACAACAACAGGTATACTAAACCATACCTGAACCTGGACCTGCAACCAAAGAGTTAGCACTACATACCGTACAATACTCTAAGGTGCCACTGAACAGATAGTGTAAAGATAACGGGGGTGGGGGTGTACATGTCATATTAATGGCAATCAAATCAAACATAGCAATCATCCTCACATCTCTCACTCAGTGCGTAAAGCATACGATGTCCACCACTGTCAATCACTAGACCCATCGAAGTAGTGACGGAGTTCGACTTGTACAACTACTGCTACTACCAAGCTTACCACATGGAGTCATGACCAAACCTTTACAAATGACCTCACTTCATTGGTCTATAGCTCTTTAGTCGTATCTAAGCCACTGTGGCCCTGAATCCGTTCACGTACTCCCTACACATAGTGATTCAAATACATCGACAACCCCTTAGCACACGTCCCGCAGCAAAGCCCAACTCATGAAGATAACTCGTTGGTTCCCAACTGGATCCTGAGTTCTACTTCCTATTTGGACTTCCTTTGCATCTCGGGTTTTGGTTTGGTCTGTGGTGCTCAGGCTCCCCGTTTAGTTCAGCTTATTTCCCCTCCTTCGCCGTGGTTCGGGTTCACCTCCTCCATGTGGTCCGGTTCGGGTTCGGCTCCTCAATGCGGTTCGGTTCGGGTTCCCTCTTCAAGGCGGTTCGGAACGGGTTCCCTCTTCAATGCGGTTCAGAACGGGTTCCCTCTTCAATGCGGTTCAGAACGGGTTCCCTCTTCAATGCGGTTCGGAACGGGTCCGATCCAGTCCGGTTCGGGTACTTTCCTGCACTTTTCCTGCAGCTTCCAGCGACTGTTTATACGGCACTCGACGGCGTTTTCGACCACTCTAACCATTTTAGACAATCACAAAGCATACCATACAGTCATAGCAATAAATAGAAGTGACTACAAACACCAAAACAACAATATGACAAGGTTAAACGGATCAAAAATAGCCAAAATCCCATATTTTCCCTTAAGCATGTTTAAGCAAAACTAATGGTATGATTAGCAAAACTTAACCAAATTAAACCAAATTTCTAACAGAGGTCTAAAACATTATTTCAAAATTTATCAATATTTTTCCAGATTTTTAACATGTATAAATTCGCTAATTATCACTAATTACTCTTAATTAACCATAATTAGTGAGGAACTATGCAAATCACTCACCTTAGCCACAAATAAAACCTCAAAACTGAAATAAATCTCTGTTTGGCGTTGTTCCCAATGTAACACAGCAGCTCTAACTTTGCCTTGGTGCTTTCTCTCCTCAATTTGATGTAGCTAAGCCTAATCTTCAACTAGAAAGTGGTTTAGAGGTGTTTTGAAGAGGTTTAGAAAGTGGAGGCCATGACTAGGTTAAGAGGAATGAATAGTGACGGCTGAAAAATGAGAATAAGGTATTCTCCAAACCCTAACAGCCCTTTTAAACTCCTAATCCCGAAATTCCCCTTTGGACCTAGCTGTTAATCACCCGGTTGAGCCCAATTAAGCTGTTTTTCACTATCTGAAACTTGTTTCAGCCATATCTCCCAAACGGTGAGTCCGTTTGGCAATGTGACCACTCTACGGAATTGTAAACCATCATCCGGATCCAATGAAAGTGGTTTTAGGTTAAAATTCCTTTCCAGTCAAAAGTTATGGCCGAAACAAGATCAGCTAGGGGCAAAACGGTCATTTAAAAATCGGCAAAAATCATGAACATGGGAAATGACCCCAATGGTCGTTTCCCAAAGCCACATGACCATACGACTTCATATAAGAAAGAAATAAATATTCTATGATCCTCCGATGCGTAGAATGTGGGTTGTTACATTCTCCCCTCCTTAAGAAATTTCGCCCCCGAAATTCTCTAAACAAAACACACAAAGGGTCCCGCATGCCTATCAGCCATAAAACAACAATCAAACATGCAAAACAAGTCTATCCTGGCATGCGGAATAACTAAATTGCAAAGTAAATCTTACCAGGCAAAGAGCTTTGGATACGACTTTCTTATGTCATTCTCTACTTCCCAAGTACAGTCGTTCTCTCGCTATCGATTCTCATCTCTATCCTAGAGGTAATTTCCAATAGATTGGGATTGTCCCTGTGACTGGAACCGATCCACTTAATCTAGATCGATCTAATCGTCAAGCTTATTAGTGTTTCTGAATCCAATTCACATTTAAGTCTGAAGTCATATCCCATGATATACTCTAGCTGCTTCCATTCCAGAAAAATAGCCTCTAAACTGGCATGTCTCCTACCCAAATGTATCAGCTATCGCACCCAGTCCGGTATTATGACATTTGTCTACTGTCATCTTCTTAGGTAGTCCAACCCTATACGTCAAATTTTCAACTACATTCCAAATGTCCTTTCAAGTCCAACTTGAGTCCTTCCTACATTCGTACTGCACGTCCAACGTACATTCACCTCCTAGAGGCAAACTAGACCCATCCAATGAACCTAGGTACTCCACTTATATTCGTACTGCACGTCCAACGTACATTCACCTTCTAAAGGTGAACTAGACTCATCCAATGAATCTAGGTACTCTACCTTCGATTCCAAGTCCAACTTGAAGCTCCTATATCCGCTGAATCTCCAAGGTCAACGGACGCTCCACAATGCCCAACATACTTCAAGTCTAACGTAAAGTATCTTACGCCCGTCATATCACCATGATCAACGAACTTATGCTATTTCCATTTAACAGGATCCTACATGTGATACTCAAGAGAAGAAAGGTAGGAGCAAACATAACAACCATAGCATCCATCAAACAAATCCTATCTATCACCTGCTAAAGCCATGAATACGTCGATACATGTATGTCTGGTCCAACCAACATCAATAACTAATGGAAACTCTGCCTCCAAACGGACTACCGTACGTCCAACGTACGTTTATCCTCCAAGGAAAACTAGATCACGTCCAACAAATCCAAGGTAAGTGGGCGTCCCCAGATACCCCTGCTTTTAGTCCGCCTGAAACACTCGATTCCCACCCAAGTCTATCCATTATCTTGCTGCCCTCTCGAGTCCAGCTTGAGCCAATCCAATTCCTTGCAGCCTTCTCGAGTCCAACTCGAGTCAATCTATTACCCATAAACTCAGACCCAGTCTTGAGTATCCATTACCTACAGACCCTAGTCCAACGTGAGTCGTCTCCCTATTCGTTGCATCTCCAAGATCAACGAACACCCATTTTATTTTACGAGTTCAAGTCCAACTTGAATCGTCCTAATCTTCGTTGCATCTTCCATGATCGACGAATACATCCTATTTCTTCAAAAAGAACATCAACATAAGGTACTAAACAGTCCATTACTTTGCATCTTTCTCGAGTCCCGCTCGAGTCATCTCATAATCCTATCGAGTCTAACTCGGGGCAGTACATACCACTGAATAGTCTTATCCTGTCACAGCTGCCCATTACTCCTCGAGTAAACCAAGATATCATCCAATGAAAAATCGCAACAACTATTTATCTCTTATGCGAACCATCCTAATTGAACTCGACATTCCCCAAGCACAAGCCCCAAAGGCCTAAACCAAATCAGACAAGCACCTAAGGAACATCTCCTCCGAATTCGGACAATCCATGTGAGGTGATACTAGCAAAACATCCAAACACTCAAGCATCCATAACTAACTCTGGCTATCCTTGCCAATCTCGCTTGAGACTATCGTCGATCGCATGACCAAGTCCTGACCAAACTGATGTACATCCAATGTACATTCGCTTCTCTAACTCCCGTTATCATCTTCATCATAAGGTAGGCGATCCAATACCACCTTTCGTCCACCATCCATTATAATGGTCGCCAAAGACTCTTCACAATATACTATCATCTATACCATTGAGGTCAATCGGCTCCCAAAAATCAAGCTAGACCTAGTAAAGCTCAAAATAAAGCAATCACAACAAACATACATCCATGACTCGATAAGACCAAATTACGACAAATCCTACAATGGCTAGTCAAACCACCTATCGGGTTTGTCACTACTAAAGGTCTATCGACTAACTCAGGTTTGTCAAACAAAACTCGATCAAAAACATCTTAAATAGAAAGCATACCTCGAATAACGACACCTTTTTCCTTCTGCGCCGCAGTTGGGGCATTCGACGAAGAAGGAACAGCGTTAATAGCATATGCTTTCACGATCTGCTTCTCCCTAGGAGGTTGTGGACATTCATTCTTGTGATGTCCCGCTTGGCCACAATTAAAGCACTTACTTTCCCCAGGCTTTTCCCGACAATCTCTGGCATAGTGGCCCTTCTTACCACAGCTAAAGCACTCGCCATCTTTCTTATTTTTCTTATTCTGACCATCCATGGTTTGGTCTTGTTTCCTCTTATTCTGGGAATTATTCTTGCCTCCACCGCCTGCTTGCGGCTTTGGCTCCTCTGCAGATGCAATAGCAACCTCAGTCTTTGGCTTAGGGTAAAGACTCTTTGACCTTAATGCTTTCCCCACAATCGATTCAAACGTCTCATCGATGTGGTTAATAAGCTTTTCCCCCAAGTATCCATCCAAACCAATAATGAACTTCTCATTCTTCTTCTCGGCAGTATCTATTAGGGATAACCCATATTTCGACAAAGTGTCGAACTCAGCAATATACTCCGAGACTGCCATACCATTCTGCTTAAGCTCCAAGAACTTCCTAAACAATTCCGACTTCTGAGCAGCTGGGATAAACTTGTCGCTAAAGCGAGCCTTAAACTGATCCCAAGTAACCTGATCCTCTGGAGTGGCTGTCTTAATAGCATTCCACCAATTCATCGCTCGTCCTTGCAGCTGACGAGACGCTAGCCTTCTCTTCATCGCATCCTCGATACCCAAGTCGTCGAAGATATGATCACAGCTATCCAACCAATCCTGAACATTCGTGGCCGACTCCGTTCCATGGAACGGCTTCCCACCAAGACTAGTATAATCCTTATTCAGCTTGGCAAAATCGGCCCTAGGCGCCTGAACTACTGGACCACCACCATTACCAGCATTGGGAGCTGCCCTCTGAACATCTCTAAGCATCTCTCTCATGAGGTCAGTGAACATCGTCCTCATGTTAGGAGCATTCCCATTATTGGCTCCTCTACCGGTACCACTTACATATCGGCTCATCGTTCAATCTGCATAGAGAAAACGATTAACCATCTCCATAGTGGTGCCAGTGTAGTGCGACTTCATCCTTAGCTATACTAATAATATATATAGCTTTTGAAAACCAAAATAATCACAAATACGCGCTCTCATATACGTATACTATCTATCCCTGATGACTTCCCTAGGTTAACTACGCAACCTAGAGCTCTGATACCAAATGTGACGATCCGCCCCGCACCAGTCGACATTTCCTCCGATAGTGCGCTGTACACATGCCCGACTAGCACAGAACGGTCGCCAAAGAAATGAAAGAAGAGAATGAACTAATCGAAAACCTGTAGAATGTCTCACAGTGCATGGAACAAAATATAATAAATATGTACTTGACATAAAACAGGCGAGACAGTGCATAAGCTGACAAATAAAACCAACATCAACATCAGAGTAGCGGAAGTCTAAACACAGCTTATTACAACTTTCCAAATTACTATCTCTAAAACAAAAGAAAGTTAAAGTAGAAGATGCACTACTAATGCCCAAGCAGTGATCTTCAACAACACAGGGAGAATATCTATATGTATCATACATGGAAGCCTCCTGCGCATCCCTGAATCAGCTACTCGTGCATACCCAGCTAACCTGTCTCTAGTCTGCTCGTGAGAGCACCCAGAGTAATAAGAAGAGACATAAAACTCTGGTCAGACAAAAAGTCTGGTATGAGCGATAAGCAGCTAAACAGAACAACAACAGGTATACTAAACCATACCTGAACCTGGACCTGCAACCAAAGAGTTAGCACTACATACCGTACAATACTCTAAGGTGTCACTAAACAGATGGTGTAAAGATAATGGGGGTGGGGGTGTACATGTCATAGTAATGGCAATCAAATCAAACATAGCAATCATCCTCACATCTCTCACTCAGTGCGTAAAGCATACGATATCCACCACTGTCAATCACTAGACCCATCGAAGTAGTGACGGAGTTTGACTTGTACAACTACTGCTACTACCAAGCTTACCACATGGAGTCATGACCAAACCTTTACAAATGACCCCACTTCATTGGTCTATAGCTCTTTATTCGTACCTAAGCCACTGTGGCCCTGAATCCGTTCATGTACTCCCTACACATAGTGATTCAAAGTTACAGACATCGACAACCCCTTAGCACACGTCCCGCAGCAAAGCCCAACTCATGAAGATAACTCGTTGGTTCCCAACTGGATCCTGAGTTCTACTTCCTATTTGGACTTTCTTTGCATCTCGAGTTTTGGTTCGGTCTGTGGTGCTCAGGCTCCCCGTTTAGTTCAGATTATTTCCCCTCCTTCGCCGTGGTTCGGGTTCACCTCCTCCATGCGGTTCGGTTCGGGTTCAGCTCCTCAATGCGGTTCGGTTCGGGTTCCCTCTTCAATGCGGTTCGGAACGGGTTCCCTCTTCAATGCGGTTCGGAACGGGTTCCCTCTTCAATGCGGTTCGGATTGGGTTCCCTCTTCAATGCAGTTCGGAACGGGTCTGATCCGGTCCGGTCCGGTTCGGGTACTTTCCTGCACTTTTCCTGCAGCTTCCAATGACTGTTCATACGCCGCTCGACGTAACTATTTTAGACAATCACAAAGCATACCATACAGTCATAGCAACAAATAGAAGTGACCACAAACACCAAAACAACAATATGACAAGGTTAAACAAATCAAAAATAGCCAAAATCTCATATTTTCCCTTAAGCATGTTTAAGCAAAACTAATGGTATGATTAACAAAACTTAACCAAATTAAACCAAATTTCTAACAGAGGTCTAAAACATTATTTCGAATTTTATCAATATTTTTTCAGATTTTTAACATGTATAAATTCGCTAATTATCACTAATTACTCTTAATTAACCATAATTAGTGAGGAACCATGCAAATCACTCACCTTAGCCACAAATAAAACCTCAAAACTGAAATAAATTTATGTTTGGCGTTGTTCCCAATGTAACACAGCAGCTCTAACTTTGCCTTGGTGCTTTCTCTCCTCAATTTGATGTAGCTAAGCCTAATATTCAATTAGAAAGTGGTTTAGAGGTGTTTTGAAGAGGTTTAGAAAGTGGAGGACATGACTAGGTTAAGAGGAATGAATAGTGACGGCTGAAAAATGAGAAAAAGGTATTCTTCAAACCCTAACAGCCCTTTTAAACTCCTAATCCTGAAATCCCCCTTTGGGCCTAGCTGTTAATCACCCGGTTAAGCCCAGTTAAGCTGTTTTTCACTATCTGAAACTTGTTTCAGCCATATCTCCCAAACGTTGAGTCCGTTTGGCTAGTGTGACCACTCTACGGAATTGAAAACCATCATCCGGATCCAATGGAAGTGGTTTCAGGTCAAAATTCCTTTCCAGTCAAAAGTTATAGCCGAAACAAGATCAGCTAGGGGCAAAACAGTCATTTAAAAATCGGCAAAAATCATGAACATGGGAAATGACCCCAATGGTCGTTTCCCAAAGCCACATGACCATACGACTCCATATAAGAAAGAAATAAATATTCTACGATCCTCCGATGCGTTGAATGCGGGTTGTTACACGAAAAGTCTGGTATGAGCGATAAGCAGCTAAACAGAACAATAACAGGTATACTAAACCATACCTGAACTTGGACCAGCAACCAAAGAGTTAGCACTACATACCGTACAATTCTCTAAGGTGCCACTAAACAGACGGCGCAAAGAATACGGGGGTAGGGGCTTGCATGTCATAGTGATGGCAAACAAATCAAACGTAACAACCATCCTCGTATCTCTCACTCGGTGCGTAAAGCATACGATGTCCACCACTGTCAATCACTAGACCCATCGAAGTAGTGACGGAGTTCGACTTGTACAACTACTGCTACTACCAAGCTCACCCCATGGAGTCATGACCAAATATTTACAAATGACCCAAATTCATTGGTATATAGCTCTTTAGTCATACCTAGGCCACTGTGGCCCTGAATCCGTTCACGTACCCCCTATACATAGTGATCCGAAGTTATAGACATCGACAACCCCTTAGCACAAGTCCCGCAGCAAAGCCCAACTCATGAAGTCGACTCGTTGGTTCCCAACTGGATCCTGAGTACAAACTTCTCATTTGGACTACCTTTGCATCTCGGGTTTTGGTCGAATTGGAGTTGGCCTTCAGAAGAGTCATCATGTAGAAATAGAAGTACACACTCGGTTCGGTTCGGTCACCCATGCTCGGTTCGGTTCGGGTTCATGTCCTCCATGCGGTTCGGTTCAGCTTCTCACATTTGGCTCGGTCCGGTCCGGTGGTAAAGTGCCAAGGTCCTCCTTATAGTCTCAAGTTCCGATCCGATCCAACCTTCCCTGTTGTCTCTTTCGTTTGCACGCCTCAGAAGATGCCAGCTCCGGTTCGGTTCGGTAGCCGATCCGATCTCACGCCTTAGCTCCGATCTGATCCCCTTTTTGTCCCTCCGATCCGATCCTCTGCCCAACTCCAACTCTAAGCAAATTGTAACACCCCACTCCCGCTATGATCACTCACTAAGGGAATGCCATAGCATCGGTGGAGTATTTTAGTGAATATAGAACAGAAAAATTACAACAAGACAGATATAAATAGTACTTGAAATTTTAAAACATCATCTCATAACAGCGGAAGTAAAACATGTCTGGTTACATCATAAAACCACAATAAAGGTCAAGTACAATATCCATCAAAATAAAGAAGTACATAATCCCACTCTCATACAATAGCCAAACAAAAGAAAAGATAACTGGATAACTGGAGCTTTACATCTATCCAAGCTCCTAAAGACTGGAACAGCAATCCGATCAAGCTCCACTACTGCTAGGATCCACCGTAGGACCTGAGGGTTGGGAAAAAGATAAAAACAACGGGGTCAGACATAAGTCTGAGCGAGTCCTATAACTTTAACAATACAATCGTTAAAGTAACCAGAGAAGACATAAACTGATATACGGTAACATATAGGGATGAATGGCTACCCTAAGCAGTCAACTAAACGAAGATAAAGGATAAAGACGCATCTACCCTCCCTAAGGTAAATTACTAAACTGCACCACACCAGTCGTTCCTAACTTAAAGGTTGATCCCACCCAAGGACTTATAAAATTTACTAATTAGTACCTGCGTACCCCTAGGTGACCAAGTAGGCGCCACGGGGCCCTACAATCCACTAGGTGTACACACTACTTCCCATTCGATCGGCTCCCTAACGTAGATACCCGTGCTGGCCCCACCGTGGGATGTATCATTCCCCAATGTGGCAACCTGATGAAACTAAAGGTGCACGGCTTATATCTACTCGATGCAACAACGGCTTACCTACCAGCCCGGGCCCACTCACGCATATGAAGCCCGTTGGACTTGCGTTGCCACCGCTAACCCGTTTGCCTCTTACAGTCAAGCCCAGTATGCGTGTCCCGTCCTCGACATGGGTCGAGCCCACAAAGATACGTATGGGTTACTGGTTGAAATGGGCCTCCACAAGCTACCCACCTAAGCTTGTCCCTTTTTCTAGTATATCCCACTTAACCCTTTAATCATGTTTTAATTACATGTTCCATTTTGGTTAAGTATTCTAATCGTATTTTCTATTGCCACCCAAGGCAACCACTAGATTTTCTCATGCCACCCGAGGCACCCACTTAACCCCTCATGTCCCTCTACATGCTAATGTGGTTAAGTGTTTCTTAATTAATTAATTAAGAACGTAACCTTTGTAAAGACCTCTCACATTAGACTGTCTTTTATGACCGCTGGTTAAGCCGGTTGGGTCCGGGCAGCCTTATGTCATAACAGAGTCTAACCTCGTGTCTTTACATTAATTACGTATTTAGTTTGTGCCTAAGACCTCTCACATTGGGCTAACATTTGTAGCAACTGGTTAAGCCGGTTGGGTCCGGGCAGTTTTACGCTACAACTGAGTCCAACCTCGTGTCTTAGTCAATTAATTACACCTAATTAATCACCCTCATAATTTTATATTAATTATCCCTAATTAATCAAGTTTTCTTAACATGGGTAGACCTAACTTAATAGGTAAATTCCCATGGGGTAGACCTAACTCAATAGGTAAATTCCCAACACATAGTATGGGTACACCTAACCAAATAGGCAAATTCCCATACTATGTTTATTTATTTTGTGTTATGCATAATTATATTAATTTCACACAATCTTATTAACTTATGCATTTAATTACCCCATCGTTCCCACGTAATTTCGTTCATGATATAACACATATAAAAGGTGTCAACTTGCATATGAATGAACATGTTTCAAAGGTGCCATCTTGCATATTAACAAACACATAACTTGCATATGAACTTGCATAACATGTCACATAACTTGCATATAATATGTCACATAACTTACATATTCATTTTGCATAACAAACTTGCATATTAGCTTATAGACTTGCATAATGTGTCATCATGAACTTGCATATTAATAAACATGTAACTTGCATATTTACATACATGTAACTCGCATATTAACAAACATGTAACTTGCATATAAAGAAACATGTAACTTGCATATTTACATACATGTAACTTGCATATTAACAAACATGTAACTTGCATATAAAGAAACATGTAACTTGCATATTTACATACATGTAACTTGCATATTAACAAACATGTAACTTGCATATTTACATACATGTAACTTGCATAGCATATTACCATGAACTTGCATAACATGCATATGATTACATAGCCCACAACTTGCATATTTAGCATCATGCAAACATAACATACATCATATTAAACTTGCATAAGCTTACATACTCAACATGCATAAACATAAGATTAATGCTAACATCATATCATATGATTCAAAGCTCATTAACCCACATACAAAACCATAAATCTCATCACATCTCATCTAATTAGTTTACCAAAAGATCATCAAAGTGATAGAAACTCACAACTAGCAACTTTGAACACCAAATGAAGAAGATTAAGATGCTAAGAAGGGATTAGAAGTTGATTAGAGAGTGATTAGTATGCAACCCTCTTCATAAAATTAGTGGAGGCCATGAGAGCTAGCATTTTGCCATAGTTTAGTCACTAGGTTTAATTATGAATGAATTAGGGTAGGTTAGGGTCTTATTTATAGATTAGGCAAGTGTTTTAGGCCATAGGATTAACCCTAGATTCAATCCAAGCCATCAAAGCATGTCTTGGGGAAGAAGTCAAGTGTAGGAACCATCTAGGGCCTTTAGATTAAAGATGGACCATGAGAACCATTCAAATGCAAAATCTGCACTTGAGCGAATCGGCCCACGGGTTGACAGCCAAACACCCTGGATTAACCCCTAGTCGACCCAGCGGGCTCGGGTCGACTTCAAAAATCGGCCGGTTCGGTTATTCCCCTCTCCCAATTCGCTGTTTTGAGCATTTTTGCATATTTATTTATTAAATTTTCAATTATATATATATATATATATATATATCAATATATATATATATATATATCTACACAACCCATTTCACTTAATTAAGTATACTTTAATTTGGGAATTTTCGTGAAACTTCGCAAGGCCATATCTTGGTCATACGGACTCCGATTTTCGAAAACTCGGACTCTATTTCGCGTATTTTTCCGAGACGAACGCAATGGCATAGCCCGTTTCCCTTGATTCCCATTTTAGAATTAAATTCTGCCTCGATTTATTACAGGTTATTGAAAATACGGGTTGTTACATTCTCCCCTCCTTAAAGGATTTCGTCCCCGAAATCTTCAAGTTAGGAAGAACGTATCCTACCATCCAATCATCCATCTACTCAAAGCATCATCCACGAGCAATCATTGTCCTTACAAGATTCTAAATGCTGGATGGATATATGCAAAAGTGTGTGTATATGTACTTACCTAATGCGAAAATCAGGCGGTTACTGATACAGTAAACCTCCTTAATGCAAACCATGATAGTGCCATGCATCCAATATGTATGCGAAACCCTATTGACACATACAAATTTCTACATGCGTGCACAACCATACACAAAAATGCATCATCCATATGATAACACAGCCATGATACATCCATCAATCTAACTACCACATCCATTTATGCAATATGCAACATGAAGTGACTGAGCCGATCTAGTGCCTAATGTGTGTGTATATGCATCCACGAGCAACCACTAGCAAACAATTGCATCCATATGCATCCATCAACCATAACATGTTTCAAACACATGTTTCAACCATAGGTTTTACCCTATCTAAAGGTCATAGGTATTAGCGAGAGGATATACTAAAGATAAGATAAGTACTAGACAAGCAATAAAGGAGAAGTTAAAAGACATACTCTCAAAAAGAAATGGATACAAAGAACGCATCTTTGCTTCCGTCTCCCAAGTAGCATTGCTTTCGTCATCTCCCCATTGCACTTTAACTAGCTGAACTTCTCTGTTCCTCAACTTCCTAGTTTCTGACCCAAGGATGCGAGTAGGAGCTCGTCGAATCGTCGCATCACGCTCTACCTCTACATCTCTAAGCAAGCTCGGCTCTACCACCTCCGCGGTCTCATGTAAGCACTTCCTCAAATGTGATACATGGAATACATCATGAACACCACTAAGTCTGTCGGGCAACTCCACCCTATATGCCATCCGTCCAATCCTTTCCTTAATAGGAAACGGCCCAACAAATCTCGGTGCTAACTTCCCTACGGACCCAAAGCGAACAACATTTCTCAATGGAGATACTTTGACAAAAACCATGTCCCCAACCTCAAACTCAAGATCCGTCCTTCTCCGATCCGCATAAGATTTCTGTCTATCTTGCGCTGCTTTCATCCTTTTTCGAATTAAATCAATCTTCTCTGAAGTCTCTCTAACCATATCCGGCCCAAGCAAGATCTTATCCGTAGATTCCCACCAACATGTAGGAGATCGACAAGGCCTTCCATAAAGAGCTTCGAAAGGAGCCATACCAATACTGGACTGAAAGCTGTTATTATATGCGAACTCCACCAAAGGAAGATGTTCTTCCCATGTACCTCCAAAATCCAAGATACAAAGCCTCAAAAGATCTTCTAAGATACGGTTCACCCTCTCAGTCTGACCGTCCGTCTGAGGATGATATGCGGTGCTCAAACACAACTGAGTCCCTACCGCCTCTTGCAAACTTCTCCAAAACTCACTAGTGAAAATAGGATCTCGATCACTCACAATGCTGGATGGTACGCCATGCAATCTAACAATCTCTCTAACATAGACTGAAGCAAGCCATGGAGCGGTCCTCTTACTCTTTACGGGTATAAAATGGGCACTCTTGGTAAGTCTGTCTACCACAACCCAAATTCCCGTATTGCCCTTCCTCGATCTCGGTAACCCGTCGATGAAATCCATCGAGACACTATCCCACTTCCACTGTGGAACTTCCAATGGGTGTAGCAACCCACCGGGTTTCCTTTGCTCCACTTTAACTTGTTGGCACACTAAGCATCTAGCCACATACTCGGCCACATCTTTCTTCATACCGGCCCAGAAGAAAACTCTCCTCATGTCTTGGTACATTTTGTCTCCACCGGGATGAATAGTCATTCTTGAACGATGTGCATCATCCAAAATAGCCTTCTTCAAACCCTCATCTTGCGGTACACAAAGTCTACCGTCTCTATGCAACCATCCCTTATCATCTATGGTGTATCTACCCAAATGGCTGGACGACTCCCCTCTTATAAGCTTCTCTACCAACACAACCAACTGTGGGTCGTCTCGCTGAGCCTCGCCAATCCGTCTCAAAAGAGTAGGTCTAACCTCCAAGGATGCCAACAAACCAGGTACAAAATCAACAGAAGGTCTGAAGTCAAACAAAGAAAGAAACTCCAAGCTTCGTCGTTCCACGAACAATGGACTCAAAGATAGCCTTTTTCTACTTAAGGCGTCTGCCACCACGTTACCCTTACCAGGGGTATACGCTATCTCGAAATCATAGGATGCTAAGAACTCCATCCACCTTTGCTGTCTTAAGTTTAAATCCTTCTGAGAGAATAAGTACTTCAATGATTTATGGTCGGTGAACAACTCGAATCTCTCACCAAGAAGATAATGGCGCCAAGACTTAAGTGCGAAAACAATCGCGGCCAACTCTAGATCATGGGTAGGGTAATTCTTCTCATGCACTCTCAATTGTCTCCCTCCATAGGCTATTACCCTTCCCTCCTGCATCAAGACTGCGCCTAATCCTGTTCCACAAGCATCGGTATAAACAACAAACGGCTTACTCCCATCTGGAAGCACTAAAACTGGAGCGGTGGTCAAAGCTCTCTTTAACCGTCGGAAAGCATCATCACAATCTACATCCCACGAGAAAACCAGATTCTTTTTCGTCAAGCGGGTTAATGGGGCTGATATCTTCGCGAAGTCTTTGATGAACTTCCTATAATATCCTGCCAACCCCAAGAAACTTCTTACCTCGGTAGCATTTCTAGGAACTTTCCAATCCTGGATAGATACTATCTTTGCGGGATCCACAGCTATCCCTTCCTTAGAGACCACATGCCCTAAGAATCGCACTTCTCTTCTCCAAAAATGGCATTTAGAGAATTTAGCTTTAAGACTATGCGCTCGAAGAGTCTCCAACACTTCCTTGAGATGTAAGGCATGCTCTTCTTCATTCTTGGAAAAGACCAAGATGTCATCCACAAAAACTACTACAAACTTATTCAGATACTCTCTGAACACTCTACTCATGAGATCAACAAAGTATGCGGGGGCGTTTGTCAACCCAAATGGCATCACTAGCCACTCATAAAAACCATCCGGAGTCCGGAAAGCAGTCTTCTCTATACTGTCCTCCGCCACTCTCAACTGATGAAACCCTGTAGCTAAATCCATTTGCGAAAACACTGAGGCGCCAACCAACTGATCAAAGAGATCATCTATCCTCGGTAATGGGTGTCTATTCTTCTTTGTGAGCTTATTAAGTTCTCTATAATCCACACAAAGTCTGAGGGACCCATCCGCCTTCGTGGCAAACACTACTGGAGCTCCCCACTCCGATATACTTCGCCTTATGAACCCCTTCTCAAGCAACTCCCCTACTTGCTTATGAAGTTCTCTTCTCTCACGAGGAGCCATGTGGCGTACTGGCAAAGACACTGGTTTGGCATTATCCACCAAATAAATTCGGAAATCTATCTCCCGCTTCGGAGGCAAACCCTTTACTTCTTCAAACACATCCGGATATTCCCGGACTACTCTGACAGAACACAAACTCTCGACCGAAGCATCGAGCGATTCAAGATAACTTAGCAAAACAGATTCCATGGGATTGCAAGAGATCTCGAGAGTGTTACCCAAGCGGGTCATGAGCCTGACAACTCTCCTTTCGCAATCAAGAACGGCACCATTACTGGATAACCAGTCCATGCCCAAGATCAACCCATAGCCCGTGAAGCCCAATACAAAAGCATCACATCTAAACTCAACGCTAAGTATAGAAATCTTCAAACCCAAACATATCATAGACAGATATATGGAGCCCCCAATTGGGTTTGAGACAACCAAGGGATCATCAACTAGACTGGTGTCTAAGTGCAGTGACTCAACTAACGATGATGAGATAAAAGAATGCGATGCGCCAGAGTCAAACAAAGTACGAACTGGATGATCAAACAGAAAAACCAGACTTTCAACGGAAATAGTTCTACCTCTCTGCTGAATCGGTGGAACTGAGAGAACCTGAACTTGCCCCCCTGACTGAGGTGGTGCTATAAGAGCTTGCACCTGGCCTCCTGAGGTAGACCCCGTCTTCTGCCCCTTCTTTGGGCAGTTTTTCACAAGATGCCCTGCTTCACCACAATGAAAGCAACCGGTCTTCTTCTTTTTGCGACAATCCTTACTAAGGTGTCCTGGTGTTCCACAATTGAAGCACTTCTTCTTCGTCTTCTTTTTGTCACCATTGCCTTTTCCGCCCTTGCCTTGTTGTTGTTGTTGCGGTTTCTTCTGATCCCCCTTTTTCTCTGGTGCCTTAGAATTCTTATCATCCTCATGCATAAGTGCCATGTAGACAAGCTTCTCAAAAGTGGCCCCCATAGGAATGTGAGTCATAGCTATTCCTTGCAATGGTTCGTTCAAGCCTCTAACGAACCTCAAAGCCTTCTTCTCCGGTGTATTCACCAACTCTATGCCAAACCTTGCTAATTGATTGAATTTGTTGACATATTCTTTCACCGTGAGATTCCCTTGCTTCAAATTCAAGAACTTCTCCATAAACAGATTCTCTTCCGCCCTTGAGAGAAACTTAGCCCCAAACCTTTGCTTAAAATCTGCCCAAGAGTCAACAGGGCGTTCTCCATTAGTGACCTCCCACCAGAATGAGGCCTCTCCCTTCATTAACCAAGCCGCCAACTTGACTTTCTTTCCCTCTTCCACTTCAAAGATATCTAGCAACTCTTCCACTTCCTTAAGCCAATCTCTAGCCTCTACGAAAGTCTCTGAACCAAGAAAAGGTTTTCCTCCTATAGCCTTGAACTCCTTGCAAACCTTAGCAAAATTATCCACTCTAGGCTGAGGAGGAGGAGCGGTTGTCTCTGGTGTAGTAGCATTGGCCGGACCCGCAGCCGCGGCCCTAGCCTCTTGCAACCTCCTATACCATAGTGGTATAACTAAACCCTCCGGGATGTTAAGATCTTCAGCCATGCTGAAACGAAAGAGGAAAGATTCAAAAAGGAGATTCCGAAAGATAAAGATATGGCTATTGGGGATTATGCTTTTCTTTTTCAAAAACTTTTTCTCTTAGAAGACATGCTTTTAAAAATACTTTCTTCGAAAATACTCTTAGAAAGTAGTTTTTCTCAAAAAATTTATCTGTTCTGGTAACCTTAAGCTCTGATACCACGTGTAACACCCCACTCCCGCTATGATCACTCACTAAGGGAATGCCATAGCATCGGTGGAGTATTTTAGTGAATATAGAACAGAAAAATTACAACAAGACAGATATAAATAGTACTTGAAATTTTAAAACATCATCTCATAACAGCGGAAGTAAAACATGTCTGGTTACATCATAAAACCACAATAAAGGTCAAGTACAATATCCATCAAAATAAAGAAGTACATAATCCCACTCTCATACAATAGCCAAACAAAAGAAAAGATAACTGGATAACTGGAGCTTTACATCTATCCAAGCTCCTAAAGACTGGAACAGCAATCCGATCAAGCTCCACTACTGCTAGGATCCACCGTAGGACCTGAGGGTTGGGAAAAAGATAAAAACAACGGGGTCAGACATAAGTCTGAGCGAGTCCTATAACTTTAACAATACAATCGTTAAAGTAACCAGAGAAGACATAAACTGATATACGGTAACATATAGGGATGAATGGCTACCCTAAGCAGTCAACTAAACGAAGATAAAGGATAAAGACGCATCTACCCTCCCTAAGGTAAATTACTAAACTGCACCACACCAGTCGTTCCTAACTTAAAGGTTGATCCCACCCAAGGACTTATAAAATTTACTAATTAGTACCTGCGTACCCCTAGGTGACCAAGTAGGCGCCACGGGGCCCTACAATCCACTAGGTGTACACACTACTTCCCATTCGATCGGCTCCCTAACGTAGATACCCGTGCTGGCCCCACCGTGGGATGTATCATTCCCCAATGTGGCAACCTGATGAAACTAAAGGTGCACGGCTTATATCTACTCGATGCAACAACGGCTTACCTACCAGCCCGGGCCCACTCACGCATATGAAGCCCGTTGGACTTGCGTTGCCACCGCTAACCCGTTTGCCTCTTACAGTCAAGCCCAGTATGCGTGTCCCGTCCTCGACATGGGTCGAGCCCACAAAGATACGTATGGGTTACTGGTTGAAATGGGCCTCCACAAGCTACCCACCTAAGCTTGTCCCTTTTTCTAGTATATCCCACTTAACCCTTTAATCATGTTTTAATTACATGTTCCATTTTGGTTAAGTATTCTAATCGTATTTTCTATTGCCACCCAAGGCAACCACTAGATTTTCTCATGCCACCCGAGGCACCCACTTAACCCCTCATGTCCCTCTACATGCTAATGTGGTTAAGTGTTTCTTAATTAATTAATTAAGAACGTAACCTTTGTAAAGACCTCTCACATTAGACTGTCTTTTATGACCGCTGGTTAAGCCGGTTGGGTCCGGGCAGCCTTATGTCATAACAGAGTCTAACCTCGTGTCTTTACATTAATTACGTATTTAGTTTGTGCCTAAGACCTCTCACATTGGGCTAACATTTGTAGCAACTGGTTAAGCCGGTTGGGTCCGGGCAGTTTTACGCTACAACTGAGTCCAACCTCGTGTCTTAGTCAATTAATTACACCTAATTAATCACCCTCATAATTTTATATTAATTATCCCTAATTAATCAAGTTTTCTTAACATGGGTAGACCTAACTTAATAGGTAAATTCCCATGGGGTAGACCTAACTCAATAGGTAAATTCCCAACACATAGTATGGGTACACCTAACCAAATAGGCAAATTCCCATACTATGTTTATTTATTTTGTGTTATGCATAATTATATTAATTTCACACAATCTTATTAACTTATGCATTTAATTACCCCATCGTTCCCACGTAATTTCGTTCATGATATAACACATATAAAAGGTGTCAACTTGCATATGAATGAACATGTTTCAAAGGTGCCATCTTGCATATTAACAAACACATAACTTGCATATGAACTTGCATAACATGTCACATAACTTGCATATAATATGTCACATAACTTACATATTCATTTTGCATAACAAACTTGCATATTAGCTTATAGACTTGCATAATGTGTCATCATGAACTTGCATATTAATAAACATGTAACTTGCATATTTACATACATGTAACTCGCATATTAACAAACATGTAACTTGCATATAAAGAAACATGTAACTTGCATATTTACATACATGTAACTTGCATATTAACAAACATGTAACTTGCATATAAAGAAACATGTAACTTGCATATTTACATACATGTAACTTGCATATTAACAAACATGTAACTTGCATATTTACATACATGTAACTTGCATAGCATATTACCATGAACTTGCATAACATGCATATGATTACATAGCCCACAACTTGCATATTTAGCATCATGCAAACATAACATACATCATATTAAACTTGCATAAGCTTACATACTCAACATGCATAAACATAAGATTAATGCTAACATCATATCATATGATTCAAAGCTCATTAACCCACATACAAAACCATAAATCTCATCACATCTCATCTAATTAGTTTACCAAAAGATCATCAAAGTGATAGAAACTCACAACTAGCAACTTTGAACACCAAATGAAGAAGATTAAGATGCTAAGAAGGGATTAGAAGTTGATTAGAGAGTGATTAGTATGCAACCCTCTTCATAAAATTAGTGGAGGCCATGAGAGCTAGCATTTTGCCATAGTTTAGTCACTAGGTTTAATTATGAATGAATTAGGGTAGGTTAGGGTCTTATTTATAGATTAGGCAAGTGTTTTAGGCCATAGGATTAACCCTAGATTCAATCCAAGCCATCAAAGCATGTCTTGGGGAAGAAGTCAAGTGTAGGAACCATCTAGGGCCTTTAGATTAAAGATGGACCATGAGAACCATTCAAATGCAAAATCTGCACTTGAGCGAATCGGCCCACGGGTTGACAGCCAAACACCCTGGATTAACCCCTAGTCGACCCAGCGGGCTCGGGTCGACTTCAAAAATCGGCCGGTTCGGTTATTCCCCTCTCCCAATTCGCTGTTTTGAGCATTTTTGCATATTTATTTATTAAATTTTCAATTATATATATATATATATATATATCAATATATATATATATATATATCTACACAACCCATTTCACTTAATTAAGTATACTTTAATTTGGGAATTTTCGTGAAACTTCGCAAGGCCATATCTTGGTCATACGGACTCCGATTTTCGAAAACTCGGACTCTATTTCGCGTATTTTTCCGAGACGAACGCAATGGCATAGCCCGTTTCCCTTGATTCCCATTTTAGAATTAAATTCTGCCTCGATTTATTACAGGTTATTGAAAATACGGGTTGTTACACAAATGGTCTTCTTTCTCGCCAAGTCTCCTTTAGTGCGAAGTTACGATCCGGTTTGGTTTCTCTGCCCAGTCCACCATCCGATCCGAGCCTCCTATCCCGATCCGATCCGAAACCCTACACATTTTCCCGTAACTTTTCCAGCGGCTGTTTTACGCCATTCGACGACGTTTTCGACCAATCTAACACTTCTAGGCAATCACAAAGCATACCATACAGCCATAGCAACATGTATAATCATCCACAAACAGCAAAACAACAATCATAGCATGTAAAATGGATCAAACATACCCAAAATCCCATATTTTCCCTTAAGCATGTTCTAGCATAGTTAATGATAGGGTTATCAAAACTTAACCAAATTAACCCATGTTTCTAACAGAGGTCTAAAACATCATTTAAGAATTTATAAATATTTTTCCAGAATTTATTAGTGTATAAATTCGCTAATCAACACTAATTACCCTTAATTAACCATAATTAGTGAGGAACTATGCAAATCACTCACCTTGGCCACAAATAAAACCTTTAGAACTGAAACTCTACTGTTTGGGCGCGAATACCAATGCAACACAGCATCTCTACCTCGATTCTTGTGATAATCCGCCTTGATTTGATGTTGCTAAGCCTAATCCTTGGTTAGAAAGTGATTTGGAGGTGTTTTAGAGGTTGGAGGCCATTGTTAGGGTTTCTAAGAGGTAAGTGGCGGCTAGAAAACTGAAATAGAATGAAAACCTAACTCATTTCAGCCTCCCCCTTAACCCTAATCCCGAAATGGGTTATGGACTCATTCATTAATTACCCTATTTGGCCCGGTTAAGCAGTTTTTCACCTCCCAGACCTTATTTCAGCCATATCTCCCAAACGGTAAGTCCGTTTTTCACATGTGACCACTCTACGGTAAGGTAAACCATCATCCGAAACCAACGGAAGTGGTTTCAGGTCAAAACTCCTTCCCAATCAAAAGTTATGGCCAACACAAGATCAGCTAGGGCAAAACGGTCATTTAAAAATCGGCAAAAATCATGAACATGTGAAATGACTCCAATAGTCGTCTCCCAAAGTTACATGACCATACGACTTCGTATGTGAAAGAAATAAATATTCTACGATCCTATGGTGCGTAGAATGCGGGTCGTTACACGTTTTAACCTAACACTTTTCCAATTCCGAAATAATTTCACAATATATATCGCTTGGTTTTATTAAATTTAACGTTCCTAAATCACCAAACTTAAATCAAATATGAGTCTTAAAAAAAAATCCTTTTCTTCCTTGATCAAATTTCTATCTTAAAGCTGAACAGAATTTCAAAGTTTAATATTTATTTTTAACGATAAATTCTTAATTTTAATTTATTTTTAAACGCTAAGATTTTCTGAGCTATTACAACCCCCTTCAAAGTCCGGGTTGTTACAGACTCCCCCCTCACTAAACCGTTTAATTCCCTTTTTTCCACGACTGATAATTTATGAAAATAATTAAAATAAATAAAATTTACAATAAAACAATTTTTTTCTAAGGAAAGAAGGATTTTTGAAACTATTTATAAGGAATTATAAAAGCAAATGAGAGAGAAAATACCATACTTTAAGGTTTTCAATAATTAATAAAATCTTAGGAGAAATATGATTAATCATTAAAAGCCTCTAAAAATGTCTAAATACATTTGTTATAAAAAAATCATGATTTTAGAAAATTTACATAAATTTACTTGGATTTTTAAATCCACGAAATCATCCATTTTCAACTAGATCAGTGTAAACCAATAATGAAAAATAGATTGAACTTAAATTAATCTTAAAATCAAAATTTCTATCCAAACTTGACTAATCTATTGTTAGACATCATGGTCAAAAGCACGGAGAATGGGACTCGATAGGGCTAAATGTTGTACTCATTCCTTTGAACGAACACTAGCACGAAAATTTAAAACTTCTCAACTTACCATTCGTGCTCAGTCTAAGTTCAAAGCAATGGTACAAGAAAATTTCCCAAGTTGCATAGTACAAAATATAATAGAGTCAAGTGCATCACAATGACAAACGGCAGAATACATAATACACATCATAACAGCGATGTCTGGAGTACATAGTTCATAATACATAATACCACTCCAAAAATACATAATAACATACATACCATAATACTACTAGCTACTGATAATCCAAAGCTGCACAATCCAAAACCCCAAAACGTGAAAGAAAAAAATAAGAATGCTGCTACGGTCCACGCAACCTAACCTGCGAAAATCCTCAACCTCCAACACCAATTTACAATCTTTCAGCTGTGAAATCAACTAGTCTTTTGATTGAAGCCCTTGAATTGGGAATCTCCTATTCTTGATTGCAAATTTTTAACCTTTATTTTCTATTGGGATGAGGGGATTCGATTTTTCTGTTTCTCTCTGTGTTTGCTCTGTAGTTTTCATTGTCT
Organism: Allium sativum; assembly: GCA_030737875.1. Taxonomy (NCBI): domain Eukaryota; kingdom Viridiplantae; phylum Streptophyta; class Magnoliopsida; order Asparagales; family Amaryllidaceae; genus Allium; species Allium sativum. Next base: position 942,958,436 of record CM060926.1, on the reverse strand, counting down.
GGTTTAAGAGAAAATATCCGGTGTTTCTATTTTACAGAGGGAAGGAATGGTATTTTATTCTAAAGCCTCTCTCTAGATCCTTCTTAACAAATATCTCCTCTTTTCCCCCTTTTTTCTAAAAAAACTTAATGGTTAAAGTTTGTCCTATTGTAGATATTTTTGTTTTCCCTCCTTACAAAATTAGTTTCTAGAGCTTTCCAACATAATATAATTTTTTTATTATTATTTTTTTGTTTTATAATCTTTTCCTTTCTTTTCTTTATGAAAAATTAACATAAAAAAATTCTTTTTTACCTTACTTTGCACAATTTTACAATATTTAGTGACCTCTTTTTTTCCAAAACTTATAAAATGAAAACATATTTTATATTATTTGAATAACACACATGGAGATGAATACACTATGAACTCAAACAAAATTAAACCAACTCGAAGCGTTCAAATGATTGTTATTGACTTACGCGGTTTAAACAGAATTAACACAGAATCATTATACACAATATCCGCAACAAAATATACTTTTATAAATATATCGGAGTTTTACAACATTTATACAGAGGGAAAAGAATTTTTATTCATAAATTTCTTTTATTAAATTACAGCTTCTGTCGAGCGTTGTGCTCACATGCGTCTTCTTGCGTCTCTCTTCTATAAGAGCCAAAACCATTGCATCTGTACACTAAGGACCTGACCCAAGCATTTAAGTTTAGCAAAACTACATACGATAGAACTCAATTAAAACTATCAATCCGCAATATGGTCCGACGTTAATGTCGACTATTCATACTTAGAAAACAGTCTTTTCCTTTAAAAAAAATCAACAATGTACAAAAGTCATAAAAGAATGCATCTGGGACCTGGAAACAACACCGGAAGTACTTATAAAATACACGCATAACACATCTACCAACAGAGACAAGGCTTTACATTTATGTGTATGCTAACATTTAAAAGTGGGAAGTAACCGCAACATTGTGAATTAGGAGCATAAAGGGACTCACGCATGTAATAAACCGGCTTATTGGCATGGAAATGGCATTTTTTTCTACTATAGTGCACTCAAAATGAGTTTCAGCACCATTTGGGTACCCAGTCACTTGCGTGACCATGTATCCAACGTCAGGGAAAAGGACGAAAGTCCTATTGCATTAATCAAAAGAAGATAAGGTGGGTCACACAACTGTACATGTTTTGACTGATCCCATGATTTACAAATTTTGCATATGACATTTTAGCATGCACTCAAACGGAAGATCCCCTTGCATCTACACACAAGCATCGTTATATGTATGGAAGATTAAAATAAACTCTTCCTTATGACCTCCACGCAGTACTTGTACAGACTTTATTCATGCACATACTTTCATTTAAAGCCACTCATGCACTTATAGACACAAATTTGTGCACTAGATATCCCTTACGCACAACAAACGTAGCAACATGCTCAGACAGAGAAACAAGAACTTAACCTGGAATGTCCCCGTTCAAGGTTCACCACCCATTTCAATCGATTCAAAGAAAATCGATGCACACCAGCAATTCAGTTATGGTTTTCAAAAATATATACAAAAAAAAAAAAAAAAAAAAGACTATAAAGAGCATAAGTGAAAGCAAGAACAGAAAATCTTTAGGGCCGCATGGTTTGACCTACAGTGTTTACAATATTATACTTTTTTTTCTTCTTTATTATATTTTCTTTAAATATTGGCAATAAGTCAATAGATTTCTCTTTTTCATTTGGATGAGTAGCTTATATCCATTTTTCTTTACATATGCATAATCAACGTTTTTATATGTGTCAATATTAAGCCTCCTGTAAGGTGAAAACAACTCATTTCACAAGATATATTGTAAACAGAGAATTAAAAAAGTTGCCCATAAACTTGAATGACATTGTATTTGAACTCTCTACAAGGGTAAAACACAAAGACAGAACTCACATGGTTCTTAAAAACAGTAGGCTGTCCTAAGTTCAAACTGTTGTAGATTTTAAATATTAATTATCAATTAGTTCAATAAACCCACACTAATTGAATTTAGTACATAACTCATACATGATTACTAGTGAACTCAGTATATATCCACTCGCAGATTACACAATTTCCAGTTTCATGGGAACCGCACTAATTATGATTAGCATATATATGATCAGATTATACTCATAATATTAATATTTAACCAAATACACCCTATGCTAAAGAAAGTAAGAAACTCAGGAAGAACAATGCAGTCAATAGGTGGTACATTACATATGTTTAAAATATTAACAATAGGCTCTAGTTATTATTGTTTTCATGGTAAAAGCTCTCAGGTTTTGACATCATTTCACATTAAAAGAATGACAAGGTCATATGAAATCAGGATATAACACACTTATTGCTATCTACATTTTTAGTTACTGAGAAAACAAAAGGAATTAATATACAGTCGTTCTATGAAAAAAAGAAAGGAAAATCAATTAATCTATGGGACTTCAAACTCTAAAAGTTTATTTGAAGGACCAGATAAACTAACTAACTAATCATATGTAACTGCAACACTATAATGGGAAAATTCATATAATAAATCTCTATGTATAAATCAGCCCAGATCAAAGAAAAAGAGGCATAGACCCCTCACGGCTAGGCTTGATATGTTCAAGGTGACAGAGTGTAAACCGTAACCATCAACCCATGCCAGGGTAGCACTCAAGTCAAAACTGTTTACAAATATAGGGTGCGCAAATTCTTATAGCAGAGGACCAATGTACAAAATTTATCAGACAAAGCAACATATGATATTAGAGTGACCAATAAGACCAAAAGCAACCATGAAAATTGATATATGATATTCGACTAAGCACAGTAGACAAAATATTTGACGTACAGCTGTACAAGAACTAGCTAACCCTACCAAGTGATTATCAAGGAACTGGAAGACAACTTGAAAATTAGTTCAATCGTGAGTAGGACTCACCTCAACAGTCGAAGGGGACGCAAAGCAGCAGCTACAACTACATTTGAAAGAGGCGCTGCAACTCGGAGGGGTGTCATGGTCACTGTAGTTAGACGTGTGGGCGTGGAGCGCTGGGGAGGGGCACAACTCCGTTTTACGATGGCACCTACTGTTGCAATAATCGGCGATGACTACACTTCGGCGACGTGACCGCTGCTCCAGGGTGGCTGCGGCTTCGATTGACGCAGTGGCAGGGAAGCGGACTTCGATAAGGAGGTTGCGGTGGAGAGCGAAGGGGCGACGGTGAGGGCCGATTCAATGCCATGATACACGGGTTTGGGGAAAATCAATTTAGGTGAAGAACTGATTTTGGTGAAATGAATTTGGGGGAGAAAATGAAAAATGTAACTTTTATTCTGCTCCACGGTTTTAATAAGTTAATCCACCATTTTACTTTAATAAGTTAATGCACCATTTTACTTTAACGAATGGATTAACTTAAAGATTTCATCCTATTATATAGATATATCTAACAAGGATTTTATGCTTCTTGTTTCACAATTATGTGTTATTTCATGATTTCAACTAGCCACTCGTCATTATCATCATTATTTATTAGTCTTGAATAAAACTCTTGATTTCCTACAATTTCCTTAGTCTTAGTACTGTAACAACCATCTCCTCATCAAGATGTAAACGGCTTCTCTTCTCAGACATATTTATATCAATTTTTCAAGATTTCAGAAAATAACTTACTACAATTATATGTGATAATGGTGATATGAAAAAAAAAATTGTATACAATTAATCAACTACAAGTAATAATAATAATAATAAACAAACTACTTACTGTTATTTTGAATTACTCCGCTTAACGCTTAAGCTTGTATTTAGATGCTAAGATTCCAAAACCGAGAAGACGACGGAAAACCACGGAGGAAGAAAACGCATGGAAGAAGATTGAGAAGAAGAGATTATGTATGGTTTTTTTTGTTGGATATACTGATTAAAATTAAAATTCTAGTAAAAGTCAAAGATCATATAAAATAGGGTGGATTAACTTACTAATATTGTGGATTAGAATAAAAATTACCAATGAAAAATTATCGGTCCCTCTTCCCCCCAAAACAATGAAGAGGGAGGAATAAATAAAGGTAGCGGGTTGTGTAAACAGATGAAAGAAGACACACGTAGAAAAATCTAGAACCGGTTGAATAGGTGGCAACCTATATTTTAAAAGAATGTATATATTATAGGAATTCTCTAGATGTGTACCCTATACAATTACTACCAATATATTTGTATATTTTCGAATACAATTTCAATATTAATTTTTAGAAACTAAGGCCCTGTTTGGTTTGACGTTTTCGAGTCATTTTCAGTTTTTAATTTTTTAAAATTTTGAAAACCTGTTCCTTTTGTCATTCTGAAAAAGTCATTTTGAAAAATCACTATTTTGCAAAATCGGCTTAATACAGAAAACTCAAAATGAATTTATACCGTTTTCTACATTTTCAGGCCCGACCAAAATCCAAAGCCCAAAACGAAAAAACATAAACCAAATGCGGTAAAATCCCTAATCCATTTTCTGGCCGCAACTTTCTTCTTCTCCAATATTCATCGATCATCATCAATTCAGGTAAAATCGCCTTTTTTGTTTCTTCCGTACTTACTTTTGGTTTGATCTGATTAGATGATCAAGATTATATTGTTATTTACAGCAGCGTGCTCCCTCCCTCAAACAAGGGTTAGGGTCTTTTGATTCCGCGGCTTTTGATTCAGCGCTTTCTATAGTAAATCCTGTTAAGTTGATGCGGTATACTTTAATCATATTTTTTTCGGTATTCAAACATTATTTTATTTATGTGGATTTGTTGAGTATAAGGATTTATAGAAAGAGCATAGTTACCTGAAACCAACAAAAATATGTATTAAAGTTTCGAATTAATCCCATTGATTGTATATGACCCGTTAGTTATTTTGTTGCATTAGTTTTGTTGTAAGATTAATCCCATTGATTGTATTAGAATGTATATTAAGTAAATAGGAGAAGACAAGAAATAAATAACAAGAATGAAGAATACTAGAATAATAATAACAATAACAGGTTTAAACCTTTTGCAGTAACACTTTACATGATGACTGAATAATGATGGTTATTTCGTGGATTGGCACAATTAGAAACAATTTATTGTTGATTCATTGATTAAATATTTAGGCACTATCTAAAATCTGCATGTTACATTATTTCTTTTACAAAAATTGTAGACTATGTATTTTATCTTTAATTATCATTCTGATGTTGACAAGGGGCTTGGAGCAACAGACAAGTTTAAGGAGATAAGCAATGCATATGAGGTATTTTCTATATTTTCCAGCCTTTTGCCCTACTTCATTAGCGTAAACTTACCACATTCTGCTTGGTAAAGAGCTGTATACAATGTGCTATCATGACTGAATAAGCATCTATATTATCGATTACTTAAATAAAAAATAAAATGAAATTCATGGAATGTTTTCTTTCAATATTGTTACTTGGAGTGCTGTCTATTGTGGTTTCTATCAACTTGATGATTGGGTAGTTTGTTTTCGATCAATTTGTAAGTTATAAATACAAACTTTACCATTGTCCCTTTGCTCCTTCCCTTTACTTAACACTCACAGAATTTCAAGGCTGGTAACGCATTAACATATATAACATTGGAATGATTGCCAATAAATGTTTTTTTTTCAACTTCTGTCAACAAGTTTAATTTGTTCTATGAATTTTGTTTGGGTTTACTCATTAAACGTACATGCATCGTCTAATGCATTAATTATAAATAACTAGTTACAGTGAAGTTTGTTGCCGATACATGGACCCCAAATTAATGTATTTCGAACATTCATAAACACATAGGAAGTGCATCTGTAGCATTTGGCTTGGAAAATTGAAATTAAATACAATTTAAAAATGGAGTTTCTGTGGTATATTCATTGGATTTTATGACAATGCGGTACAATGTATATTTTCTGAAAGTGTTGTTCAATATGCATTTCTTTATGTATGCTATTTTTCACGGACACTTTACTAAAAGTGCAGTTCAATATGCATTTCTTATACAGATTATTAATTACCTTTCAGTTCTAGGAATCTCCTTTTTTTAATTGCTTTAATGACATTTGGAAAATTACAAATTTAATTGATCCGATTATTTTTGTTGCATCAGTACTAAACATAAATATCACATATGGTTTAACTATTTTTGTTTATTACACTATAACTATGACTACATGTTTGCTTATGAATGGGATGAGTGTTTTTTTTTTTTAGTTGACATTTGAGAAGTCTGATGCCTGCATAACAGAAGTATAGTGCGATGACTTATGATGCAACTTATTGGGCTGATAACAATCTTCTTTGTTAGGACTATACCCTGGATTAGATTTTTTTTTTTTTTCACTCATTGTACCATTTCATATGATTCATTTTGCTATGCTTTTTGTCTTCGGTTTCTTTCGTGTAATTAGCGATTAGTGTTGCACTTGGTTTACTTGACCTTAATTTGTTTACATTTTCGTCTCCTGTTCTATATTGATTTGGATAAGTTAGTCTTGGTTGTACGCTACATAAAATGGGCCATGTAAATGGGCATGATGTGAGACTGTATATCAGGTTGATGCATGCTCAATTTGTGTGTACTCGGTATATGTTTTCACTGATATTTGCATTCTAAAAGTACATGCGCATTTATTTGAGAAACAACATTGCATTCATATCACCATTTAAATCAAATATGTACGTAGCTTGGCCTTTTCTGCCATTTCATATCTGCTGATTCTTAATTTTGTATCATATATCAGTTTTTACTACTTTGCTCCATTCATTTAAAACTATATAAGCAAAAATAATAAGTTATGTATATATTGTCATATAGCATAAAATGGGCCATGCAAATTTTTATTATTTTTGAATGTAATTTTGTTTCTGGTGTCTTAATTGTTCACTCTGTTATGAGTTTTCCTATAAACTGATAACTGCCTTCTCATCGATTTCTAGTGTCTTAATGGTCTGCTCTGTATTTTTTTTCCTCACATGTCTTATGCATTTGTTTATGCACCATTTAATTGCTGTCATGACAAAATTAAAGTTGTAACCTAGCTAGTCTGATTGTATTTATCACCATTTATTATCGTACACAATGCAGATAGAAGCAGGCATTCAGGGTTACATAACAAAAACTGAAGCAGTCAATTTAACTATTGATAACCAGGTATGAATACATTTACCATTGATGATACAAGCTCAATTTCGTAGCCACAATTCTTTCAGATTATCTTATTTGAAGCAGCCGATTCTCTTCATCAATAACAACAAGTCATAGGATTTGATTTTAACAGAATAGAAGTCAGACTAAAGCCATTAAAATTTGGGAACTATGTCATAGGATTCTTTCTTTACTAGCATATACGTGAACTATGTCATAGTTATATACGTATATCATAGTTATATACGTATATCTATATATCTATATCTATATCTATATCTATATCTATATATATATATATATATATACTCCCCTCGTCTACAGACCATGGACGATATATATTGGTTGTGATATTGTTTGGATTATTGGTTGATGTGAAATTTGGTGAATATCATGAATGATTGATTTGAAATGATTGATTGTGGTTGAAATCCCAATAGGATTAGTATATGGGAAAATTCGTCTGCGTACGAACTAGATATTGAAAATCCCCATTGTCAAAAGCTGCGAGGCTTTAAGGTAGAGCGAGGAGCCGTACTAGGGACGGTGCCGGTTTTAACTACCCTGCCGTTATGCTGCCGAAATTTTCAATAATATTCATGTGTTAGAATTATTTTCATGTGTTGAAACTATATTCATGTGTTGAATAGAAATTCATGTGTTGAATAAATTCTTGTAATCATCCAAGTATTACTAGCAAAGAATGATACTTGAGACAAAACTTGAGACAAACCTTCCTTAAATGCACACACATGTAGCAGTCTTGCCTGTGTTTGACTTATAAAGTTAGTGCAGATTAATAGTGTTGGACAATTATGATTTTTCGTGAGTGGATTATACTTGTTATGATCTTGTTCATAGTTTTTTCTAATTATATATGATGCTCTTCTCTAGTCCTTTGAGAGGTTCTCTAGTTCTTTGAAACCCCTGTCATTTTGAGGAACCACTTATAAGGTTGTTTTTTCTTAAAAAATAGAATATGGGAGGTGGAAAAACAAAAGAGCCGATGTCATGGTCTGCAAAGAATGAGAAGATTTTCATTGATATACTTTATGAGAATGTGAAAGCGGGAAAATTACAATGTTGTACTTTCACAAAAGACGTATGGGGTCAGATTAATCAACAGATGATTCAGGCAACGCAATTAGACTACGGGATAGATAAGCTAAAAGGAAAATGGAATCGTCTTCGTTGTGAGCATCGTCTATTTTCTGATCTTTTAGCACATACGGGAGTTACATGGGATTCTAATACAAATCAAGTCAATGCCCCAGAAGAAGTTTGGCAACACTTCTATACGGTAATATACGTTATGAAAAAATGTACAATTAAACTAAAATTTATAATCCTTGTAAATATTGTAATTAAATAATATATAATATATTACTTTTGCAATTATAGAAAAACAAGACGGAGTACAAGAAATTTAGGAAGGAAGGATGTGAGCATTATGCAATTCTTGGAGAGATATTTGGTGGGACAACCGCCACAGGTGGATTGGGAAATGCTTCTACTCAGCAACCTCCTACTTCAGATGAAGAACGACAATTAGAAGAAAATTTCTTATCCAAAGGAGTGCATGTGCACGTGGAGACCGAAGATGATGATGGAGCAAGCTTCCGTATGAGTGATGATACGAGTACGAACGATCGTCGTCATAAGAAATTGAAAAGTAACAAGACAGACAAACTTGAAGCTTTTATGGAAAAGTGGATTAGCATACGTAGTGAAGAAGCTGAGTTGAAAAATGCATGCTTGAAAGAAAAGCTTGCACGCCTTCAGAGAAATTCGTCTACTTCGGAGAGCAGTGCCACTGATTTGGGCCCTTACTCACATATGGCTTGTTTAGATATATTGAATAGCATGACCGAGGTGACCAACGAAGTTTATGTCAAAGCAGTAAAAGCTTTTAAGGATCCAGCTTTTCGAGTGACATTTGTGAAGATGGCGGAGCATAGGCGCTTACCTGTTTTAGAGCTTCTTTGATTCACATAATGTTTATCTGAATTAAATCATGTTATTGTTGTATTTTGCTCTACTGTTCTTTTGTGCTAGGAGCTTAGCTAATTCTAAACTATGATACATTGTTATGTTGTTATGATTGTTTGTACGTTGTTATGTTTGGGTCTGGTGGTGTCTATGCCTTTTTCTGGTTTGAAGTTGCTGCTAATGCTATGTCTAATTTCACTTTGGATTTTCTGGACACATGTTGCTTCTCATTTTGTCTCTCTACCATCATGTAGTGTTTGGGTCTGGTGGTGTCTATTCTTCTTTCCCTGTAGAGCTGCATTGTTCCATGTATTGTTGATGTGAATGGCCTGTTGTGAATGTCAATTTATTTTTCCATTGTGGTCTTTGTTTTTGGATGTCTTGTGATGATTTTTCCATGATATGTGAAGCTGTGTTTTTTGGTTGCAGTAAGCCTTTGATATTTTTGTTTAATGATAAAATTCTACCCATGGTTACAAATTTTATATTACATATAACACGTATTTGTTTGACATTTGCTCCGTTAACTTTATATTAGGTACTAAAGTTACTATAACATGGATGAAGAGAGCATAATGAATTCTACCAAGTAAGTTTATAATTTAAAACTTGTCTAATTTTTCAGTCAACCTTTTGAAAATTTATTATAAATGCAAAAGTTCATTAAATGATGAATTCATGTTAAGCATTTTTCCAGTGAGATGCCTGTTGAGTTTGGTGAAATTTCAAACATATATCATGATGGTTCAAGCGACAATGGTTCAAGCGATGATGATTCCATAACAATGGATGATATTACATCAGATGACAGTGAAGATATAATGATGATTAATTTTTTATTTGCCAATCGAAGAAGTGTCGTTAGTGGAAGGCCTTGTAGGACATCATCTCTTACCGGAAAAGGATTTATGCTTGAGATTTTAAATGGGCATCCATCTGTCTGTCATGAAATGTTTCGCATGCAAAAACATGTGTTTTTGAACTTTTGTAATGCTTTGAAAGAGAAGGGACTACTAAAAAATGGTAAAAAAGTGGATGTTGAGGAGGGTGTTGCTATGTTTTTGATGATTATAGGACACACAACACGCTACAGAGTGGTTGGTGATCGTTTTCAGCATTCCAATCATACAATCTCAAAATGGTTTCGTAAAGTTTTGCGAGCTGTTTGCTCGTTAGGCATGGAGGTTATTCAACCAAAAAATCAGAATACTGTCCATGAGCGTCTTTTGCAAAAGTATCCTCATTTCAAGGTGATACAATCGAATACTTATGATATTTATCTAGTTAGAAATGGAATAATAGTAATATTGTCATTTAATATCATACAACAGAATTGTATTGGAGCAATAGACGGAACACATGTTTCAGCGTGGGCTCCTTCTTCAAGGCAAACATCCTTCCGTGGCAGGAAAAATGCCGTGACACAAAATGTGATGGTTGCATGTGACTTCGATATGAGATTCATATTTGTATATGCTGGATGGGAAGGTACCGCTAATGATTCTCGAGTATTTATCGATGCAGTTTCAAAACCAAGCAACAAATTTCCATTGCCACGAGGAGGTACTTTTAACTAGTTTTATTTGTGATAGATAACAAAAAATTACAAATATTTATAATTAACTTATTCAAAAGTACAATTCTTTCATATGATGGTTTTTATAATTTATTTGTAGAACAATTCTATCTTGTTGATTCTGGATATCCAAACATACCTGGATTTCTTTCTCCTTATCGTGGACAAAGATATCATTTACGTGACTATAACGGACAAGGAAGACTACGTGGAAAGGAAGACTTATTTAACTATAGACATTCATCATGTCGGAACATTATTGAGCGTTGTATTGGAGTTCTAAAAGCAAGATTTCCTATTTTAAAGTTGATGACAAATTTCCCGCTTTCTAGACAAAGGCAAATTCCAATTGCATGTTGCACAATACACAACTTTATTCGGGAAGAACACACGATGGATACTCTATTTACTGAATATTCATCTGAAAACATGGTATTTCAACCCATATTGGAGTCAAATCATGAACAAGAGGTTGTGCAGTTTAATGTTAGTCAATCGGCTCAAATGGGATATGTTAGAGATCAAATAGCCACAAGGATGTGGAACGAGTATGTAACAACTCGTCATTTATAGTTCAGGTACAATTTTATTTCAATTCCAATTTAATAAATCAATCCATCTTTATTTCAGTAACATATTTGAGTTGTTCAGGTACTCTTATTTTTATTTACTTTTATGTTGTGATTCAGTAGATGTCTTACTTTTGTACTATCATTTGCAGATGTAACTTGGAAAACATCAGAAGCACGTTGCTTACAAAGTTTGTGGCTAATATAAATATCATATTGTTATGATAGATGCTTGAGTTGTTCTCTTTCAACTTTCTCTTTATCTAGCCTATCTCTTATGTTAACTTTAAAACCGTGTTATGAACTTTTTTATTGTAATTTTATTCATGTACTATTCGGCCTTATGTAATTTAAAATATTGTATTCTTTCTAATGTTTAATCATTATGTTTAGAATTCAGCTTATTATCTTTCATATATAATAGTTTTTAATTAGCAGCTTGATATATTTAAAGTTGTTTTTATTCAACTTCTTTTTGTTTGAATTCTTCATTTTGTTTTTTGTTCGATTTACAACATGTAGTATGTTCATGCAAACATGAAAAATGAACAGTATATATCATTGGGGGCGACTATTTAAATAATATATGTTTGAATTGCCAAAATGAAAACTCAAATTTTCAAAATTTGAAAACTATATTTCAAACCAAACGCATTTTCAATTTTTGGTTTTGAAAATTTGTTTTCGAAAAAAGGATAACCAAACGCATTTTGAGAAATAGTGAAAACATTTAAAATGGAAAATTGAAAACAACCATGAAAACTCAAAATTGAAAACTCAAAATTGAAACCAAACGCACCCTAATTTTTGCATCCATACTTTTGAATTGATCTAATGAAACCTATAAAATAAATGATCCTAGCAATGCCAGGTAGAATTTGGTTATAGTAAATCATGTCTTAATATGTATTTTTGAGCCTTGATTTTGTTTGAACCTGGACGGTTACTTCTCTTGAACTTTACTGGCATTGTTTATCTACCTTGCATTTGAACATGAACATATTCTACATTGGAAAAAAAACATTGCTTTTAACGTCATCATAATGAATTATGGGCATATATGATAATTGGACTAAGTTGCTAAAAAGGGGAATAATTGCATGTAGGCATTGTACAACATAAATGAGTACTGCCACTAACATGCATATAACAATACTGTAATTTCATCTTTGCATTATACATTGAGTAATTTAGAAGACATCTGGACAGATATAACTATTTTTCCATGTCAAGTTGATTTCAGTGATACATTAAGCTATGTTCATGAATGTAATATATTGTTTTCATGAATGGATATAACTGCTTCACATAGTCATTCATGTGTACCCAATACCTCTTATTTTCATGAATGTAATAGCTCAGAGAATGAAGACAATCTACAAGCATATATGATACCCTGTAGATGCAAAGTTTAGCTCATAAAAAGGAGAGGAACGTCAACACGCTTATGAGCCCGCAAGCCCGACTAAAAGTATAAACTTTTATTCGTCTTAAAATTCATGTATATGTTTTATATTATTTTTTCCGCTGTATAAACATTGTAAAACTCTGAAATTTATATAAAAGTTTATGTTACAATTATTGTGCATTGTGATTCTGTGTTAAATTTCATTTTAAACCCTATATGTCAATAACAACTCGTCGTTTTGAACGTTTCGAGTTGGTTTAATCATCGATTTGGGGCGGTCAATATATGTATGTATATATTATCACGCATGCAATTCATGCACTGGCAAATAAATGTCCTAATATGGAGCAATGCATGGTTCTATTCAGTTTTAACATGGCAAAAATAAATGTATAAAAAAAACTACTGGGTAATTGTAGGGTACATATATAATCAAACTACTGCACATATATACCAAGTTCCAGATAGTGCACTGCCCGATCCGAATTGCATAGCATAGGTATATAAATTGAAGTAATAACATGCATGGGTGACGAAACACAGTGCAAACAAAAGTGTGAGCAAGTACATGCATTAGCACGATACACAAATCAGTGGTGTTATGTATTCAGCTTCATGGCATGGGTTTCACAGGGTACATACATGTAGTAAGAAACTTTTATACACTCTTAATCAAATCTTTAAAAGGTAAAAAAAGATCTCCATGTGCAGATCTATTCATTTCAAAATTCTATAAACTACAATGGAAGCACATGAAAGAGGAGTTGTGTTGTACTTTGAACTACTACTCATATGGCGTTGTGATATACTGAGGGTTTAAATCATACATTTTTAACACTGAACTAGATATTGGAAAACACTCAATATATCATATTTCATACCTATTGTCGGACAACGGTTGCAATGTGTTGCACAAGATTCTTTCTTAAATTTATCCGCTACATGCATGATGTTTTTATGCATTTGCCGATTTCTAAAGGTCAATGTGCATATATTAATGATGGGAACATTATAAAGAATATTCACTAGGACAAGAGCAGTGAGCTTAAAAGAAATAGTCAATATATGAGCAGTTAGCTTACAAAAAAAAAAAAAAAAAAAAAAGTCAATAGATGTGTTGAATGTTTTATTCGTTGATAACACCAATTTCTTTACAATAACAGTCAAACTAATGTTTTTTTTCCTTTAAACTTGTATTTACTTTGTTTCATAATGCTTACAGGACATGTAAATAGGGCAAAAGGCATCTGATTTACTACAATGCAGGGGCGATACATTTACATGTAAACTGGACATGTAAATAGGACAAACCTAATATATTCCATAACAGTTCCATAAGATTAAGGTATACAGTTATATTAACACTTAGGCAAGGGTACGATGTTAACAAATGACTAATATTATTGAGTTGGCACATAATATTATCCAGTAGGCAAATGATGAATTACTGTGAAACAAAAGAGTTCTCTACGATTTATCAAAACTAACTAATTATGATACAGGCAGTAAACGTACCAATAAAGCAATTTTGATAATATGTACTGAATATTGAACAATTATAACCATCACAACAGTTTGAACGCAACTAAATATTCAAGGGTTACTAAACAATGCTGAGCATCTTAAAATGCTTGAAAGATCAAACTTTATGAGCAAAACAGAACAAGGAACAGATTTCTCCCCAACTGGTTTATAAACTATACACATGGTACCTTACCAATTCCAGCAAGTATTAACAAATGTTTCAAACAATTGCATGCTATCTAATATGAGACAGCAAGTAGAATTCTAATATGTTGTTTTGCATGGAAAAATACAAGTGCATTTGTTCATAAAGAATTGGATTTCTATATTCTATTACTTACAAAACATATTTAATCACATGGGCTAATACTGAATCAATAGGTAACTGTGTAACATTTGTTAATACTGTTATTAAAGCCAGTTCAATAGACATGCTGAGTGTTCCCATAGAAATTAGCAAAAACTAAATAATTTTATAACTCTACTTTTTCATGTTTATATACATATATATATATATATAAACTTATTTAGTCAAGCAATCTTCAGGTTGTTAGGGGGGAGACGCTTGTTAATGGCGACTGGTGAAATCTTCACCAACTTTCGTCTTGCGTGAGCGTCCTCTTCATCCTCACCTTTCTTTACTTTTCTTCAAATCGCTTTGCAATTCTTACTTCACCAACCTTCAACGATTTTATCGTTGATAATACATCTGTTTTACTTCACCACTTAAATCGCTCTGCGATCTTACCTTTTTACTATCTGTTTTCATCCCTTTTCAATCGGATATCATGATGATTCAAATCGCTTTGCGATTTTTCCCACCCTTCTAAACCTAATTTCTATTTCTCCTTTTTATTCCTAATTTCTACAAAAGCTCCAGATCTACTCAAGTTTTAGATCTATGTTTCATTTTGGGTTTTTACAATTAAATTCAGATCCGAAAACCGCAAAGTACCAGATCTGTTATTCTACCAAGTGCGATTCAAATATTGCTACCTAATCTTTACGGAGTATGGAATACCGAGAGCTTGAATGAGTTCGGTTTTTGTTTTGGATCCGGTATATCGTTGTAAAGAAGTAGCCATCTTCTTCATGATGTAGTTCAAGAAATTCTCAAAAACATATATATGATGAGCAGTAGATGAACATGGGCTTATTGTTATTTAGAAAGTGGGGATCAGCGAGGAATAATGTTTCCATTTTTCTTTGTTGAAGTTAGTCTTCTGCTATCATCCAGACTTTGGTTTATAGATGGTTTTTGAGGAAATTTTCATGAACGGATTTTTATTTTAGTGATTCTAAGCCTGCATAGTCTTTCAGAAAATCCAAAGCCTAATTTTAATTCCTAGATCAGTCTGTTATGATTGGAGGATGGTTTATAGCTAACACGACAGTACTGATACAGCTGTTTCAATTAGTTGGTGGCACTCGTCTACTGATTTAATGAAAGCCATATTTCAACTTGTAGATTATGGTCCTAGGATTGATTCATAAATGTTTATGAATCATCAACCAGACCTAGGGACTAGAATTGAATATCATAAGGGATTTCATTAGCATGGTTTTCTTGCGGACTGCTAGTGTTGTCTTAGCTTCTGAAGACTTGCTATAGCTTCTACACCTTATATATAACAGCTTTGAAGGTCCAACCAGCTTTTGGATTTTGGGATGCAATTCATTAAGAATTTAATAGATCAGATTGATGTGTTCATTGAAATGACTTAAATATGCTGGTTTGGTTGGAAATCCTGATTGGTTAGAGTTGGCTAAGGACTGATTATCATTATGTTTTTTATGTAAATTTACTGAAGTTTTAGTTTGAATGACAATGAAAATTTCAGAAGGATTTTCTACAAAGTACCAGATCAGTCTTAGTTCTATCTTCAAGTAAAAGGCTACTCTGGATTTTCTGTTGAGATTTAATGCTGAGATTTGCTAACGGTGTCTTAGCTCTTTACTGAAATAAAAGGTTACACTGGTGTGATCTTTTATGGGAGATGATTGAGTTATGATTATGAGCATGATGAGCTTTGGGCTCACGAGATGTGCATAGGTGCACGCTAGCGAGATGTTTGCCTCATCATGGGCGGATTTATGTTAGTTTAGGCTTTTTGTTATTTGTACTTCCATGTTTTTGCTTTTGTAATGGTTAGTATGCTAACCTTTCTCTTGTACTTTCTCTTAGTGATAATAAAGTGAACCAATTTTCAAATATATATATATATAAGTGTGTGTGTGTGTGTTGACATGAAATTCAGAAGTAACATGAAATTAACCAAAACAAGCAAAACTTCGGGATAACGATGTTTGAATTTTGAAATAAATGTGGTTGTACGCAGATATATATATACATGCAAGAATTCCAAGAATAACTGCATTTGAAATTTGAACGTATATTAAAAACGAAAAGCATCAATGAAATGGTTAGAGAATAATAGCATTAATTGTAACGTTTAAGAAATAAAAATTACGCAACTATTAATGGTTGAAATTTTACGGGGTTGTGCGTGTGTACTACACACTGTAACACCCCGAATTTCGGTTAATGCTAAAATTCACTAATAACAGAATAAATAATCTCAGATGTGAGAATTGGGGGAAATGGGCTGCGTCATTGCGTTCGTCTCGGAAAAATACGCGAAATAGAGTCCGAGTTTCCGAGAATCGGAGTCCGTATGGCCCAGTTATGCCCCGATGAAGTTTGCAGAAAATTCAAAGATAAAAACAGATTTAATAATATAAAAACCAGATTTTAAAATAAAGCAAGCGGGGCCAGGCGGGAAGATTCCCGCCCTACCCATGTCGACAGGCCTGTCGACAGGGGTGTCGACTTGCCTGTCGACTTGCCTGTCGACAGGGGGGCGACGCCCAGTAAAACTGGGTGCACCAGTTTAGGTTCTTGGGCTGGCTTGGAGGGCTGGTTCTGGAAGCTTCTTGGAACTGACGGGTCTAAACCAATCTAGGGTTAATCTAAGGGTCTAAAATGCAACCTAATCCTATAAATAAGACCCTAACCCTATCCTAATTCATTCATAATTAGATCTTGTAACTAAACTATGGCAAAATGAAATTTGATCATGGCCACCACAAATCAATGAAGAGGAAAGCAAGCTAATCAACCTCTCTAATCAACCTCTAATCCATTCTAAGCATCTTAATCTTCTTCATTTGGAGTGCAAATTGCTAGTTGTGAGTTTCTATCACTTTAACATCAATTGTTAAAGCAAGTAGATTAGGTGTAATGAGACTTATGGTCTTGAATGCGGATTAGTGAGTTTGAATCATTTGTAATGATATGTTACTCTATGTTTTCCTATGTTTATGCATATTGAATAAGTTGGTTTATGCATATTTAATAAGTTGGTTTATGCATACTTGATAAGTGGATTTATGCATGATTAATAAGTTGGTTTATGCATATTTGATAAGTGGATTTATGCATGATTAATAAGTTGGTTTATGCATGTTTAACAAGTGGATTTATGCATGTTGAGTATGTAAGTTTATGCAAGTTTAGTATGATGTATGTTATGTTTACATGATGCTAAATATGCAAGTTGTGGGCTATGTGATCATATGCATGTTATGCAAATTCATGATGATATGCTATGCAAGTTACATGTATGTTAATATGCAAGATATCCTATGCAAGTTACATGTATGTTAATATGCAAGATATGCTATGCAAGTTACATGTATGTTAATATGCAAGATATGCTATGCAAGTTACATGTTTGTTAATATGCAAGTTCATGATGACACATTATGCAAGTTTATGAGTTAATATGCAAGTATGTGAATGCTTATGCAAGAATGTGAATGCTTATGCAAGTTATGTGTATGCTTAAATGCATGTTTAACATATTATGCAAGTTGTGAGAATGCTTATATGCAAGTTCAACATGTTATGCAAGTTATGTATGCTTATGCAAGTTATGTGAATGCTTATATGCAAGTTCAACATGTTATGCAAGATATGTGTATGATAATATGCAAGTTCATATGCAATATGTTATGCAAGTCATGTGTGATAATATGCAAGTTTGGGTTAAATGTAGTTGGGTTAATATATGCTCATATATGCAAGTTGACATCCTCTTAACCCATGACAAAGTTATATGCTAAGATTTGGTTAAACCCACGATGTTTGTGATGGATCTTCCCTTTTATCATGTCGTGAAATGAGAACGATTTGCGTGGGGAACGATGGGGTTAATAAATATGTTAATAAAAGTATGATTGGGTATGATTAAGCATACCATAAAAATAAATTAACATAAGTGGGAATTTACCTATTGAGTTAGGTCTACCCCATGGGAATTTACCTATTGAGTTAGGTCTACCCATGTTATGAGAAACTTGATATTAATTAGGGACAATTAATATGGGGGTGATTAATTAGATGTAATTAATCGACTAAGACACGAGGTTGGACTCATTTGTAGTGTAAAACTGCCCGGACCCAACCGGCTTAACCAGTTGCTACAAATGTTAGCCCAATGTGAGAGGTCTTAGGCACAAACTAAATACGTGATTAATGTAAAGACACGAGGTTAGACTCGGTTATGACATAAGGCTGCCCGGACCCAACCGGCTTAACCAGCAGTCATAAAAGATAGTCTAATGTGAGAGGTCTTTATGAGGATCACGGTCTTAATTAATTAAGAAACACTTAACCATATAAGCATGTTGTGGGGCATGAGGGTTAAGTGGGTGCCTTGGGTGGCATGAGGAAACTAGTGGGTTGCCTCGGGTGGCAATAGAAAATACGATTAGAATACTTAACCAAAGTGGAAACATGTAATTAAACATGATTAAAGGGTTAAGTAAGTGCCATGGGTGGCATGTGAAAATACGATTAGAATACTTAACCAAAGTGGGACATGTAAGTAAACATGATTAAAGGGTTAAGTAAGTGCCTTAGGTGGCATGTAGAAATCTAGTGGGTGCCTTAAGGGGCAATTGAAATATGATTAGATGACTTAACCAAAAACTTAACATGTAAGTGGGCATGATTATAAAGAGGGGTTAAGTGGGATGCACTAGATAAAATTTCAAGCTTAGGTGGTAGCTTGTGGGGGCCCATTTCAACCAATATCCCAAACGTATCTTTGTGGGCTCGACTCAAGTCGAGTGACGGGACACGCATATTGGGCTTGACTATAAGAGGCCAAACCGGGTTAACGGTGGCAACGCGGGACCAACGGGTTTCATATGCGTGTGTGGACCCGGGCTGGTTGGTAAGTCGTTGTTGCATCGTGTAGATATAAAGCCGTGCACCGTTGATATTATCAGGTGGCCACGTTGGGGAATGATACACCCCAATTGTGGGACCAGCACGGGTGTCTACAGTAGGGAGCCGATCGCTGGGGAGTAGTGGGTACACCTATGTAGTCAGATAGGCGTACACGAAACTACTAAATTACTAAGTACACTTAGTGGGATCAACCTTTAAGTAGGAATGACTGGTGTGGTGCAGTGTAGGAATTATCCTTGGGTGGATAGGTCTGGGGCGGTGTAATCTAGTAATTATCCTTGGGTGGATAAATGCGTCTTTACGGTTATCTTAGTTTCTCCTAAGTTTGCCAAGCTGCTTAGTGTAGCCATTCATCCCCAGGCGTTACCGTATATCAACTTATGTCTTCTCTGGTTACTTTAATGATTGTATTGTTAAAGTTATAGGACTCACTCAGACTTATGTCTGACCCCGTTGTTTTTATCTTTTTCCCCTCAGGTCCTCAGGTTGGGCCTAGTGCTAGCGGGCCTTGATCAGTTTGCTTTATCTACCTCTTGGAGTTTGGACCGTAGATGTAGAGCTCAGCTTCCCTTATGGCTATCAGTTCATGTATTGGGATTATGTATTTTTATTTAGCAAGAATGGATATTTGTACTTGACTTTTATTCTGGTTTTATGATGTAACCAGACATTTTTACTTTCCGCTGCATTGAAAAGATGTTTTAAATTTTCAAGTATTACTTATATCTATCTTGTTGTAATTTTTCTGTTCTATATTCACTTAAAATACTCCACCAATGTTATGGCATTCCCTTAGTGAGTGTCCGTAGCGGGTGTGGGGTGTTACACGTGGTATCAGAGCAAAGGTTACCAGAAGAGATAAAATTTTTAGAAAAACTATTTTTCTAAGAAAATTTTTGGAAGGAGTATTTTCAAAAACATGTCTTTTAAGAGAAAAGTTTTTGAAAGAAAAGCATAATCCCCGATAGCCATATCTTTATCTTTTTGAATCCTCCGTTTGAATCTTTCCTCTTTCGTTTCAGCATGGCTGAAGATCTTAATCTTCCAGACGGTGTAGCGGTACCAGTATGGTATAGGAGGTTGTTAGAGGCTAGGACCGCCACTGCGGGTCCATCGAATGTTCCTCCACTACCAGTTGCACCCGTTCCTTCTCGCGCGGATACTTTTGCTAAGACTTGTAAGGAGTTTAAGGCCATGGGAGGCAAACCTTTTGTAGGAGCTAGGGATTGGCTCAAGGAGACGGAAGAATTGATGGAAATCCTTGAAGTGGAGGAAGGAAAGAAAGTCAAGTTAGCCGCTTGGTTGATGGAAGGGGAGGCCTCGCTATGGTGGAAGGTCACTAATGGAGAACACCCTGTTGACTCTTGGGCAGATTTCAGGCAAAGGTTTGAGGCAAAGTTTCTTTCAAGAGCGGAAGAAAATCTGTACGTGGAAAGGTTCTTGAACTTAAAGCAAGGGAACTTGTCGGTAAAAGAATATGTTAACGAGTTTAACCAGTTAGCGAGATTCAACATAGACTTGGTAAACACACCGGAAGAGAAAGCTCTGAGGCTCGTTAAAGGCTTGAACGAACCAATGCGCGGATTGGCTATGTCTTACATCCCTATGGGGGCCACTTTTGAGAAGCTAGTGGACATGGCACTTATGCATGAGAAAGAGAAGGGTCCCAATGCTATTAAAGTACCCGAGAAGAAAGGAGATCAAAAGAGACTTCCGCAACAACAGCAAAACGAAGGTGGGAAAGGCAACGGTGGCAAGGGAAAGAAGAAGTGCTTCAATTGTGGAACACTAGGTCACCTAAGCAAGGATTGTCGCAAGAAGAAGAAGACTGGCTGCTTCCACTGTGACGAAGCAGGGCATCTAGTGAAAGACTGTCCTAAGAAAGGGCAAAGGACGGGGTCTACCTCAGGAGGACAGGTGCAAGCCCTTGTGGCACCAGGGCAGGCTAGGGGGCAAGTACAGGCTCTCGCGATTCGGGAAAGAGGTAGAATTATTTCTATTGAAAGTCTAGTTTTTCTGATCGATCATCCTGTCCGTACTTTAATTGATATTGACGCATCGAGTTCGTTTATCTCATCATTGTTAGTTAAGTCACTGCACTTAGACACCAGTTTAGTAGATGATCCCTTAGTTGTTTCAAACCCAATTGGGCTCCATGATGTGTTTGGGTTTGGAAGTTTCTATACTTAGCGTTGAGTTTAGAAGTGATGCTTGTTGGGCTTCACGGGCTATGGGTTAGTTTTGGGCATGGACTGGTTATCCAGTAGGGGTGCCGTTCTTGATTGTGGAAGGAGAGTTGTTAGGCTTATGACCCGCTAGGGTAACACTCTCGAGATCTCTTGTAATCCCATAGAATCTGTTATGCTAAGTTATCTAGAATCGCTTGACACGACGGTCTAGAGTTTGCGATCTGTTAGAGCAGTCCGGGAATACTCGGATGTGTGTGAGGAAGTGAAGGGCTTACCTCCGGAGCGGGAGATTAACTTCCGAAAATATCTGGTAGATAATGCCAAACCAGTATCTAGGCCAGTGTGCCACACGGCTCCTCGTGAGAAGAGGGAACTCGATAAGCAAGTAGGTGGTTTGCTTAAGAAGGGGTTCATAAGACGAAGTATATCGGAGTGGGGTGCTCCAGTAGTTTTTGCTGCGAAGGCGGATGGGTCCCTCAGACTTTGTGTAGGCTAAAGAGAACTGAATAAACTCACAAAGAAGAATCGACACCCATTGCCGAGGATTTATGATCTCTTTGATCAGTTAGTGGGCGCCTCAGTATTTTCGCAGTTGGACTTAACCACGAGGTTTCGTCTGTTGAGAGTGACTGAGGATAGTATAGAGAAGACTACCTTTAGGACTCCGGATGGTTTTTATGAGTGACTGGAGATGCCATTTGGTTTGACGAACGCCCCCGCATATGATAAGAAGGGTGTTCAGGGAGTACCTAAATAAGTTCGTGATGGTCTTTGTAAATGACATCTTGGTCTTTTCTAGGAGCGAAATAAGTTTTTGTATGTGCTCAATAGGGTGAGCAAAGCCAGTTATGGGACAAACGGTAGTTTTGGAGCGAGACTGGCGAGGACATCCAAAGTTGGTCAAAGGCTTAGTTGTTTAGCCATTCTTACTAGTATCATCTCACGTAGGTCGCCTGAACTCGAAGGAGATATCCCTTGGGTGTTTGTCTGATATTGGTTTAGGCCTTTGGGGCTTGCATTTGGGGGATGTCGAGTTCGACTAGGGTGGTCTGCGTGAGAGATGGACAGTTGTGATGATTTTTGGATGAGATTCTTAGCATCCTATGAGTTTGAGGTAGTGTATACCCATGGCAAGGGTAACGTGGTAGCAGACGCCTTAAGTAGAAAAAGGTTGTCCTTGAGTTCATTGTTCGTTGAACGACGGAGCTTAGAGTTTATCTCTATGTTTGGCTTTAGACCTTCCGTTGACATTGTACCCGGTTTCTAGCCTCCTTGGAGGTTAGACCTACTCTTTTGGGGCGTATTGGCGGAGCACAGCGGGACGACCCACAATTGGTTGAGTTAGTAAAGAAGCTCATGAGGGGGGGGAGTCGTCCAGCCATTTGAGTAGGTACACCCTAGATGGTAAGGGGTGGTTGCGTAGAGACGGTAGACTTTGTGTACCGCAAGACGAGGGTTTGAAGAAGGCTATACTTGATGATGCACATCGGTCGAAGATGACCATTCATCCCGGTGGGGACAAGATGTACCAAGACGTAAAGCGAGTTTTCTTTTGGGCCGGTATAAAGAAAGACGCGGCCGAGTATGTCGCTAGATGCTTGGTGAGCTAGCAAATGGAAGCGGAGTAGAAGAAACCCAGTGGGTTGCTTCACCCATTGGAAGTTCCGCTATGGAAGTGGGATAGTGTCTCGATGGGTTTTGTCGATGGATTACCGAGATCGAGGGAGGGTAATACGGGAATTTGGGTCGTGGTAGATAGACTTACTAAGTGTGCCCATTTCGTACCTGTGAAGAGCAAGAGGACTATTCCATGTCTGGCTTCAGTTTATATTCGAAAGATTATTAGATTGCATGGTGTACCCTCCAGTAAGGTGAGCGATCGAGATCCTATCTTCACTAGAGAGTTTTGGAAGAGTTTCCAAGAGGCGGTAGGGACTCTGTTGTAATTGAGTACCGCATATCATCCTCAGATAGACGGCCAGACCGAGAGGGTGAATCATATTTTAGAAGACCTTTTGAGGCTATGTATCTTGGATTTTGGAGGTACACGGGAGGAGCATCTTCCATTAGTGGAGTTACCCGACAAACTTAGTAGTGTACATGATGTATTCCATAGGAGGAAGTGCCTACATGAGACCATAGAGGTGGTAGAGCCGAGTTTGCTTAGAGAAGTGGAAGTAGAGTGTGATGCGACGATTCGACGAGCTCCTACTTGCATCCTTGGGTCAGAGATTTGGAAGCTGAGAAAACAGAGAGGTTCAACTAGTCAAAGTACAAAAAGGGAGATGAAGAGAGTGATGCTACCTGGGAGACGGAAGCGAAGATGCGTTCGAGGTACCCTTTTTCTTTCGGAGAGTATGTCCTTTTGCTTCTCCTTCATCACATATCTTGTGCTTATCTTATCCTTAGTATGTCCTCTCGTTAGTACCTTTGACCTTTAGATAGGGTAAACCTATGGTTGAAACATGTGTTTGAGACATGTTATGATTGATGGATGCATGTGGATGCAAGTGTTTGCTAGTGGTTGCTCGTGGATGCATATATACACACTCTAGGCACTAGATCGGCTCAATCACTTCATATTGCATATTGCATAAAATTGTGTGTAGGAAGCTATATTTATGGATGTTTAATGATTGTGTTATCATATGGATGATGCATTTTGGTGAATGACTGTGCACTCATATAGATATTGTATGGGTCGATAGGGTTCTCTCGCATACATAATGGATGCATGGCACTATCATGGTTTGCATATGTTCATACCTTAGATAGGGAACATATACACACACTTTTTGCATATACGCATACATCATTAGAAATTGTTTTAAGGACAATGGATGCCCGTGTTTGATGGATTGAGTAGATGGTTGTTTGGATGGTAGGATATGCATTCTCCTTAGCTTAGAGATTTCGGGGACGAAATCCTTTAAGGAGGGGAGAATGTAACACCCCGAATTTCGGTTAATGCTAAAATTCACTAATAACAGAATAAATAATCTCAGATGTGAGAATTGGGGGAAACGGGCTGCGTCATTGCGTTTGTCTCGGAAAAATACGCGAAATAGAGTCCGAGTTTCCGAGAATCGGAGTCCGTATGGCCCAGTTATGGCCCGATGAAGTTTGCAGAAAATTCAAAGATAAAAACAGATTTAATAATATAAAAACCAGATTTTAAAATAAAGCAAGCGGGACCAGGCGGGAAGATTCCCGCCCTACCCATGTCGACAGGGCTGTCGACAGGCCTGTCGACAGGGGTGTCGACTTGCCTGTCGACTTGCCTGTCGACAGGGGGGCGACGCCCAGTAAAACTGGGTGCACCAGTTTAGGTTCTTGGGCTGGCTTGGAGGGCTGGTTCTGGAAGCTTCTTGGATCTGACGGGTCTAAACCAATCTAGGGTTAATCTAAGGGTCTAAAATGCAACCTAATCCTATAAATAAGACCCTAACCCTATCCTAATTCATTCATAATTAGATCTTGTAACTAAACTATGGCAAAATGAAATTTGATCATGGCCACCACAAATCAATGAAGAGGAAAGCAAGCTAATCAACCTCTCTAATCAACCTCTAATCCATTCTAAGCATCTTAATCTTCTTCATTTGGAGTGCAAATTGCTAGTTGTGAGTTTCTATCACTTTAACATCAATTGTTAAAGCAAGTAGATTAGGTGTAATGAGACTTATGGTCTTGAATGCGGATTAGTGAGTTTGAATCATTTGTAATGATATGTTACTCTATGTTTTCCTATGTTTATGCATATTGAATAAGTTGGTTTATGCATATTTAATAAGTTGGTTTATGCATACTTGATAAGTGGATTTATGCATGATTAATAAGTTGGTTTATGCATATTTGATAAGTGGATTTATGCATGATTAATAAGTTGGTTTATGCATGTTTAACAAGTGGGTTTATGCATGTTGAGTATGTAAGTTTATGCAAGTTTAGTATGATGTATGTTATGTTTACATGATGCTAAATATGCAAGTTGTGGGCTATGTGATCATATGCATGTTATGCAAATTCATGATGATATGCTATGCAAGTTACATGTATGTTAATATGCAAGATATCCTATGCAAGTTACATGTATGTTAATATGCAAGATATGCTATGCAAGTTACATGTATGTTAATATGCAAGATATGCTATGCAAGTTACATGTTTGTTAATATGCAAGTTCATGATGACACATTATGCAAGTTTATGAGTTAATATGCAAGTATGTGAATGCTTATGCAAGAATGTGAATGCTTATGCAAGTTATGTGTATGCTTAAATGCATGTTTAACATATTATGCAAGTTGTGAGAATGCTTATATGCAAGTTCAACATGTTATGCAAGTTATGTATGCTTATGCAAGTTATGTGAATGCTTATATGCAAGTTCAACATGTTATGCAAGATATGTGTATGATAATATGCAAGTTCATATGCAATATGTTATGCAAGTCATGTGTGATAATATGCAAGTTTGGGTTAAATGTAGTTGGGTTAATATATGCTCATATATGCAAGTTGACATCCTCTTAACCCATGACAAAGTTATATGCTAAGATTTGGTTAAACCCACGATGTTTGTGATGGATCTTCCCTTTTATCATGTCGTGAAATGAGAACGATTTGCGTGGGGAACGATGGGGTTAATAAATATGTTAATAAAAGTATGATTGGGTATGATTAAGCATACCATAAAAATAAATTAACATAAGTGGGAATTTACCTATTGAGTTAGGTCTACCCCATGGGAATTTACCTATTGAGTTAGGTCTACCCATGTTATGAGAAACTTGATATTAATTAGGGACAATTAATATGGGGGTGATTAATTAGATGTAATTAATCGACTAAGACACGAGGTTGGACTCATTTGTAGTGTAAAACTGCCCGGACCAAACCGGCTTAACCAGTTGCTACAAATGTTAGCCCAATGTGAGAGGTCTTAGGCACAAACTAAATACGTGATTAATGTAAAGACACGAGGTTAGACTCGGTTATGACATAAGGCTGCCCGGACCCAACCGGCTTAACCAGCAGTCATAAAAGATAGTCTAATGTGAGAGGTCTTTATGAGGATCACGGTCTTAATTAATTAAGAAACACTTAACCATATAAGCATGTTGTGGGGGCATGAGGGTTAAGTGGGTGCCTTGGGTGGCATGAGGAAACTAGTGGGTTGCCTCGGGTGGCAATAGAAAATACGATTAGAATACTTAACCAAAGTGGAAACATGTAATTAAACATGATTAAAGGGTTAAGTAAGTGCCATGGGTGGCATGTGAAAATACGATTAGAATACTTAACCAAAGTGGGACATGTAAGTAAACATGATTAAAGGGTTAAGTAAGTGCCTTAGGTGGCATGTAGAAATCTAGTGGGTGCCTTAAGGGGCAATTGAAATATGATTAGATGACTTAACCAAAAACTTAACATGTAAGTGGGCATGATTATAAAGAGGGGTTAAGTGGGATGCACTAGATAAAATTTCAAGCTTAGGTGGTAGCTTGTGGGGGCCCATTTCAACCAATATCCCAAACGTATCTTTGTGGGCTCGACTCAAGTCGAGTGACGGGACACGCATATTGGGCTTGACTATAAGAGGCCAAACCGGGTTAACGGTGGCAACGCGGGACCAACGGGTTTCATATGCGTGTGTGGACCCGGGCTGGTTGGTAAGTCGTTGTTGCATCGTGTAGATATAAAGCCGTGCACCGTTGATATTATCAGGTGGCCACGTTGGGGAATGATACACCCCAATTGTGGGACCAGCACGGGTATCTACGGTAGGGAGCCGATCGCTGGGGAGTAGTGGGTACACCTATGTAGTCAGATAGGCGTACACGAAACTACTAAATTACTAAGTACACTTAGTGGGATCAACCTTTAAGTAGGAATGACTGGTGTGGTGCAGTGTAGGAATTATCCTTGGGTGGATAGGTCTGGGGCGGTGTAATCTAGTAATTATCCTTGGGTGGATAAATGCGTCTTTACGGTTATCTTAGTTTCTCCTAAGTTTGCCAAGCTGCTTAGTGTAGCCATTCATCCCCAGGCGTTACCGTATATCAACTTATGTCTTCTCTGGTTACTTTAATGATTGTATTGTTAAAGTTATAGGACTCACTCAGACTTATGTCTGACCCCGTTGTTTTTATCTTTTTCCCCTCAGGTCCTCAGGTTGGGCCTAGTGCTAGCGGGCCTTGATCAGTTTGCTTTATCTACCTCTTGGAGTTTGGACCGTAGATGTAGAGCTCAGCTTCCCTTATGGCTATCAGTTCATGTATTGGGATTATGTATTTTTATTTAGCAAGAATGGATATTTGTACTTGACTTTTATTCTGGTTTTATGATGTAACCAGACATTTTTACTTTCCGCTGCATTGAAAAGATGTTTTAAATTTTCAAGTATTACTTATATCTATCTTGTTGTAATTTTTCTGTTCTATATTCACTTAAAATACTCCACCAATGTTATGGCATTCCCTTAGTGAGTGTCTGTAGCGGGTGTGGGGTGTTACACACACAGATTTAAAATTGGAATTTAAAGTATAAACTTAAAACGAAAGGTAATAAATGTAGAATGAACGAAAAGATGCAGGAGAATAATAGCGTTTGAAATTTGAAATAGATTGTATGAAAATGGAAAAGAAATAAACTTAAAAAAATATAATGAAAGAAATTATAACGTTAAGCAAGAGTCAAGGGAAGAATTATTGCAAAATTTAAATTTGAAGTCTGAAACATGTGTTTAAATGGAAGATATTAATATAGGGTAAGAATAATAGGCATGAATGTAATGTTGAGTGTAACGTTGAAGTAACGAATAAATTGGAGCGCAATCCACATACACGACCCAATACCGGGGGAGGCAGCGTGATTTTAATGTTTTAAACGGTTCTGATTTTATTTATTTCAAACTGACGAACGTGATTCTTCTGAGCATCTATAAATAAACCTACAGGACTTGATTTTCAACTTATATTTTCTGAGATGATGCCATAGCTTTGCCATTTTATTTCTCCTCTAAATTCTTTAGAAATAAGAATATATTGGTTTCAGGGTTCTAATTCAAGATTTAGAGACAAAAAATGAAGATCTAAGCTATACGTGCTCAGGTTTCTCGTCTGTATAAGGTAAATTATGGGAATCTAGATTATTATGGTTCGTCTTATACTTTTAGCGTCAGATTCGTAAAAGCAGTGGTTATTTCAATAATAAATCCTATTAGGGAGACCACGGGTAGCAGATTTCAATCAGATTCAAGAATTGTGGAAAGTCAGTGAGTGGATTTATATCAAACTTTCCGATAATGGTATATTGTATCGTTTGATTCCTATTGGAATTTACAATATGTTCTTCTTCTCATTTTTTCCCTCTTTTGCATCAGAATATACAGTTTATGTTAAATTTTAGTTATGCGCAAATGAATAAAATTGTAGTTACATGCAAAATAATTAAATTGTGGTTATACGCTAAATAATCAAATTATGGTTAGGAAAAAATTTAATGAATATTGATCATGCGCAAATTAATTGGAATTATGAACAAAAAGGGGAAATTTGATGATTTAGGGCTAAAAATATTGTAATAAAAAAAATTGAGAAATTACATATTATTTGTGCGGAATCACTTTTCAGAATTAAAATGAAATTATTATAGAGATGGGAAAATGGTATAAGTATAAATCTGACTTAAGTACAGAAAATATGTTGGATTTGGGGACAATAAAAAGAAGAAGACATGGTTATACATATACCTATAAATTTGAAAGATTGCAAATAGCCTAGTTTGATGGGTTAGGGAAGAGGGGAATGTATTTGCATAGTTTGGTAAATATAAAAAAATAGGAAACATGATTGCAAACTGAAACTATGAATAAATGGAGATTAGCTAGTGTGAAATAGTGAGTTAACAGTATTGCGCATTAATCTGATGACCTCTTAAAAAAGAAAAGAAAAATTTTGCAATCATTTGTCTCTATTATAGTAATTACCTAAAACTATGAAAATGGTTTTTTTTATTTTTTACAATTTTGATAACCTATGTGACACCCCACGTTTGTTAATATCACTCTTTATTAGAATGCATTAAGTTTCGTGAAGCGTTATAGGTAAACAGAAACATAAACACTAAAAGACATATGTAAAATAACAGAGGAATTTAAAACTTTATTTAATAGAAAACATCGTGATCCAAAACATGGTTACATCATAAGTCTGAAATACTGAAAACATAAAACTTCTACCTTGTACAAAAATCATTATCAGAGTATAATAATACATAAAAGAGCATAATCTCCAAAATATAGCCATAGTAGAGAAGATATAAAAGAGCATAAAATGGGTCAGACATAAAGTCTGGCAAGCCCAATTACTTTTAGCATATAAGTAAGTAAAAGCATCATGATAGGCATACAAATTAGAGAGTGAGATAGCAGAGTCATAAGGCAGGTATAACAGAGTAAACAGGATAAACATAACAGAACATGTATTGCGCTTCTCTAATACTTTTCTCTATACCATTACTAGTATAACAAGAAAAAGATGATCCACAACAAGACAAGATGGTAGACTTATGTGTACTTCTAGTAAGAGGTTTTACCCCCATACAATAACAGGTAGCCCAACTGAACTTACCGGAGTTACTCTTAAGGATAATAACGGGCTCCTAAACAAGCGAGACTAGATGTACCCTAATTACTACCCCAAATTGTTTGTCTCTCTAACTCCGTAGGTACCTGATGCTGACCCCACATTAGGATGTATCACTTCCTACAGTGGCAATCCTTCGTTTACAGGATGTGCACAACCATATCTACTGATGTCACAACGTATTATTTTCTTGAGCAGGAGGACTCATGCACGTACATGAACCCGATAGAACGCGTCATCAGACACCTTTTCACAAGTGACCTCTTATAATCAGCTCAATAAGCGTGCCCCGACCTAGTTCGAAGTACTCGTTTGATACCTATATGGGTTACTGACTGAAACGGATCCCACTCACCAAATGATACAAGCTTCCCTCTTGGACTGCATCCCCACTACTAGGATTTCAACAGGTTATGCCTACGAGTTTAACAAGATTGCATAACCCCATAGGTTAAGTTTGTAGGCCTATATATAAAAATATTACCCACTGCCCCAAGATTTACTTAACCCTCCCACTAATTCAAGCAAGTTTACTTAACCCCTACTCAAGTTAACATGTTCATGTAATCCCTAGGGATTCAACAAGTTAAGTATTACAAGTTCATTACCATTTATTCATTTATGGTTATAATGTGCTAGACCTCCCACATTTATCCTACCACTTATGGATGATGGATATGCCGGTTGGGTCCGGGCAAACTTCTTCCACAAGTCGGACTTAACCTCGTGTCTTAGTATGTTACGTGTTTATGCACTTAGACCCCTCAATTTAGATTTACCACTTGTGGGCGCTGGATATGCTGGTCGGGTCCGGGCAGGCTTCTACCACAAGTGTAATCTAACCTCGTGTCTAAGCGCCGTTATAGTTTGTAATTACTGTAAATCTAGGCATTTTCATTATTAACCAATTAACATGTTTATTATGCCCCAAAATCCCCGTCTGATCTATGATACAAGTCATGCCCCAAATTTAGATCAAGGTATAGATTATGCCCCAAATCCCAAGTTTTGGCTCAAGGTACAAATTATGACCAAAATTTCTAATCATGTTTTACAATATGAATTATGCCCCAAATTATCCATTCCCAATTTCACGCGTTCGCGGATTTCAACGATTGGCCTAGGCTCGAAGGTAGACTGGCTATAAAAACAAAAAGGGAAGAAGGGAGAGAAGAGAATAAGAACAGGCATAGCGAATAAAAACTGGCATAAGATGACATAATTAGGAAAAGTTGCATAATAGGAATAAGGTGACATGATTAGGCAAACTAGCATGATATGATAATGTGACATGATTAGGCAAACTAACAGAATAGGGATATCATGAATAGACATATGAGACCTAAACAGTAAATTAGATACACAAATTATGGCAGACCTAATATGATTTAAATAGTCATAAGCTTAGATCCAATTCATAGACATGTCAAGATAACTTTTAAGTGTTTACATCTAAAAATAACATAGACTCATTGTGATTGGATCTTAAAGAATAGAAAATTGATTGCAGATGTTGTAGCATAGATCTCTGAATTCGTATAACTTGATTGTTGAAGAAGAAGAAGTAGGATAGATCAGACTATGTTGGGGCAAGACCTCGTTGTCGCCATTGTTTAGGTGAATAAAACAATAGGATTAAGGTCCTATTGATAGCCTAGGGTCAATGAATATGGTCCGAAAACAAGTCCACGTACACAAAACTGAATCTTCCTCGGATCTGGAGGTGTCGACATGGGTGTCGACACCCCTATTGTGGTGTCGACCTATGGGTCGACACCTTTATGCTGGGGTCGACCCCTAATGGGTCTGACTCCCGCGTTGGTTCTCGCCTCTGGTTTTCGAAATGTTTTGAACTGATTTGAATCCTAGGTTTATTTTATTTATATATAAGTGGCTTGTGCGTGTACAAACTCCTAACCTTAATGTCTTTTTCATACGATGTCCGTTTTTCGCAAAATTGGTGTCTATATTAAGCAGAATTCCGAGTCGAATGCAATGGCGCCGTCCATTTTACGTAATTCCCAATATTTAGTTAAGTATTCTTTAGTTTATCATTTTAATGTATTATAAAATTATGGGGTGTTACATTCTCTCCTACTTTAAGTATTTCGTCCCTGAAATCTTCAAGCTAAGAAGAATGTGTATCCTAACATCCATCACCCATCTGCTCATCCACCAATCACAGACATTCATTGTCCTTAAAGATTTCTAATGATTTTATGAACATATGCAAAGGTGTGTGTATATGTCCCTATACTAATGCTAGAAATCAGGCGGTCTATTGATTTAGTCGACCTCCTTAATGCAATGTATGTTAGTGCCATGTAACCAAAATATGTGCAAATAATCCTATAACATGTAAGTTCTACATGTGTGCACAATCATTCATCTGAATGCAACATCCACATGATGATACACCCACTTTCATCCATTAAAAGAAGAAAAATACACATGCATCCATATGCAGTATTAGAGTGATTGAGCCGATGTACCTAATGTGTGTGTATATGCATTCACAAGCAACTACCAGCAACCACTTACATCCATCAAACATAACATGTCTCAAATACGTGTTTACATCCATGGGATTCCTACCTAAGGTTAAAGATTCGATCGATAGGATATACTTAAACGATAGAAACTAGCATAAATAAAAGCTTTGGAAAGGAAGTTAAGAACATACCCTTGAAAAGAAAAGAGTACGAAGCGTGAAACTTGTCTTCAATCTCCCAAGTTGCATCTTCTTGGTTATCTCCCCACTATACTTTCTTCTTCTTGACCTCTTGGTTGCGTATCTTCTTAACTTCTGATCCCAGAATACGGGCAGGAACTCGTCTAACTGCCACCTCCCATTCCACCTCTACTTTCTCAAGCATACTCGGCTCAACTACTTCTGCAGTATCATGTAAGCACATCCGTAAATGAGAAACGTGTAAAACATCATTAATGCTGGGCAGTCTCTCTAGTAGCTTTACTCTATATGCCATTTGACCAATCCTTTATGTTATGGGAAATGGCCCTACAAATCTTAGTGCCAATTTCCCTACAGACCCGAAACGAACTACATTTCTCAAAAGTGATACCTTGATGAAAACCATGTCTCCCATTTCAAACTCAATGTCAGTCTTTCTCTTATCTGCGTAGGACTTCTGCCTGTCTTGAGCTATCTTCATACGCCTACGGATAAGATAAATCTTTTCTGAAGTCTCTATAATCATCTCTGGTCCAAGTAGAAGCCTTTCTGTAGATTCCCACCAACAAGTTAGTGATCTACAGGGTCGTCCGTACAATGCTTCGAAGGGTGCCATGCCAATACTAGCTTGATAACGGTTGTTGTACGCGTACTCTACTATAGGAAGATGCTCTTCCCAAGTCCCTCCGAAGTCTAGGAAACACAGTCTTAAAGATACTCAAGTAATCTATTCACCCTTTCCGTTTGTCCATCGGTCTGAGGATGATAAGCGGTGCTCAAACACAACTATGTACCTAATGTTTCTTACAAGCTTCTCCAAAACTCACTACTGAATATGGAGTCACAATCACTCACAATACTGGAAGGTACTCCATGTAGACGGACTATCTCACGAAGATAAACTAATGCCAACCATGTTGTCGTCCTCTTACTCTTAACGGGAATGAAACGAGCGCTCTTAGTAAGCCTGTCTACTATAACCCAAATACTGGTGTTGCCTTTTCTTGATCTAGGAAATCCATAGAGATGCTCTCCCACTTCCACTGTGGGACTTCCAAAGGATGAAGTAAACCACTGGGCTTCCTCTGCTCAAATTTGACTTGCTGGCAAACCAAGCACTTAAACTCGGCCACATCTTTCTTTATCCTAGCCCAAAAGAAAACCCTCTTCATATGTCTATACATCTTATCACCGCCTGCATGAATAGTCATCTTAGAATGATGGACTTCCTCACGGATTGTCTTCAACAGACTCCCAACTCGGGGAACACAAAGCCTTCCATCTTGTCGCAACCACCCTCTATCGTCCGTGGAATATCTCCCGAGGTGACTAGAAGTTTCGAGGGTCCTACCAAGGCAAGTCAAAAGTCTAACGATCCTCCTCTCACAATCTAGAATGGCACCATACATGGCTAGCCAATCCATCCCTATAATCAAACCATAGCCCATGAAACCAAGCACATATGCATCGCATTCAAACTCGATGCCTAACACAGATATTCTCAAACCCTGACAAATCATAGACAAATGATCCATACCTCCAATGGGGTTTGAGACGACAACGGGATCCAAAACCATACTAGTATTAAGGTATAGGGACTCAACCACAGAATCAGATATAAAAGAATGCGAAGAGCCCGAATCGAAAGAGTTTTAATAGGATGATTGGAAAGAGAAATCAAACCTTCAACGGAAACTTTCCTACCTCTATCTGGCGCACTGGCCATGAGAGCATGCACCTGCCCTCCCGAAGATCCTACCCTTTGACCTTGTCCTTGCTTCTTCGGGCACTCCTCAGAAAAGTGTCCGACCTCTCCACAATTGAAACAAGCATTCTTCTTTCTTTTGGAGTCGTTGACCAAGTGACCCTCGCGTCCGCAATTATGACACTTCCTCTTATCTCTAGCCTTGTCGTCCTTTCTTCCCTTCTTTTGTTGTTGTTGTTATCCTTTATTAGGTCACACTTTCTTATTTTGTGTTTCCTCAACCTTAGCTTCTTTCTTTTCACCTTTATTTTATTCATGCATCAATGCCATATCAACGAGTTTCTCAAAAGTTGCTCCCATCGGAATATGAGACATAGCCAACCTATGGAGGGGTTCATTCAATCCTCTAGCAAACCTCAAAGCTTTCTTGTGTAAGGTATTCACTAGCTCCAAACCAAACCTTGCCAATTGGTTAAACTTATTAGCATACTATTTCACATACATGGCTCCTTGCTTAGGTGCCAAAAACCTTTTCATTTGCATACTTTGCTCGGCTTGAGAAAGAAATTCATTTCGAATCTCTATCGGAAATCATCCCTAGTCTCCACTAGACGTCCTGCCTGCGTCACTTCCACCAGAACGAAGCCTCATCTTTTAGCTGCCAAACGGCCAACAGAATCTTCCTGCAATCGTCAATTTCAAAAAATTCCAAACAAATCCTCTGTCTCTTTAAGCCAATCCATTGCTTCTACAAATGTCTCAGTTCCTCGGAATGGCTTCCCGCCTATGGCATAGAAATCTTTGCATATCTTGGAGAAATTATCAGCACGTGGAGGAGGAGGAACAGCGGCTATAGCTGGGGAAGGGGCGTCTGCTTGACCTATGGCAGGCATCGTGGCCTCAAGATACCTACGGAACCAACCCGGTATCATAACCACCTCAGGAATATTAGGTTCCACAGACATGCTGAAAAGAAAAGGAAAAAGGGATTCAAATAGAGAATCGAAAGATATTAAATATTCCTTTGGGGAATATGTTTTTCAAAACAGACTTTTCGTCTGAAAATGCTTTCGTTTAAAACCTTTTCGAAAACAATTTTCAAAATCTTTTATCCGATCTGGTAACCTTCAGTTCTGATACCAAGTGTGACACCCCACATTCGTTAATGTCACTCTTTATCAGAATGCATTAATTTTCATGAAGCGTTATAGGTAAACAACAACATAAACATTACAAGACAGATGTAAAATAATAGCGGAATTTAAAACTTTATTTAATAGAAAACATCATGGTCCAAAACATGGTTACATCATAAGTCTGAAATGTTGAAAACATAAAATTTCTTCCTTATACAAAAATCATCATTAGAGTACAATAATACATTAAAGATCAAAATCCCCAAAATATAGCCATAGTAGAAAAGATATGAATCAAGCAGTACATCTAAGCAACTCTAAGCAGAAGGAAAGAGGAATCCTGATCAAACTTAGTATTCCCACCATGAGAACCTAGGGGGAAACAAAAGAGAAAGAAGAGGAAACAAAATGGGTCATACATTAAGTCTGGCAAGTCTAGTTACTTTTAGCATATAAGCAAGTAAAAGCATCATGATAGGCATATAAGTTGGAAAGTGAGATAACAGAGTCATAAGGCAGGTATAACAGAGTAAACAGGATAAACATAACAGAACATGTATTGCGCTCCTCTAATACTTTTCTCTACACCAATACTAGTATAACAAGAACAAGATGATCCCCAACAAGACAAGACGGTAGACTTAGGTGTACTTATAGTGAGAGGTTTTACCCTATACAATAACAGGTAGCCCAACTGAACTTACCGGAGTTACCCTTAAGGAAAATAACGGGCTCCTAAATAAGCGAGACTAGATGTACCTTAAGTACTAGCCCAAACTGATCGTCTCTCTAACTCCGTAGATACCCTGTGCTGACCCCACATTAGGATGTATCACTTCCTAAAGTGGCAACCCTTCGTTTACAAGATGTGCAAAACCATATCTACTGATGTCGCAATGTCTTATTTTTCCGAGCAGGCGGACTCATGCACGCACATGACCACGATGGAACGCGCCGTTAGACACCTTTTCGCAAGTGACCTCTTATAATCAGCTCAGTAAGCATGCCCCAACCTAGTTCAGAGTACTCGTTTGATACCCATATGGGTTATTGACTGAAACAGATCCAACACACTAGATGATACAAGCTTCCCCCTAGGCTTGCATCCCCACTACTAGGATTTCAACAGGTTATGCCTACCAGTTTAACTAGATTGCATAACCCTAGAGGTTAAGTTTGTGGGCCTATATATATAAATATTACCCACTGCCCCAAGATTTACTTAACCCGTACTCAAGTTAACATGTTCATGTAATCCCTATGGATTCAATAGGTTAAGTATTACAAGTTCATTACCATTTATTCATTTATGGTTATAATGCGTTAGACCTCCCACATTAAGCCTACCACTTGTGGATGCTGGATATGTCGGTTAGGTCCGGGCAGACTTCTTTCACGAGTTGGACTTAACCTCGTGTCTTAGCACGTTACGTGTTTATGCTCTTAGACCCCTCACATTAGTTTACCACTTGTGGATGCCAGATATGTCGGTCGGGTCCACGCGGGCTTCTACCACAAATGTAATCTAACCTCGTGTCTAAGCGCCGTTACAGTTTGTAATTACTATAATTCTAAGCATTTTCATTATTAACCAATTAACATGTTTATTATATCCCAAAATCCCCATCCAATCTACGATACAAGTTATCCCCCAAATTTAAACCAAGATATAGATTATGCCCCAAGTCCCAAGTTTTGGCTCAAGGTAAAAATTATGCCCAAAATTCCCAATCATGTTCACAATATGAATTATGCCCCAAATTAACCATTCCAATCATGTTTTACAATATAAATTATGCCCCAAATTAACCATTCCCAATCGTTCCCAATTTCGCACGATCGCGTATTTCAACGATAGGCCTAGGCTCGAAGGTAGACTGGCTATAAAAACAAAAAGGGAAGAAGGGAGAGAAGAGAATAAGAACATGCATAGCCAATAAAAAATGACATAAGATGACATAATTAGGAAAACTAGCATAATAGACATAAGGTGACATGATTAGGCAAACTAGCATGATAGGCATAAGGTGACATGATTAGGCAAACTAACAGAATTGGGATATCATGAATAGACAAATAAGATCTAAACAGTAAATTAGATACATAAGTTATGGCAGATCTAATATGATTCAAATAGTCATAGACTTAGATCTAGTTCATAGACATGTCAAGATAACTTTTAAGTATTTACATCTAAAAATAACATAGACTCGCTGTGATTGGATCTTAAAGAATAGAAAATTGATTACAGATGTTGTAGCATAGATCTATGAATTCGTATAACTTGATTATTGAAGAAGAAGAAGTAGGCTAGATTAGACTATGTTGGTGCAGTACCTTGTTGTCATCATTGATTTAAGTGAATAAAAAAAAGGGATTAAGGTCCTATTCATAGCCTAAGTTCAACGAATCTGGTCAGAAAACAAGTCGACATACACAGAACTGAATCTACCTCGGATTTGGGGGGTGTCGACACCCCTGTTGTGATGTCGACCCATGGGTAGACATCCCTTTGCTAGGGCCGACCCCCAACGGGTCTGATTCCCATGTTGGTTCCTGCCTTTGTTTTCCGAAATGTTTTGATCTGATTTGAATCTTGGGTTTATTTTATTTACATATAAGTGGCTTATGCGAATACAAACTCCTATCCTTAATATCTTCTTCAGACGTTGTCCGTTTTATGCAAACTTGGTGTCTATCTTAAGCAGAATTCCGAGACAAACGCAATGGCGCAATCCATTTTACCTAATTCCAAATATTTAGTTAAGTATTCTTTAGTTTATCATTTTAATGTGTTATAAAATTACGGGGAGTTACAACCAATCAATTTGGAATAGGCCTAAATTCCTAAAATTGTAAAGATGAGAAACAAGGGTAACATAATTGAAAGAGGCTATGAAAAGAAAAAAGATATAAAAGTCTTATTGTGTAAACTTACAAAGACAGTATATAGATTAATGTCATCATGTTAAAAAAAAAAGAAACTTATGAAGTATGTATAGATGCGGAATGTAACATATTATAATAAATTATATCAAATAAGAATGTAATATAATAGGTAGACTCATCATAGGGACAAGTAGGATAACAACCTAAATGTTATAATTAAAAAAGATGAAATAGGAAATAAGCGGCCTATTATAAATAAACTTAGACAACGGTGAATAAATTTAATAAGCAAACCCATAATTATAGTTGTGGTAATATTATAACACAAGGTTATAATTAAATGGAAATAGTAGAGTAGGCCTATTATTAATAAACTAATAATTGAGGAATTAAGTTTAGTGAATATAATAATAAATAGTGGTCCGTTCCGGTAGTTAGAGATGATTAGGGAAAATAATTGGCCAACCAAAGCTAATAAACAAATAACTTGAATGCAGAATAAACAAGTGAAATATTCAAGTTAATTAGCAATGTGGTAAGTAAAACAAGCGCGTATTTGAAGATTAGACATAGGATCTAATAACATAATAATAGGATGCGCTTGGACCAGTCCGTACGTATTTGGAATGAAGAGATAAACGGGGAAGATCATTGAGCGTGTCTAAAGACATGAGAGGGGAACATCCAACTTATTATTCAATGGGACTGAAAGGAAGTGTGAGACTTCTACGGGATGTGAGAATACTCCGTGATAGCCCTTTATTGCAGGCCTAATGAAGAAGTACCCACAGAAGCATGACATGTACGGTTCCATCCATCGAGCATGCCTTGGTTGCATCTTTGATGGTGGACAGCCTAAAGACTGACTAGGATGATCTTAGGATGATTCGGCGGCATCCTCAAGAGGGACGCTTTGTGGTCGGGACCCAACAAAGGATAGTAAGATATTTTTCATCGTTAGTTAGAGCACGTGCGTGAAAGGCTGTAGCTAACCAAAGAGCCCAATGACCTTTTACTGTCGGTCATTGGATGAGGGACCACATCTTTGTTTAGATTGGATGATAGGACATTCATTTAGCTCTTTCAACAGTCTTTCATTAATAGGGAGTAGGCTTGATGGGGCCTTGGAGAGCCACCAAAAGGGACAAACCTGTCTTTGGATATCTGTATTGTAGGCCTAGCGAGATTTTACTTTACGGATATGTGTAAAGCCCTCGACCGAGTTCTATGGAGGAACTTAGGGATTAGGGTGCCTTTATGGCGCAATGGTAGAGGCTTTCGCAGAATGGCCTAGTATGTTTTCGTGGCGTAGTGATGGAGGTCTAGTGCGTTTTCTTAGTAGACGATGGGGACCACTCAAGGAGGGTACTGTGGGAAATACCTCCACATATTGTGTTTATAGCTACATATATATTATTTATTAGGTTAATCTACTAGGGAGTAGATGCGTACGATTTATGCAAAAAATAAAAAATGTATTATGAGATAAACTCAAATAACTTAAAAAATATTAACCAATGATAGAATAATATATGTAATATTATTTGTAGAAAGTATAATTTATCCATTCACCAGAACTTTTTCCTGACCCCCTCCTTATAACAAACCCACAGGTAAGACATGTGGTAGAGATTCTATAGCCTAGAGACACTTGTTAGGTAGTGTCATTATGTTGGTAAGTGTTTACCTACTATTATATTTTATTCCCTCCCACTGTCATATTCCTTTTATGAGCTCTGATATACTTACCTTTGACTTTCTACAAGATACCAAACAAATCAACTCGAGCTTCGATAGACTTGGATTTTTGAAAACAAAATCGATATGTCGGAATTTACATTGTTACATGTATTATCGTAAATATCTTATAATTTTATATAGCATTTGATTATACTCATTGTATGTGGGCATTAACAATGTAGCCTGGGGATCCTGTTCTCAATTAGTTTATAATCATCATCGATTTCAGAGCCTTTGTGACATAGGCTTTAAAAGATAAATCACCTACAGTATCGGGGGAGTCCAAAACCTCAAACCTTGATAATAGAATTAATGTTTAGAAATGTCTTTTCTTAAAATAATTAGTCATAAGCAAATCCCCATTCGACTCATATCAGATCTAGAACCCAGCTTCGAGTATCAAATAATAGGAATCCAGAAACTCTATTCTGAAAATAATCAATATTTGTGCAGCCCCCTTTGGCTAATGGAAAACCCAATACCCAAATTTTTGGTAATAGTAGTCCAAACACCATCATCTAGAAGCAAAAGGTACAAAGCCACCTCCGTCTCATAGAAATCCCAAAACCCTTATCCGGGTAATAATAGAAATGCAAAAACCTTCTTCTGGAAATAATATATTCAAAGCCTACTTTGGCTTAATAGACGACATAAAACCCATATTCGAGTAATAAAATAACAAAAGTCCAAAAAATTCTATTCAGGAAGTAATTAATATGCACACAGACTCTTTCATCTCATAGAAATCACGTAACCCTTGTTCGAGTAATAATAGAAATACAGTAACCTTCTTCTGAAAGTAATAGATTGATACCCCACTTTGGCTTTATAGATGACCCGAAACCCAGATTTGGCTGATAAAATAGTAGAAATTCAAAAAAACCCTATTTTGGAAGCAAATAATATGCATGAAGCCTCTCTTGGCTCATAGAAATCCCGAAATCCTTATATCGGTAGCAAGACATTAGAAATCTAGAAATATTCTTCTGGAGGTGATTGATACAAATGTGCTTTTGGTTTTAAAAGACTCTTTGCCATTTATAAGCTTTTCTAAAGTAGAGGCTTGATGTGATTTAGGTGCTCCTTTTGAACTTTTATTCCCTTCTACGGAATGAGACATAAGCAAAGGCAGAGTGTGCTCAACTTTGGAATAAAGGCACTGAGTGGTTATGTCAAAGCAGAGGTAGGGCTTGTTCTAAAAAGAGTAATGGCAGAGCGTGCTTCATTCAGAATCGGGCTTGTGCACCAATGATTACACGCTCCTCCTCTATAAGGCACCATCAAGGGCTTGTTGGTGCCAGGTGCATCCGCCAAGCTCACCTTCCTTCCACTAAGAGGCGCCTAGGTAAAACTAGGGCTTGGAACTAGATGCATTAACCCTCTTTGGAGAAGGGCCTTGGTATACCAAGGAATGTGAAGGGATTTAAGGTACCCTGGTTGCCTACCCCTCCTCCCTTTCAGGAAGCGCCTTGACAGAATCACAAACTTTTTAGGTTAATCCATTTATAAAGGGCATTTCAGCTCCAACCAAGTAGAATTTCTTATTTTTTGGATTGAATTTTGTCCATAACTATGTAGGAGACCGTATTTCAAGATAAAATTCATTTTTGTTAAATCCACTTAACAGTTATTTACATATTCATTAAGTTTTCCCATTTCGGCAATCACCTTTTTGAAGGCCCTACATTGATTGTTTCCATGTCCACTGACCATGGGAAAAAGACAATAGGTTTTCCCTTATTTTTCTAGTCTTCATTGGCTTTTTATTAGTAGGCCAATAATCCATTTCATCCTTATCTGATAAGTAAATATCCTTGATAGAAGTTGTTAAGTTAAACTCCCTTGTCACTTTCGACTTAGATTTTCCTTTAGAAGGTTTAGTTCTTGGTTTCTTTGAACTTGACGAAAGCTCTTTACTGTCGAATGTGATAGCCCTCCTCTTAAAGCTCTTAAATATTTAAAGGTTGGGTACAAAGCTTTCTTTGCACCTTTTGGGTATCCTGCAAGGGTTACAATAAGGTTTACATTATTTGAAATTTAATTTCCATTTTATCACAGAAATATTACAATTTTTTAACACCTTAGCTGCTTTCGACGACCTCCAAAAATGGGTTCCTGTAGAAAATAAGACACAATGATCAGGGTTGGTAGAACAAGTGTTGGAAGACCATTTGGGTGTAGCTTGAATTCTTTCTTGGATTAGATTCCGTTAATGTCTTCTTAATAGTTTCAGCATGGGCCTTTTGGTAATACCCTTAGCCCTCAACGTAGAAGCTTGGGACTCTTAATATACATATGAGAAATTAACAAACAGATCTCTATTATGTGGTTTTAGCCAACTTAGCCAAGGGCCTATCAGATAATTGAAAAAGGATATTGAATCCTAACTAGACTGAGTTATCCTAGGGAACAATCGACAGGTTACAAACTATGGAGTTTCAGATATTCCAATCTCAAAGTTGATGTAGTTAACTCATTTCAATACTTAAGGCCTTTCGTAGACTTCTAGAAGGGGCTTTGTAAAACCAATCTCTTTCAGATTCATTTGAGGTAAAACCTGCAAAGTTTTGTCATAATAATAAAGTAACAATTAAGAAATTATGA
Source organism: Allium sativum (assembly GCA_030737875.1). Taxonomy (NCBI): domain Eukaryota; kingdom Viridiplantae; phylum Streptophyta; class Magnoliopsida; order Asparagales; family Amaryllidaceae; genus Allium; species Allium sativum. The sequence goes on along the minus strand of CM060926.1, from coordinate 942,915,326 downwards.
TTTCATTACCATATTTTCTTGGCAAAAGCTCTTTATTCATAACTTCTATGGTTGCAAACTTTTTCCCAAAATTGATTTTGAAAATAGGGTTTACAACTCGAACTTATAAGTACAAGATTGAAAATAAGGAATTTGGTCCCGATTCTGGATCCTTAGGGTCATATTTATATGTGCGGTTTAGCCTTCCCCTCATCATATGGGCTTCGTCCTGACTTTTCTTCTTTAAGCTAATGCGGAGGTTTAGCAAAGGTGCCTTCCGTTAGCTTTTGGAGAAGTAGTGTAGTGCCACCCTAGTTTTCTCCGAAGGTCCTCTTTCGGAAATGGAAGCCTTGGCCAGTTGATGGAGAAGTGAGCTCGTAACTACTCCAGCTCTTGACGTAGCTTATAACATATTCTCCTTTTCACTCGAGAGCTGCTTGTGGTTATCGATTGGTGGGGGCTTAAGCTCTCTGGTATTTTCTCTTCAGGTAGTCCGAAAGGTATACTAAGTTTAGCTTTGCATGATTGAAGATGATAACTCTGGTGGCCATGCCCTTCGGGCTTCACCGACAGGGGCTTTTCTCATAGAAGAGAATCCTTTGTTTCCTCATTTATGGCTCCAAAATCAAATGTTGATGAGTTAATCCTATCTTTGCTGAATGCCTGCTTATCTTTAGCACCCCTACGCTTTAACTTTGGTTTTCGGTTTCTCCTTGGTTATTTTAGTTCTAATAGAAACCTAACTTCTTATTATGACGTAAGTCGGGAAATAGAACTCTAAGTTAAGATTTACAAGCCTTTGCGTGTCCGTTTAAATAACCAACCATCCAAAACAAAAATCTCAACTAATTACAAGCCATTATAAGTTAAGACATTTTACTTCCCGTGAAAAGGAAAGAAAAAGAGAAGAGGCCAATCAAGCAGAGGTTATCCAAATAAAATAAGAAAACAATTATTGATTTAGACTACATAGATGATCAAGAAAGAATGAATCCTACTGAAGACCTAGAAGAAGTAAGCATGATGCGGTCGACCATACCAAAGTCTTCAAATTTGGAAGGCAATTAAATGACCAACTCAAGACAAGATTAGTCTGATTTTCACTGGACATCAAAGATGTGTTCTCCTAGGATCATTCAGATATTACTAGGATAAATTCTAAATTTATGAGCCATGCACTAAACATTGACTCTAACATTATACAATCCAATAGAAAAAGTGGCGGTCCGATAATGTTCAATCTCAAGCCTTAAAGAAAGATGTAAAATGATTATTGGAAAATGGATTCATTAGAGATGTCTTTTACCCAAAGTAGTTTGCTAATTCATTTCTAGTCAAGAAGTTAACAAGAAATAGAGAATTGAATTGACTACTAAAAATTATATATTTTTACATTTTATGGTTGCATTTTCAGAATACAATCAAATCCCTATGTATAAACCTGATGAGGGACATAACTGATTGGGGAATCGACTCTTGTTGAGTTATGCCATTTGGTTTAAATACTGCCAAAGAAACCTAAAAGAGATTGGTAAATCTAATGTTCAATGATCATAGTTGATAAAACATTGAAGTATATGTACATGATATGTTGGTCAAGTCCCATAAGGAAGAGGACCATTTAAAAAAATTCAAGGAAATGTTTAATTCACTGTGGCACTGCTATACGAAGATTAACCTTCAAAAGAGTTATGCCACAACACAGTCTGGAATGTTTCTAGGACTCATTGTAAGTTTGCATGAAACTTGTAATGTCTCGTATTTTTCGGTATAATAATTAATTAATTTAATTATTTAAATCGTGATTTAGAGAATTATATAGTTGTTTAATTAAATAACTATGAATATTTAATTAAATAACTATGAATATTTACTTAATATAATAATTAAATAATATATTTAATTTTGGAATAATCATAATTAACTGAAATGGCGATATGGTGTGAACTGGACAATTTAAAATATATATAATTCAGTTTGGAATTGAATTCGAATAATAAATATATTATATAAATGAAGTTTGAATGTATAATTATATTATAATTATAATCGAGCTCGAAATGGCGCGGCAGTTCGCTACTTGGCGATTTGAACTTCAATTAAATATACATAATCCATTTTAAATCGGATTTCTGTGAAACAAGAAATGTTCGAAGCTGGTAAGTATATTTTTGTAGTGGAAGAGAAAAATCGGGATTTCATTAGGTAGATTTTGATTTATGTCCAAATCAAATTTTCAAATAGTCGCTATGGAATTCCTTTATAATTTATATCGATTTATTTATATTTTTAAATGGATTTTTAAATCTAAATCGAATATCGATGTAACACTGGATTTGGAATATCGAGTTACAAATCCCATTGGAGTTGTATGACATTCTATTATGAATATATACGATAACTTTATTTATAAATATTTAATATGATTATTTTTAAATATATTTATATATTTAAAAGGGTTTATTTAGAGCTTTAAAAATAGCCAATTTTGCAAACGACCTCCAATTTCGACGGAACTAATTTTGTTGGATCCGCAATATTTGCTAGATTTTAATTTCCGTGATTTTTGAAGTCAGTATGTTGCTGTGCGGATTTCTAATGTGAAGAACTATCGATATTTTGACAGTTGAAAATACACTATGTGAGCAAACGGAGTCGGAATTCGACGAAACCAGTTTCGTTGGGTCCGTAATGTGAAACAGTAGTTGCATGTCCAGTTTCATTGAATTTGGGTATTGCATGTGATCGTACGGATTTTTGAATACAAATACAAATAACAAGGACTTAAAATACAATAAAATATTAAGAAAAATATCTAAACCCAAACCACTATATAATCACCTCAAAAATCCTTATAACCTAATTATCTCATTCTCCTCAAAATCAGTCACCAGTTCATTCTCTTTTCAAAACAAACTGATATAGTTTAAAAATCATAACATTTCAAAAATAAATCCTAAAACTCATATATGTATTACCCTCTTGACTTATGCTTTCATCTGGTGTTAGTTTTATAGAGCTCGACTACAGTTTTGTCAAAGTCGTTTTATACAGCAGCGATCCAGGGTTACCACTCGTTGTCGATTTAGGGTGAGTTAGAGGTTTTGGATTTCAATTTTGAGTTCATGATGGAAAACCACACCTGGTGGTTTGTTTCAGGCGAGTTCAGTGATTAAACTGTTCGTGACTTTGTACTGTGCGATCCTGTTTCTCCCTCGAAGTCGCGTCTCAGAATTAAGTTGAGAATGTGTTGAAAGTGATGTAGTGCGGAAGAGATTTTAGAGAGGAGTAAAACAATGGTTTTTGTTTTAAATTCAGTGGAGTTGATAAGGAGGGGTGGGGATTTAGAAGTGCAGAAATGGCAATAGGTTCCTGTACGAGATGAGAAGAAGAAAGATTAGAGTAGCGGTTTAGTTTTAAACAGGAAATGGAGAATGATGATTTTTATTTTCAATTTGGTGAGTGTATGATGAGAACGGATGGAAGTTTGAGGCCGTAATGGAGATGTGCGAACAGTTTTCGGGAAGAAGGTAATGAGCAGGAAGTCACAGCAGAATAAATTTGGATTGGGGAAGACGAATGAATGGGCTGGGTTTATACAGGTGTATGTTGGGCCGACAAAGAAGTTTAAGCCCATATTTAAAAATAAACTAAGTGTTTTATTTAAAATATAGTATTAAAACTTGTAAGTTGAATATCTTACTCATATGTTTACGGAATTCAAAAAAAAACTGGATCCGTTAGGATCGTATGGACGAGCGCTACAGAATGGAACTAATTGGGAGTGGATTGGAGCTCGTTTGAATTTATGGCGAAATAAATTGTTTGATCTGGATCAAATAACAGTTTATCGTTATTTAACGATGATCGTCCAATGTGAGTAAAACTCACCAACTCTATCAGTTCATATTTTATAACGTATTTTTAGAACTGATAAATGATGATTGATATCTGCGTGCTGACTGTTTGGTTTAACTGATAATTGATTGGTTGAAATTATAGATCTAGTGATATATATATAGTTAATCAAATATGGATTATGTTGATCAGAATATTTCATGTTGAAATGAAAGTGATCTTAATTATATCGTTTAACATTTGTGATGCAGGGAAACAGGTTGGAGGGATCCAACTGGATTCCTCAACATTTATTTTACTGTTTTCATATATTGTAATATATGATGTAATATAAAATCTGTTGTTGATTATGTGTGTTTGAATGATAGCGATCATTGTGAATTGGTATTTTAAATACCGTAAGAAATACTGGATATAGACAAGGGGATTTTAAAAGTGTATTTTGAAAATAGATTATTTATATAAAATCAATGGATTATATATATATAAGAAAAAGGATTTTTAAAAGAAAACAGTTATAAAATCAAAGGGGAAATGAAAAGGAAAATATTTGTAAACCAAATATAAAGGAAATATTTGTAAAACAAATAGAAAAGGAAATACTTATAAAACATTTACAAATAGAATTGAAAAGGGAATGTTTGTAAAACATTTACAAATAGAATTGAAAGGGGAATATTTGTAAAACATTTACAAATAGAATTGAAAAGGAAATATTTATTTAGAAAATAAATAGAGTTATAAAAGGAATTTATTGGGAAATGAAAAGAATGTCATATAAAAAAAATATTTGGCAAATGAATAGAATTTTACATCAGGAAAGTTTAGACCCGTGCTTCGCACACGGGTATAACATGATATGGATTTAAAGCAAAGATTTTAAATAGAATCTGTTCTAACCGATAGATTGAGAAGATTAATTTATAAATAATATTTTATAAATTAAATAAAATGTTTATCATTGGATAAATATAATATATAAGTCAGGACTTATATAGAGAAGTAACAATCAATTTCAACATCGATAGTTGAAACTGAATATGGACGTAGAGTTAATCAAAGGAGTTAATCAAAATGTGTTAATCAAAATGAGTTAGAGTTAATTGATTAGAGTTAGAGTTAACTGGAAAGGAGTAATCGAATATTAGTTATTCGAAAGGAGCAATCGAATATTAGTTATTCGAAAGGAGACATTGAATATAAATTATTCGAAGGGTGATTATCGAATATAGTTTATTCGAAAGAGAGTTTATCGAATATAGTTATTCGAAAGTGAGTAAATCGAATATAGTTATTCGAAAGTGAGTAAATCGAATATAGTTATTTGAAGTTGTTTAATCGAATATAATTATTCGAAGGAGAGTTAATCGAATTAGTCGAAGGAGAGTTAATCGAATTCGTCGAAGGAGAGTTAATCGAATTAGGCGAAGGAGAGTTAATTGGATTATTCAAAGGAGAGTTAATCGAATTAATCGAAGGAGAGTTAATCGAATTAGTCGAAAGAGAGTTAATCGAATTAGTCGAAGGAGAGTTAATCGAATTAGTCGAAAAAGAGTTAATCGTATTAGTCGAAAAAGAGTTAATCGGATTAGTAGAAAGTAAGTTAACCGAATTAGTCGAAAGTGAATTTATCGAATATTAGTTATTCGAAAGGAGTTATCGAATATTAGTTATTCGAAAGGAGAAAATCGGATATAGTTTATTCGAATAGAGTTAAGGAGTTAATCGAATATAGTTTATTCGAATAGAATTAAAGGAGTAAATCGAATATAGTTTATTCGAAAGTAGTTAATCGAATATAGTTTATTCGATAGGAGTTAATTGATTGGTGTTAATTGATTAGGGTTGATCAAATAGAGTTAATCAAATAGAGTCAGTCAAACAGAGTTAATAGAATAGAGTTAATCAAATAGTGCTAACCGATAAGAGTAAATCGATTAGAGTTAATAGAATAGTGTTAATTGAATAGCATTATTCGAATATGGCTATTCGAAGAGAGATTATCGAATATAGTTTATTCGAAGGAAAGAGTTATCGAATAGAGATTTATTCGAAAGAGAGTTACGTAAGGAAGTTTGTTAAAGATTTAAAGGGTGAACTTTGTCTATTTCGAGGTTAGAAATGTTGTTCAGTTAAGGTCTGAGAGGTAATTATACCCTAACTTGATTGACTTCGTTTTTAACTACGAAATGGTTAAGGTTCGACAGTGAAAATTGGTTAAGTGAAATTAGTTAATCAGTGTAATGTTTGAGCCGGCATAGCGATGTTTGATTTAAACATCTGTTTGAATCCAATGAATGAGTTTTGGAAACATTTTCCAAATACAATCAGAGATATTTTCTAATCATAGAAAATGAAATGTTTGATGATAAAGAATACTGGAATGACAGTGATACGTGAAAAAGAGATGGAAATATTTTCCAATGATTAATAATGTATATTTTCACAATTTAGAAAATGAGAAATGTTTAATATATGGAAACAGGAGATAAAGTAATGAACTAAAGAGATAAATGTTAAATGATGTTTGATCGATATAATTTCCACCTGGAAATAATATTGTTGTTTGCACACGTGTTTTCTTTGATAGTTAACTCACCGACTATCGAAGTTTTTGACCATTTTTCTGTCGTCAATTCGGAGAGACCGGGATCAGAGTCATGACCTGAAAACTACTCTGTATGGGCGTTAGCGTTGCGATCAAATATGATGAAGATAATTGAAGATGGAGTTATGCAAGGGTTGTCCTGTTTACAGAATAGTGCTTTCGGTTTGTCCAGTCCTAGGACGACCTGTATGGAAGAATGTCTGAAAGAGTATATTTAATGGATCGCGTAAGTTGATCTCTTCAAACGTATATACGTTTAGTGGCGGAGGAATTCATTTCTCTTAGCTGTATATTTGTAGTATTTTTGGGGAAATCAATTTGTGATTTGGCGGGTATGACGATGTGACATTCAAAGTGAATAAATGTGTGATCTGTCAGAGATAAGCGTGGCTTCTAGCCTCACAACCGAGAAATGACAAAAATCGGGCAGACAGCATGACTAAGTGGTTGGCTGCCAATTAGGGTGTATTGTCACCTGATCTAGAGTTTCATTTACTTATTTAATCTATTGTCGATGTTGTCCCATTCGGAAAACGGTTGTTGATCCCAACAGTTGGTGATATACATTCGATACACTCAAGCGAAATGAGTGGTCGGTCATGTGTGGCCGGGTTGCAAGATGTTCTTGTTGAACCCAGTGTATTCCTCTCTAGAGGTACACTATCGGAAGGTGGTTCCATACCTTGTCATAGTTGGAAATCCATTACCCAATAAGTGCTCGCGGTTTTGATTTGTATACTATATATGTGGAACGTGAGATGAAAGCGTTCTGCAAGATGATTATTATATTGTGGTTGATAGACACTATTATAATATTAAAAGAGTTTTGATATAAAAGTTCATTGTTTCTTTCAAAATGTTTTGAAAGTTAAATCGAATTGATTTGGATTCTCATAAGGGAAAAACCCGTTCCGTTATACGGTGTGGTCTTGTGAGATATCGTTTTATTTCTCAATCGTTTTTAAATTGTTTTACTCACACCAGTCTCATGACTGACCCAGAGTTTATTTTGTTTTGTTTTCCCTAAACTCTTGGGTGCCCAATTTTGTTTGGGCAGTCAAGTAGTCAGGATTTTATAGATTTACTTGAAGAGCTTGGAGCAGGAGGCTTCAGGATTATATAGCTATTGTTATTTCCGCTGTGTTGTAAGGGTTGTACTTTGATAATGTTACTGTATACATATACTGATTTTATTTCAAAGATATGTTTTTATTATATGTTGTTCGTTCCGCTCTGAGATTCATGTTACTCTGATGTTGTATGTTCTTCTTCTTCTTCTATTCTAAGTTTCTATCTTATCTATTCTCACCCTTTGTTTCCTTTCTATTTGTTTTCAGGCTTCCAGTGCAATGTGGGTTGGACTTGTGTTATTTGGTCAGCTCAAATTGCACCGGAATTTCGGGACACTACAAAACTAAAGAAAATCCTGACCGGATCAAGGCAATTCAAAAAATTGTCGAACAAAAAATAGGTAAAGATATCATTTAGTTTGAATGGAAGAGTAGCAGCATTTAACAGGTTCATCTCAAAAGCAATTGGCAAGTGTACTCCATTTTTCAATGTGATAAAGAAGAAGAAAATCTTTGGCTGGTGAGAATGATGCGGAAACGCTTTCAAGGAAATAAAAAAACACCCTGAACTAACCACCCTTTCTTTCTAGTCTAACTGAAGGAGAAGATCTTTCCCTCTACGTTGCCGTATCAGAACATGCAATTAGTTCAGCTTTCATAAGAGAACAGAAGGAAGTCCAACTACCAATGTACCATGTAAGTAGGAAGTTAAATGATGCCTAAATTAGATATAATTAACAGATAAACTAGCTTATTGTCTTATTCTTGATGACAGAAAATGAAGATCTGTAACGACCTACGGGAGAATATTGGAGGGTGAGATAAGAAAGAAAGAAATATTATAATAGAAGAATAAGAAGAATCAGCACAACACAGAGCCTCACATCGCAGCGGAACAAAATATAATATAGAAATAACTTTCATTGAGAGTTTGAAATAATGCTTACAACTTCAGAGCACACCAATACATCTGGACAGTTATAATAGCCTGTCCTCGTATATATAACATTCAGCTGAATTATAACGGTATACGTCATACGTTTGAACTCCTTCAGCTCGTCTTTGGAGTTCACAACATCTGATAACATGAACCTGTACAACCCGGACTAACCCGAGCATTACAAACACCGGGTCAGTCGGGTGAACCAAAGTGAGAAAAACTCGCAAAGTTTTAAGGGGAATCATCCAACTTGATTTTAAAGTTCAAAATCTTTTTGAAAGAAAAGGATAATTGTAAGAACATATCCACACATAAATACAGACGGTTTTTACCTTACGATAACCCAAAACATTTTGAAATCGTATATATATTCTGATATTATAATAGTGTCTAAATACAAGTAAATATCAATCTAGCAGAACGCTTGCATCTCACACTCCATATATATAGTATACAAACAAAACCGCGGGCTCTTATTAGAGATTGGATTCTGACTATGACAAGGTACGGAACCACCTGCCGTTAGTGTATCTCTAGAGGGGAATACACTGGGTTCAACAAGAACATCTTACAACTCGGCCTACACATGACCAACCACTCATTTCGCTTGAGTGTATCAAATGTAAATCACCAACAGTTGGGTTCAAACCACCGTTTCCTGAAAAGGGTTAGCATCGAAAATAGATTAAAGAAGAAAAATGAATTTCTCTAGATAGGTGATTATACAGCCTAATGGGAGCGACCCATATAGCCATGCTACCTGCCCGATTTTTTTCATTTCCTAGTTGTGAGGCTTGAGGTTTGAATTCAACTTTAGAACATCTGATCATCATTTACTTTGAATGCCACATTTTAAGATCCATCAAATCACTAATTGACGTCCACAAATGTACTCAGGGTTTAAAAGAAGGGTCATTCTTTACCACCAACTTGGTATATTTGTAAAAATCAACGTACGTGGTTTTTAGGAAATATTCTGCCAGACATTCGTCTATACAAGTCATCTAGGAACATGATGAACCGAAGGCACCTTCCTACCGCATCCTTGGAATCACCCTAAAGATTAGTAAGGAGTGGTCCCTGCAATCTGTAGATTCACATTACGACAGAGTCATTTTTAACTCTAGGGATTAGCCAGAGATATTTCACAATAGTTCTTCCACTCATGAAGATTTACGGTCTTCCATTTCTCTATCTTGATTAACATCTTCCACCGTATAGTATTTGCAGGTTCGGAATGGTTTTCGAATATGAATTCAATCTCGGTCTTTCCGTACCAACAGCGTATCAGGTATGACTTTGATAGTTGGTTGTATAACTATCAAAATAAACAACCATAACAATAAAATATATATCATATATGTTTAAATGGCTTGAATAGAATGCGCAGTGCAACGACTGTTCGCGAATTTCAACCATTAACTTCAAATTGACGTAACGGGAGATCCGACTGTCAGATTCTCCTAAAACCGGAACCATTGGGTTCGCATCGAAAAGATCTTTCCAACGAATATAAGAAATTTAAATTTGAACGGTTATATGTTAAAACATGTCCAAATCAATCTCAGAAAAGTAGTTATGGATGTAGTTCGGTGGCCGATATTGGAAACTGGCTGTGAGGGCCTTAGTAAAATTATTAAAAATATGGAAAAATTATGTAAAATCATAACTAATGATTTGGAAAGATTTTGGATGAAATATTCAAGTTTTGAAAAGATAAAAGATATTTTTATCTAAATGAACTAGTTATTAATTAGAATAATAATCCAACAATTTCTAAATTAATAAATTAGATTTGTCAATGTTTTGAAATAACCAGAGTTTTCCCATGAATAAATTGGAATGAACTTGAATGGAAATTATCATTGAATATGTCGTTAATGGATTCCGTGATTATACAGATATTGATGTGGGAATTTGGAAGATATTGATATCGTCGTTCCAAAACGATACCTACCAATTTCAGAATTTGATATTGAATATAAGTCGACATGATTTCCATTTAAGATCTTATATTTAATACAGAATTGGATTTTGGGTTCGTTGTGAATGGTGTCTTAGATAATACCGTTCTTGAACCCACTTGCGAAGGAATAAATCTTTTAAATAAGATTCCAGAATTTGAAAGGCTTTACCATTATTCCACTTATAGTATTAGTCAGATACAGAAATTTATATCGATTATATATGGATCCATTTTTTGTGAAGATTCCATATTTAATGGATGTTGATTTGGGTTTATTGTGAACTGTGTTTCTACGTGACATTTGTTCTTTAACCCAAGTAAAAACAGGATTAATTTCCTAAGTTGGAAAATCATTAAATAATGATTTTTGGGATTAAAATTGAGTTGGAGTTTTTAATGAATCTTTAATTAGATTGAAATGAGAACAGAATAATTAAATTTATCAGAATTTAAGTAATGTTCGAGATGGAGTACCCCTACCCCGCTCTCCCTTCTCCCCTTCCCTCGCATTTTTACTCCATGCGGTAGTTTAATCTTTATTTAGATTTGAACGATAAATGGTATTAAATTTACCAATAACAAAAAGGGTGTTAAATATGGAGTACTACCTGTTTTACTCTATGGGATGAATAGGTTGGGATTGGGATAATAAAATAATATATTACTTCAGTAAGGTTCGATTTATCCCAACTAGTTCCATAAATCTTAATCTATTTTAAGCTATGAAAAGATATAATAAAATCTTTTGAAATGATATCCAAAGAAAGATTAAATAATAAGTTTACAAAGATTTATCTTCGATAAAATTAATGAGAACCTTTCCCTAAAGATGTGAATATTTGAAAAAATAGAATATTCTGGATTGGAATGAGATGTGTGCTATCTTTGTGTATTTATCACATGATTATAAAGATACGCTAGTTATTCGGAAAGACCGGGTTTAACCCATTCCGAATAACTGTTATGACGACTAATATTCGAAGACATGAAGACAGTGGTTGAAGACTGGACATCTTCACATCGGTTAGATGATTGCTGATGTTTTGACTTGGGGTGTACACCCAAGACGAGGTAATAAGTGGTGATCGTCCATACGTACTTGGAGATCGACTGGATATGCGAGGACCTCTCTCATGTATTGGACATATGGGATGAGGAATAAGGTGCCTCCGGTTTCGTTTAGACCCAACAGGGACATGTGAATGGATTATGTCTGACATTGTATTTCGTTCTGTATTGATTGATTTCTATTAAATCTGTATCTGTTTGGTGGCGGAGAATTTATTCTCTTGCTTAACACCCTTCTCTGAGACGTACGAGCTTAGAGGTTATATATTGATAGATCAGTTGTATGGCATGAATTGACAATGTGGCATGCTAAGATGCAAATGATCAAGACTTTTGTTGAAAATCAGGGTCTTGTGGATGATGATCAAAGCACAGCTTTAAGTAGCATAGCTTTGTGTAGCATTAATTCGTGAACCTCACACCCCGGTGTGAACCAAAAACGGGATAGAGACTGCAGAGAAATGGACATACGTTAGTTTCTAGCTAGAAGTGATGTCATGGTATGGAGTCCAGACATTTTACTTATGTGGATGTTGGTTGGATATTATTTGATGGAAGGCAAGGTACCTCAGATTTGATATCAAGACCGACTAAAAGGTCCTAGATGGTCGACGTAACTGACCATTTTAGAGGTTCAATAGAACCGGCTAATGTATTGTCTATGGTATAACTAATCAGTGACGGCTGACTGACCCTGAAGATCCAAGGGTTGCCTAGAGGCGTGATCCTAAGGCATTTGCTAGAGTATCTCAAAATCGGTGAGGAAGATCCCTCGCCTTGGTTCATAGATGGAAACCCAATTTCCAATACGCGATATTACGGATTTAGTTGTAAACCTATATGGCGACATAATATAATGGTACCTATGCCGCCTATGATCGATACATTTATATTTGAAGTTGATTTCTTCATTATGCACTAATAATAATAAAAGATAAATTTCGCGTATTAAGCATATTTGGCCATTATAAGGTAAAACTCTATCCTCTAGTTTGTGTTGGATTGTGTGATGGGACCTGAGTCTTATAATGGCTGCATTTTTCCTTTTTAGCATTGTGTTGTTTGTTTTATGGTATTCTTGGGAGAAAACCCATTTCGTGTTATACGGCGCGGTCCCTTGATCTACCCAACATTAAAATAAAGTTAATAAATGTTTTAGTTCTCACAGCAGTCCCATGACTGACTCAGAGTTTATTGATTCCACCTAAACTCTGGGTGCCTATATTATTCACACGGGCAGCTTGTAGTTTTGGTTTTCGCGAATATTTCATTTCGTAGGATCCTGGATTACGGCTAGAGCTATATTAGAGTGCTTTGTTTCAGTGTATTTATTTCAGTTGTGGTAGTTAATATTTTCCATTGCACATTGTATTTATGTATATATATTTCCGCTATTTTGTAATTTAAATCTCTGATATTTTCCACTGTATATTATTTATTTGAACTCTGATATCTTGTACTCTGATGTAAATTGTTGTAACAACAATGAAATGTTCTGTTGTTTTGCATTGTGATGCGTCGTGTTATCATATAATCTGTGCTTTTCCGTCTCTTTGGAGATCGCGGAAATTCGGATCATAATACTTTGGAGAAATTTTAAAATCACTCAAATTTGAACCGTTATGCGCAACTTTGCACTGAAAATTGCGCGACCGACAAACATTCAAATTTTCCGATGAAATTTTCACAGCTGCTATATCTCACTGTACGTATTTCACATTTCAAATTCCCGTTATGAAAAACCATAGAATATTTTCAAAATAAAATTTTGATTTAAATCGTTAAAAATAGCGGGTTGTTACAATCTCCCCCACTTAAGACTTTTCGTCCTCGAAAAGGAACGAGGCAGAGAAATAGTAATTTAATATATTTAAACCAATGGTTCATATCTATTATCATACGTATAGAAATATATATAATTTGAACTGTATATAAATCAAAAGTTAAAATATTTCAAACATTTCAAAACAGTTTCAAGTATTCACTCGACATCTCGATTGGTGCTATATATACTGTAACGACCCGGAAAATCTGAACCAATTAAATTTTTTTAAATTGGCTATTTTAGTGGATTTTAAATATTTTAAATAAATATTTTAAATATTTAAAATAAATATTTAAAATAATAACGATGAAAGTAAGTTTGATTCGATATTTGAAAACGAATATAATTAATTCTAATTATAAATAAGGCCTGAAATGGCGCGGTAGTTTCAAAATTTGAATTCAAACTTTGACTAACTGTACCGGGTGCTAAGAAAAACGGATTTGAGTGAAACCAAAAATATTTAAATCTTTTAGTGAATACCTTTCTAACGAATCTGAAAAATCGAAGTTTCATAGCGGGATGCAAAAGTTATGGCTAAATGAATTTTTTGAAAGGTCGCTATGGAGTTTATATATCCCGTGAAAATGGCCATTTTGCAAACGACCTCGGAATTTGACGAAACTACTTTTGTTGGATCCGGGATGTTAAACTATTGCTAAGTTTCAAATTTCGTAATTTTTGAAGTTAGTAGGTGAGGGTGGCAAAGGAAAATGTGTTTGGTCGATTTCTATTAAATTGGATCGACCAGAAATGGGCCATTTTCCAAATGGTCTCAGAATTCAACGAAACTAGTTTTATTGGGACCGTATCGTCAAGACATAGCCAGATTTATTTTTCTGGAATTTTTCGAATCAGTTTGTGGCCCTGGAAAATTTAAATGTACGTTCAAATCAAATATTGAATGTTTTATATTTTAATTTGAAGGAAAACTGACTGAAACAGTCGAATGGGCCTACGAAACATATCCCATCGTGTTCGGAATGGGAGTAAAACGCTAGGAACGACAGTCGTTGGGTTTGGATTGGAGTTCATGTGTGAAAGGGGGTATTTTCGAAATTTAAAAATATATAAAATAAAGAAAAAACGTGATTGGGCCTTCATTTTCTCTCTCCCCGCTGTTTCTTCCTCGACCCCCCTACTGAATGACGGAAACACGTCGATTCCTTCCCTCCTCTGTTTCTTCAAATCTACTCAGTAAAATCAGGTGCCATTTTGGAGCTTTTTGAAGATCTGGATCTCCTCTTTAAATCCATGTAAGCTCCATCGATTATCGTCGCGTTTTGCTCGAGTTGAGGCCCATGGATTCCCGCCGTTTCGAGCCATTTTCCTCCACTAGGGCCGCCGCGAGTTGGACCCCACCTACGTCTCCAGGCGCGCCTCTCCAAGGCGGACATCGTGGCGCAGACCGATCGTCATATAGTTGCACGGATTGAACGAAAAACGATAACCTAGTTTTGAAGCTTCAAGGAGGTATACAGCCTATTTAATTTTAAACTATATAATAGTAGTTTAAAGCGCTACCGTTTTTGATTTCACTGTAAAAATCATATCTTTTTCGTTTCTTGACGAAATTCAGTGAAACAAGAGACAGTGGACTCGTGTGGATGTCTTCTACATTCTAGAAGAGACCGCATATTTTTCTGAGCCTTTTGCTATTTTTGGTGGAGTGGAACCCAATGTGAGATTTTTAATTTATAAACGATATGGAAAACGACGATGTATAAATTATATAGTCGATGTATGGGTTATATAAGCGTTGTACACCTCTTGTATAAGCGTTGTATAAGTTGTACGTTCGATATATAAGTTATATATGCGTTGTAAAAATTATAGATGTGTTGAAATAGAAGTGAAATGCTTATATATAAATATATATCTATATATATACGCCCCTCGTCCACAAACCATGGACGATATTTATTGGTTGTGATTGGTATGAAAATTGGTTGATTACGAATGGTTGATTAGAATTGTTTGTGGTTGAAATTGATTGATTGTGGTTGAAAAATACCCGTTTGTGGTTGAGAAATATTTGGTTAAAACCACATAGGATTAGTTTGTGGAAATGAAAAAAAATATACATGCCGCCTACGTGCGAACTAGATGCATGATTCCCCATTGTCAAAAGCTGCGAGGCATTAAGGTAGAGCGAGGAGCCGTACTAGGGACGGTCCCGGTTTAACTACCCTGCCGTTATGCTACCGAAATTTTGAATAATATTCATGTGTTAGAATTATTTTCCTGTGATTGAAACTATATTCGTCTGTTGAATAGAAAACCTTCATGTGTTGAATAGAAATTCATTCGTTGAATCATATTCATGTGTTGAATGGTATTCGTGTTTTAAATAAATTGTTTTAACAATAAAAATCACATTTTTACTCTATATATACAAACTATAGAAAACCTTCATGTGTTGAATAGAAATTCATTCGTTGAATCATATTCATGTGTTGAATGGTATTCATGTTTTAAATAAATTGGTTTAACAATAAAAATCACATTTTTACTCTATATATACAAACTATAGAAAACCTTCATGTGTTGAATAGAAATTCATTCGTTGAATCATATTCATGTGTTGAATGGTATTCGTGTTTTAAATAAATTATTTTAACAATAAAAATCACATTTTTACTCTATATATACAAACTATAGAAAACCTTCATGTGTTGAATCGAAATTCATTCGTTGAATTGAAATTCATGTGTTGAATGGTATTCATATTTTGAAAGAAATTGTTTTATAATAAAAATCCTATTTTTATCATCAATACGAACTATATAAAATAATCTTGTTTTGAAATAAATTGTTTTAAAATAAAAATCCTATTTTTATCACCTATATTAACTATATAAAATAGTCGTGTTTTGAAATAAATCGTTTCACAATAAAAATCACATTTTTACTATATACATGAATTGTTAAAAATAGTGAATTGTCGAAGTGAATGCATGTTGGATAAAAATATCATTTTTATCAAATGTATGAAAAGAATATAGCTTTGAAATCAAAGAATCGATATAAATATATATATATATATATAATTGAAATATATCGAAGAACGAAGCTGCAGTTCGTGTTTTGAAACCGTGATTTCAAACGATTAGTGCGGGAGATCCGACCATTGGATTTTCCCGAAACCAAAACCGTTGGGTTCGCTTTGGAAAATCTTTCCAATAACACCAACTTTGTAAAGATCCAACGGTTGGATTGTCTGGAATGTTTAATTCAAATCTAAAGAAAAACAGTGCTAGAATCGATTATATATATATATATAATCGAATAACGACGCTGCAGTTCGTATTTTGGAATCGAAACTTCAAACGATTATACCGGGAGATCCGACCGTCGGATTTTCCCGAAACTGGAACCGTTGAATTCGTTTTGAAAAGATCTTTCTAATGAAGTAAATTTTGTGAAGATCCAATGGTTAGATTTTCAGGTATGTGTAAATCAAATCTGAAGAAAAACAGCGCCACGGCCGCGTTATGGCCCGCAGCGTCGTTTTGAATAAATTGGCGATTTTAAAATAGATAAAAATAGCGATAAATCATTTTAAAATATTTTAAGCGATATGGTTGTGAAATTTAGAAATTAACTGAAGGTTTGCTAAGTCGAATGGTTTCCTGGATTTTGATCTGATGTTGATTTCGGCCTTCGGGGTTAATATTTGGGAAATCGTTCTCTTACTGATTGACGGTTAGTGACTAATGAATTGAAATGACGCGTATGTATGTTTGTGTAGCACTTGTTTATTATATACGCGATTTGCTCAGAAAGACCGGGGTTATCCCATTCTGAATAACTGAATCGACGTTAAGAAGTCGAAGATGAAGACGGTGGTTGAAGACCGATCTTCACCTCGTTTGGATGGTAACTGATGTCCTGATTGGGAGGCATCCCGAAATATGGATAATGAGTTGTGATCGTCCAGACGTACGTGGGGATCGATGGATATGCGAGGTATTTAGTGCCTCCGGTTTCGTTCAGACCTAGAACGGACTTGCAAATGGACTGTGTGTCTGACATTGGAATTCATTCTGTGCGATTGATAACCATCAGTTGCATGGTGTGAATTGCCGGTGTGGCATGCTAAGATGCAGTGATCAGGGATTCTGTTGAAAAGCAAAGTCTTGTGATTGATGATCAAAGCACCGCCTGTGCGGCGTAGCTTTGTGTATAACGTGAATTCGCGAGCCTCACACCCCGGTATGAACCAGAAACGGGAGAAGGACCTCAGGGAGGGCATGCGTTTCCTTCTAGCTAGGAGTTGTGTCAGTGTTTTACATGGCCTGACATTTTACTTATGGGGATGATGGATTGCGAGGCGCCTCGGTTATATCGGTCGCTCCGGGACCGATGGAGTCATTTGTTGGCTCATCGACGCCCCATAGGGCGGGGAAACGTAGTGTTCAGGAATTTTAATCCACATCGGTGGACCGGCCCTGTCGCTTCAAGGGCCCACCTGTGTCTGGGTCCTGAGACACGGGCTAGAGCGTCTCGAATTTGGTAAGGACTATCTTTTGCTTTGGTTCATGACGGAAATCCAATTTCCAAATACGTGACTGTGCGGTTTCGATTGTATATATAAATATGGTGACATGATATATGGTACCCATGTCGTCTATGATTGATAGTTATGGTTGAAATTGTTTTTGAAACTTATAAACACTAGTAATAATATCAAATGCTTTTGTTTTATTCGTATCAAGCATATTTTGGCTATTATAAGGTAAAACTCTATCCTCCGGTTTGTGTTGCATTGTGTGATGGGAACTGAGTCTTATAATGGCTTCATTTTTATAAAAAGCATTGCGATGTTTAAAAGAATGATTTGTTTTAAAGCACTGGAAATCCAATGGAGTAAACCCGTTCCACGAAAGTGGCGTGGTCCTGTGATTAGCCATATTATAAAGGTGTTAAGTAGATTTCTCATACCAGTCCCATGACTGACTCGTAGTTTGTTTCACTTTCAAACTCGGGTGCCCCTTTTTCTACACGGGCAACCATGTATTCAGGTTTATCAGGCTTTATCCGGATAGCTGGACCTGAAGATGGATTCTATCATTTATCTCTTTTTATGCTGTTCAACTCCTATTGTACATATTATGTTTATTTCCGCTGTAGACATTTATGTATAGCTGAACTGTATTTGTACTAAGTATGATCCTGTATACTGTGTAACTCTGATGATTACGTTTATCCAGTATATTCTATTATTTGTTCATTATCTGGTGTATTTATTTAATTTTGTTCTGCTGTTATCTGTTTATGTGTTATATTCCAAAGATTACCCTTGCCACCGTTAGCACGGGATTTGGGGTTGTCACATATACCCACTTTCGAAACCCGAAAATAGATATTGGTGATGTTGCAGTCATCACCTGAATCATTTCAAGCGACTAGAGTGTGACTCTGTATCTACCTAATACATATAACATTTAATATATACGTTGATCGGACCTACACCAAAATCACTAGGTATTCGATAGGCCAATTTTAACGTCAAATAAGTACTCAAAACATCTTTTTATATTTAAACATAGTATATACCAAAATTTTCAAATCATATATTATAAATAATATATTTCAAATCATTTAAAATTTAAGTAGGGAAATTATATCTCCCCCCTCCACTCATTCATTTATTAAAATTTAAATTCAATCCCTAATAAATATGCAATAATATTATTAAATCAAATATATAACAATATTATTCTATACTATACCAAAATATTTTTCAAACCCGAGTTATCAATATTATAAAACTAGTTTAATTCCATAAGTTTAATATATACATATATATATATATATATCACAAAATAAAATCTATATAAACCAATTTCAATTTATATATTTTTATATATGCATACATTTATAAACTATATCATTATAAATCTCAACCATTTTACATGATTCTCAAAATATTTACAATATATATATATATATATAATTTCCAAAATATTATTCAACCAAAATAAAATCAATTTCTAATAAAATCTTCATCTTTAAATCTTATATAAAATATATAATTTATAAAATATAAAATCTTAAAGTACTAACATAAAATCTTTTTAAACTATTGGTATTACCAAAATAATATATATATATATATATCAAAATTTAAATATTGCATCAAGAAAATCTTATATTATAATGCCTATTTCAAATCAATATTAAATAAGAATGAACTTTATAGAAGACTTATACTCTCCTTCTACTTATTACCTTGTTTAGGGTAAATTATCGAATTCGAGTTAAAAGCCAAACGAACGAAAGAACCTAATCAAAGAGGATCTACCAAGGAAGATGGATTTAAATGGAAAGGAATTTCAGGAAAAGATTTAAACATAAAACAAAATTTTATATCCGAAATTTTTGTTTAAAAACATTTCAAAACAATATTAAACCCCATTTATACTTTAAAAATACGCTCTTTCTTAAGAAGTATTTTCCGAATGATTCCACTCATTCTAGGGTAGCACTACCCTATCTCTAATTAGCTTTTACCTCATAGGCTAAAGCTTTGATAAACCGAAGCTCTAATACCACATGTAACATACTGTCTTTCGTCCGCTTCAACCCGGTGATTAAACCAACACAAATGAAAACTTAAATGAAATGCATCAATAACTTAAAGGATGTTTGGGATCACCACCCTCAAAGGATCCATTAAACTAATATCATATAATATAATACGCTATTATAATAGTGTCTACAATTAAATATACTGTTGAAAATAGCGTAGGCGGGATTACCATTATTACCCTTACACCGTTTATAATGTTGTGGTCTATACAGTATCGTAAAGTCCAACTAGTGGCTATCAGAGGACACTCCATAGGTACATCAAAAACCGACATCGTAGGGGGCTCGATTAGGATAAATATGACAAGGCATTGAGGCAATACCCATCAGTAGAATTCTATCGGATTGCGGACCCAGGCCGGTTGTAATGCATAGCCGCGACTACCGCCTACCTCTAACAGTACTCCCAAAAGTCAAAGGCATGCCAAAAATCACAAAGTAATATATATGGTATCGAAGAAGCATGCCTGCTAAGAGTTGATAACTCACATTGGCCTGGGTATGACACCTGTTTTAGTCATTTCAATTATGACCCGAAGGTCAAGGCTATCCATCATCATTTTCTTTCTTCAAATCCATTAATCGACTCCAAATCATCCTACTTCATTCTGGAACTCCACCGCGTACATAGTTGTTAAAGTGGTTTTCGGTATTGGCAGAGAGTATGACAATATCTGATCCCGGTCTATTTAACAACCAATCGTTTAAAATTTTCAAACCTTTTCATTATTTTAAAAATTAGTTTATAAAATCATTCATACAAATTCTCATATTCGAATCGAAATCAAAATTAAATATCTAATTTTGATTTTTTTATAATTTCCGAAAATAGTCACATAACGATTTTCGATTCAAAATCGAACTATATTCGAATTATAACTTAAAGATTTCCAGTGCCATTTAAATCAAACTAAAATGGTTAACTTAGAGGATATTTAGTTGATTTATTTTAGTCAAAAACTCAAGTTCAAAAAAAATTCAAGTCGATTCAATGTGTCTAACATTTAAGTTTGAGTTCAAATTCACATCAAAATCATTATAATTCAATTCAATTCAAGTAAACCATATAATATTTCATAAGTCAAGTTGTATAATTCAACCTCAATACTTAAAGAATTCAAATCAAAGCCTTATATTCAATTCATACCATTTATACGATTAAAACCATTCTTATAAATCAATTTAAGAAATTTCTTTAATTCAAACAAAATAGTTTATGAAATCATATTCATATATAAAATTATATATATTCTGATTCATATTTAGTCAAGTTATAATCAAATTCATATTCATATCAATTACAAATTTATTTCCTTAAATTTGGAAATTCAATTCACAATTTAAGTTCACCACTTATAAGTTCACACCAATCCGAATTAAATTTCATAACTTATGCGAGTTCTTTCGTTGAATCAATTAACATTATAAAAATTTAAATCTTTAAACCTCGAGTTCAAATCGTGAAAACCTTAACTTATACACCTTTTGGTTTATTATTGAAGTTTATAAAATATATAAAATTTACTTTGAAAATAGATATATATGAGTTTATTAAATTCTAAAATAATTAGAAAATTGATTATAAACATATATAAGATTAAAATAATATAGAAATAGGTTTAAAAGAAATATTTATTATAAAAATATTAAAATACTTATATAATTAAACTATATGGTCTAAAATAAAATAAATTATAAGTGAAATCTTAAATAAGTATTTAAATCTATATTTACTCATAAAAATCAATTTAAATCATACAATTTAAAATTTACAAAATTAAGTTTAAAATCTTTAAAATATAAATATAGAATATTAAGTTATTGTTTTAAAATCAAATTCCAAATCATTTTACTTCGAAAACATGACCAACGGTGTCCGTATATAATTTTCTACCCTATGGTCAAGTGATACAAATATTTATCATTTCTACCCGCAATTTTATAAAATTTCTACTGGTCTATCATTTCAACCGGCAATCCCAAATTCAGTAAAAATCATTTAGGTCTATCATTTCAATCCATAACGATTTTTCCTTAATCTAATGTTCGTTCGGGTATGTATCATTTCAACTCTTAGTTTTTCCCCTAAACTAGGGGAATCAATAACATAATTAATCATCACATAACATCAATCGCATAATAAGTTATATATCATCAGTGCGTGTAATAAAGATATGGCATCACATATGAAAAGTGCATACATATCAAATAAAACAATTTCTACCGGCAATCCTATACATTTCACTATAGTTCGTTTGTGTTGAATTCAAATTAATGAAACAATGTAAGTCAAGTGTGACATAAACTCACCTTCTGTGGCATAGAAAAGATGCGACAACGAGCAGGCACTAATGAGACAATGCTATCCAGGCACGACTCAAGATTGAATAAAAAACGAACGATAACAACAACCGAATCAGCAACAAACTCAAATGAAATCAACAATACCAAACTCTTTTTTTCCACAAAGTCTTTAGCAAATTTTATTGCTAGATAAGTCACAGCCAATAACCCCACTATTGGCTTCAATAAGAAAAATCGACCATATCCAATTGATCTGCAACAAGCCATCTACTTGAATTGTCAGTAAACAATGCAATCTTTTCTTCGTGCGAAAATACAATACCCATAAACCCTCGGAAAATACAAAATTTCATGCTTAAGTTGCTTATAAGTAGATTTGGATGGAGGATCATGGTGTAGATCTATAATGGCAACCCTGTCCCTAAATTTCACTGCCCTTTGATCTCCAAATATGCAACGAACGGGATTTTCGACCTAGAAAATCAACATAAAACCCATGTCAATTATTCAGGTATCGAACATTCCAGATCATTAACAGAAAGAAGTTTGAGGGTGAGAATAGATAAGATAGAAAATTAGAATAAAAGAAGAAGAAGAACACAACAGAACCAGAGTAACATGAATCTCACAGCGAAACGAATAAAATATAGTATACAACATAACTTTGAAACAAAAATCTGTATTTGTATATTAGAGCATAAAACTTACATCAAAGTGGAAATAAACAATAGTTATATAGTCATGTAGCCTCCTGCTCTAGCACTCCAAGTATATCTATAAATCCTGACTACTTGACTGCTCGTACAAATTTGAGGACCCAAGAGTTAAGGGAAAACAAAACAAAATAAACTCTGGGTCAGTCATGTGACGGGTGTGAGTAAACTTCAAACACTTGGTTTAACTTTTCCAAATCCTTTTCAAAAGCAATGATAATCGTAAGACCGATCCACACATAAATACAGATGGTTTTTACCTTACGATAACCCAAATTATTTCTTAAGATCAATATTTTCTGATATTATAATAATGTATAAATCAAGTAAATAACAATCTAGTAGAACGCTTTCATCTCATGTTCTACATATATAATATACAATCAAAAACCGCGGGCTCTTATTGGGTAATGGATTTCCAACTATGACAAGGTATGCAATCACCTTCTGATCAGTGTACTGTAGAAGCGATATGCTGGAGTTCAACAAGAACAACTTGTAACTCAAACACACATGACCGACCATTCATTTCGCTTGATTGGTCCGAATATATTGTCACCTTACGGTTGGTATACCTACATAACCATTCCCAGGAGATACAGAATTGAAAGAAGTAACGAATATGAATATTCTCTAGATGGTGACAATATACCCTAATTGGGTGCGACCCACTTAGCAATGCTGCCTGCCCGATTTCTGTCATTTCCTAGTTGATGAGGCTTGAGGTCATAACGTATCTTTTAACATATCACCCCTTTATTTACTTTGAATGCCACATCGTCATACCCATCAAATCACAAATTGATTTTCCCAAAAATACCACGGGTATAAGCTAAGAGAAACGAATTCGTCTGCCACCAATGTAAATACATTTGAAACGATCAACTTACGCGATCTACTAGATATACTCTGTAAGACATTCGTCCATTCAAGTTGTCCTGGGATTGGACAACCCGAAGGAATTATTCTGTAAATCCATCTTAGGCACTTTCTACCTAGGATCACCAGAATAACCTTTGTATAAACTCTGTTCTTCAATTGTCTTCGATCTATTTGATTCGAACAATAATGCCCATACGGAGTGGTTTTCAGATAATAAATCAGATCCTGGTCTCTCCGTATTGAAAATGGAAATGGTCAAAAACTTTGATAGTCGGTGCTTTAACTACCAAAGGAAAACATGTGTACAAACAACGGTCATATTCCCAAATGGAAATCTTACCAATCAATCATCAATCAACATTTTTCGTTTTTAAATTAATTTATCATTAATTTATTTATTTCCCCATTTCCCGTTTCCATATATTCGTCAATCCTTATTTTCTAATTTTAGAAAGTATACATTATTAACATTGGAAAAAGTTTCCATTTCTGATTCACACATCTCTATCTTCGCACATCTATTAGTCTGTAACTGTAAACTTGCAAGGGAACAACTTCCTAAGTATAAACCCCGAAGGTTGAAATCAATATCAGATCAATACCCAGAAAGCCATTCAACTCAACTAATTTTCAATCAGTTTCTAATTTCAGTAATTCCATTTAAATTCCTAATTCAAACCTCAAATTCCTTTATAATATTTTATTTGCAAAATATTTATTTTAATCTATTTTTCACATAGAATGTGAATAATATTTCTTTATATAATCAAAATAGTTTGATTTCGTATTTAAAAACAATATCTCAAACCCAAATTCTATTTATATTTTTATTTGCAAAATATTTACTTTAATCTAATTTTTCACATAGAATGTGAATAATATTTTTTTTATAATCAAAAAAGTTTGATTTCGTATTTGAAAACAATATCTCAAACCCAACTTCTATTTATATTTTAATATGCAGAATTATTCATACAAATCTTATTTCATTTCCAACATTTATAATCTCATTGCAAATTTCCTTTATAACTACTGCATTCACATTCCATTTCAAATATCGGTGTTAAAACCGATTTTACTTCTCTATATAAATTCAGATTTATA
The DNA here is from genome assembly GCA_030737875.1 of Allium sativum. Lineage (NCBI taxonomy): Eukaryota > Viridiplantae > Streptophyta > Magnoliopsida > Asparagales > Amaryllidaceae > Allium > Allium sativum. The sequence goes on along the minus strand of CM060926.1, from coordinate 942,890,415 downwards.
TATTCAATTTATCAAATGATAAATATTTCTTTAATTTATAAACATCATTTATAAATTATTTTCCTTAATTTATCTGTTAAAACAGATTTCTATTAAATATTCACTTTCCATATATTCCCTTTTATAAAATTCCATTCATTTTCTAAGCAAATATTCCTTTCTATACTTCTATTTATTTTCTAAGTAAATATTCCTTTTATAATTTTTTCTATTTTCTAAGTAAATATTCCTTTTTATAATTCTATTTATTTTCGAAGTTCCTTTTGTAATTTTATTTATTTTCTAAGTAAATATTCCTTTTTATAATTCTATTTATTTTCTAAGTATATATTCCTTTTTATAAAAATCCACTGATTTTATATTAATATTTTATTTTCAATATACACTTTGAAAATTCCTTTTTACATTCTAGTATTTCTTATGGTATTTAAAATACCAAATAACAGGACCAGTGTCATCATAATCAATCATAGATTATATATCACATCATATATCACCATATATGAAAACAAACAATATTATAAATATTGTGGAATCCAGTTGGATCCCTCCAACCTGTTTCCCTGCATCATAGATGTTAAACAATATAAATAACATCAATTTCATTTCAATATGAAATATTCTGATAAACAGAATCAATATTTGATTAACAATATATATATATATATATATTACTAGATCTATAATTTTAACCAATTAATTAGCAGTTCATCCAAAAATCAACATACAGCAATCAACCATCATTTATCAGTTCTAAAAATATGTTATAAAAATATAAACTAGGCAGAGTTAATGAGTTTTACTCACATTGGAAAATCATCATTAAATAATGATAATTGTCGGTTGATTCAGACAGACATTTATTTCGCTATAAATTGTAACGAGCTCCAATTCATTCCGAATTCGTTCCGTTGTGTAGTCGTCGTCCATACGATCCCAATGGATCTTGTTTTGCTGAATTTGGATGATGTATGACAAAGATATTAAATTAAAAGTTGTGTATATTTTTATTAAAATAAAACTTCATTTAATTTTTCTTAGTTAGGCCTCACCTCTTCTACCCGGCCCAAAACCAGACCTGCGCCCTCTGACTTCGTCTTCCCACTTCAGATAATCCCGTATCTTTCTGCTGCTCCTTACAAAAAGAATACCCATAGTCGCACTCTCTTATACCAATATCTCCCTCCATACACCACTAAAATAAAAAATGATTGCACCAAACCTCTTCTCTCCGTTCTCACATCAACTTCATCATCATAAGGTTCCATTCGAACTTGCTACCAGAAACGCGTGTCCTAGGCTTCACGCAAATATCCCATACAAACATTGACAGTTTTTCTAATCGTTTTTGCCCAAAATTTCCCAGTAAGTGCCAAATCGACCGCCGAACACAACTGTATACTCCAATTCTTCTAATAATCACCACAAACGCAATGAATTCGAAGCCTAGATAATCGCTGTGTACTGAGGACTTCCAGAAATAGAATCGAGCCTAGCATAATTCATATCATGATGAAGGGGTCGATCTCAGGAGCATACAAATACAAGTTTCATGATTTAAAACTTTTTCTTTGAATTTCTATAATTTTGCGAACCCTCTTTTCTCTCTGGTTTTAGTTTTCCCGAGGTAGAAAATGACGGCGCATTTTTTCCATTGACCAAAGAAGTGATTTAGGGTTAAGCTGGTAAGGGTATTATATAGGATAGTTTTAATATATTTTTATTCGAATTTTATATTAATTTTTATGTTATTGCTGCTTATATTTGTCATTTAAAAATCCATATGATCACATACGATATCCAAAATTGATGAAAATGGACATACACCTACAGTTCGACATTACGTACCCAACAAAACTTGTTTCATCGAATTCCGAATCCGTTTGCTCACACAGTGTATTTTCAAAGTCAAATTATCGACTGTTTTTCACATTAAAATCCTATATGGTCACATACTGATTCCAAAAATCACGAAAATTGAAATCTAACAATAATTTAATATTCCGGATCCAACAAAATTAGTTTCTTGAAAACGGAGCTTGTTTGCAAAAATGGCTATTTTTTGAGGTCTAAATAAACCCATTTAAATATTAATATATTTTAAAACAATTAAATTTAATATTAGCAAATTAACATTATTGCATATATATTCACATAGAATATCATACAGCTCCAAAATAATCATATCTGGATTTATAACTCGATATTTCAAATCCAGTGTTAAATCAGTATTCAATTTATATTAAAAATCCATTTATAATATAGATAAATCATTATAAATTATAAAGAATTCCATAGCAACTTTTTGAAAATTTGATTTGGACATAACTCACAATCTATATGACGAAATCCCAATTTTCTCTTTCATTAGAAAAATATACTTCACCAGCTCTGAACGTTACTTGTTTCACAGAAATCCAACTTAAAACAGATTCTGTATATTCGTTTAAAGTTCGAATCGCCAAATTACGAACTGCCGCGCCATTTCGAGCTCGATTATAATTATAATATAATTATACGTTCAAACTTCGTTTACTATATATATTGGTTATTATAATTCAACTCTAAACTGAATTATATCTTATAAATAATCCAATTCGCACAATATTGTGAATTCTACTATTTCGTAAATTAAATATATTATTTAATTACTTATATTAATTAAATATTCAAAGTTATTTAATTAAATATCCTTTTAATACTCTGAATCATTATTTAAATAATTAAATTAATTAATTATTATACCATAAAAATACGGGATGGTACATTCTTCCCCCCTTAAAATAATTTCGTCCTCGAAATTGCTAAGGTAGAAAACAAACCCTAACTGGGTCAAAAATTATTTGTTTTACTTCTTAATTTCAGTTTCACTATACAAGTTAATTTCAGTTAAATATTAATTCATTCTTATTAACGAAAATTTTCTAAAATCCTGAAAATTTTCTAACACCCTAAAATTTCGAAAAATTTCGTCAGCACCTCCTTTGTACCGGTCAATCGGTACAATTACAACTCGCCTCTCTAGGTCTTCTCCAACCCAAAAGAAAATCAAACAGCCAAGCGGCTTGCTAGTTCGGCTCATAAATCTCATGCTTATAGAAAATATAAACTTGTACCTTTTTGTCGGGCATATCATTATATCATTCCCATCTGCTACCGATTCAACATATATAAATGTTCTTCCAACCAACTTCCAATCAATTTATCCTCAACGCAGTTATTCGATTATATCCAAACCAAATCTCATTTCAAACTCGAGTTCCATTCTCGATTCCAAATCTTGATTTACCAAACCAATTCTATTTCAACTCCTTATCTCATAAATCCAATTTATCTCGATATCATTCTAATCCAATTCAATTTCAATTACCACTTAATGAGTTTCAATTTCAATTTTCTTTCACAAATTTTTATTTAAATTTCATTTTAATTTAAAAAAATCTCTTCTTGGGGGTTCTAAATAGCTTTACTATTCAAAAATCAAATATTCCTTTTCGAAATTCAAAACAACTTATTTTTCTAAACAATTCAAAACAAAATCTTTGGTAGTAACTCATCACTTAGAAACTCGAAAATGAACACCGATGATGCTGCGCAGTCATCATCGGAATTATTTTCCAGTGACCGAAGTGAGTTCGATACTATATCACCTTTAAAATCCATTCTTAAGTTTTTTCAAAATATCCTTCCAATGTTTGTAAAACAAATCAAATTCTCCCAGGATTTTAAAATTCTCATATCTTTGATCCAAATCAATTTACAAACACTTCTCCAACTTTTAGGAATTTTAATTCCAGTTCTGATTTAAATTCAGATTTCATTCATCTTGCTTTATATATCTTACTTAATATGAATTCTAATTGGTAATATCTAACCTTTCACTTTTATAATCTCATTCAATTATAGTAACAACCAATATATCCAATATATTATAACCATTTCAATATCAATCTTTTATATAAAAATATAATTTGGGCAAAATTATTTCATTTACCCTCTTTTCAAAATATACTATGTCGGTTCATCGTATTCGAGTGTCTAGACACTCCTACCGATACAGTGGATCAAAGTGATCGATCAAAATCCATAAACAACTCAACCAATAAATATCCACAATATATTTTATAAAATCTACAAATACGTTCTCTCGTATATATACACTCAAACTCAATCTAGGGTATTACTAACCCCATATCTATTGAGTTACGCCACAAAGTTAAGGTAATCACTTAACCTTCGGCTCTGATACCACTTGTAACGAACAGGGATTTTCGACCCAGAAAATCAGCATAAAACCCATGTCAATTATTCAGGCATCGAACATTACAGATCATTAATAGAAAGAAGTTAGAGGGTGAGAATAGATAAGACAGAAAATTAGAATAGAAGAAGAAGAAGATCACAACAGAATCAGAGTAACATGAATCTCACAGCGGAACGAATAAAATATAGTATATAACTTAACTTTGAAACATAAATCTGTATTTGTATATTAGAGTACAACACTTACATCACAGCGGAAATAAACAACAGCTATATAATCCTGAAGTCTCCTGCTCTAGCTCTCCAAGTATATGTGTAAATCCCGACTACTTGACTGCTCGTACAAATTTGAGCACCCAAGACTTTAGGGAAAACAAAACAAAATAAACTCTGGGTCAATCGTGTGACTGGTGTGAGTAAACTCCAAACACTTAGTTTAACTTTTCCACATCTTTGCAAAAGCAATGATAATCGTAAGACCGATCCATACATAAATATGGATGGTTTTTACCTTACAATAACCCAAAATATTTCTTAAGATCAATATTTTCTGATAGTATAATAATGCATAAATCAAGTAAATAGCAATCTAGTAGAACGCTTTCATCTCACGTTCTACATATATAATATACAATCAAAAACCGCGGGCTCTTATTGGGTAATAGATTTCCAACTATGAAAAGGTATGGAACCACCTTCCGATCAGTGTGCTCTAGAAGCAATACACTGGAGTTCAACAAGAACATCTTGTAACTTGGTCACACATGACTAGCCATTCATTTCGCTTGATTGTTCTGTATATATTGTCACCTTACGGTTGGTATACCAACATAACCGTTCCCGGGAGATACAGAATTGAAAGAAGTAACGAATATGAATATTCTCTAGATGGTGACAATATACCCTAATTGGGTACGACCCACTTAGCCATGTTACCTGCCCGATTTCTGTTATTTTCTAGTTGATGAGTCTTGAGGTCATAACGTATCTTTTAACAGATCACCCCTTTATTTACTTTGAATGCCACATCGTCATACCGTCAAATCAAAAATTGATTTTCCTAAAAATACCACGGGTATAAGCTAAGAGAAATGAATTCCTCCGCCACCAACGTAAATACGTTTGAAATGATCAACTTATGCGTTCTACCAGATATACTCTTTTAGACATTCGTCCTTTCAAGTTGTCCTGAGACTGGACAACCAGAAGGAATTATTCTGTAAATCCATCTTAGGCACTTTCTGCATAGGATCGCCAGAATCACCCTTGTATAAACTCCTTTCTTCAATTGTCTTAGATCTATTTGATTCAAACGATAATGCCCATATGCAGTGGTTTTCAGATAACAAATCTGATCCCGGTCTCTCCGTATTGACAACAAAAATGGTCAAAAACTTTGATTGTCGGTGCTTTAACTATCAAAGGAAAACATGTGTACAAACAATAGTCGTATTCCCAAATGGAAATCTTACCGATCAATCATCAATCCACATTTTTCCCTTTTAAATTAATTTATCATTAATTTATTCATTTCCCAATTTCTCGTTTCTATATATTCGTCAATCCTTATTTTCTAATTTTAGAAAATATACATTATTAACTTTGGAAAACGTTTCCATTTCTGATTCACGCATCACTATCTTCACACATCTATTAGTCTGTAATTGTAAACTAGTAAGGGAACAACTTCCTAAGTACAAAACCCGAAGGTCGAAACCAACATCAGATCGATACCCAGAAAGCCATTCAACTCAACTAATTTCCAGTCAGTTTCTAATTTCAGCAATTCCATTTAAATTCCTAATTCAAACCCCAAATTCCTTTATAACATTTTATTTGAAAAATATTTACCTTATTCTAATTTTTCACATAGAATGTGAATAATATTTCTATATATAACCAAACAGTTTGATTTCATATTTAAAAACAATATCTCAAACCCAAATTCTATTTATATTTATATTTGCAAAATATTTACTTTAATCTTATTTTCCATATAGAATGTGAATTATATTTCTTTATATAATCAAAAAAGTTTGATTTCGTATTTAAAAACGATATCTCAAACCCAAATTCTATTTATATTTTTATTTGCAGAATTATTCATACAAATCTTATTTCATTTCCAACATTTATAATCTCATTGCAAATTTCCTTTATAACTACTACGTTCACATTCCATTTCAAATATCGGTGTTAAAACCGATTTTACTTCTCTATATAAATTCAGATTCATATATTCAACTTATCAAATGATAAACATTTCCTTAGTTTATAAACATTGTTTATAAATTATTCTCCTCAATTTATCTGTTAAAACGGATTTCTATTAAATATTTACTTTCCACATATTCCCTTTTATAAAATTCTTTTCATTTACTAAGCAAATATTCCTTTTTATAATTCTATTTATTTTTTAAGTAAATATTCCTTTTATAATTTTATTTATTTTCTGAGTAAATATTCCTTTTTATAATCCTATTTATTTTCTAAGTAAATATTCCTTTTATAATTTCATTTAATTTCTAAGTAAATATTCCTTTTTATAATTCTATTTATTTCCTAAGTAAATATTCCTTTTTATAAAAATCCATTGATTTTATATTAATATTTTATTTCCAATATACACTTTGAAAAATTTCTTTTTACATTCCAGTATTTCTTATGGTATTTAAAATACCAAATAACAAGACCAGTGTCATCATGATTAATCACAGATTATATATCACATCATATATCGCCATATATGAAAACAAACAATATTATAAATATTGAGGAATACAGTTGGATCCCTCCAACCAGTTTCCCTGCATCACAGATGTTAAACAATATAAATAACATCAATTTCATTTCAATATGAAATATTCTAATAAACAGAATCAATATTTGATTAACTATATATATATATATTACTAGATCTATAATTTTAACCAATCAATTAGCAGTTCATCCAAACAATCAACACACAACAATTATAACACCCTGAATTTTCTGTAACTTTTAAAAGAACGAATTTAAGAATGCTTAATTGTTAAATTAAGGGAAACGGGTTACGCCATTGCATTCGTCTCGAAATTTTGCTTGGAATAGAGTCCAAGTTTTCGTAAATCGGACTTCGTATGAGGAAGTTATGGCCTTCAGAAGTTTCAGGAATTTTAAATAAATTAATAACAGTTCAAAATAAAATTTCAAAATTTCAAAATTCAAACGAGGAGCGGGCTGGGCTGGATTTCTCCTGCCCAAGGCTAGGTCAGCCAGGGGGTCGACCACCCCTACACAGGTCGACCAGGGGGTTGACCTGGGGGTCGACCTACCTCCCGGGGCAGATCTGAAATCAACCGATTCTGACTTGTGGCTGAGTCTTTCCTGACCTGTTGCTGAGTCACTAGAGCATAGGTGGCAATTCTAGATAACTCTATCTAGTCTGGACGGTTGTGGCTGCTCCTATGATAATCTAATAGCTTATGTTGAATTAAGTTTCTATATAAGCACGAATAAACTCAACCCCTAAACCAAAACTAAATTAGTCTCTTGGCCTCCATGCTGCTGCAAGGATAATTCTTCTTCCTAAAGCTTAGGGATTTGCAAGTCAGAATTCTAATACAAACGACGAACGAATTATTCTCTTCTCTAACCTGTCTTTGTGAGTACAATTTCTTTCACAAAATAATTAATAAATAAATTATGATGAGTTATAATTGGGATTATGAGAATATGTCTGTTGAATCATGTGATGTTGCTTAACTTTGTTATCGTCTATTGTTGAACATATGACAGTTTTGTTAACTTATGTTGGTAGATCTATTTCATATGTCCAATCACATATGTTTAACTTGATTCATTTTATGACATCAGTTTATATGCAAGTTTGGGATGTTAAATCATACGCTAGTTCGTATGTGAATCTTATGCAAGTTTGGGATGTTAAATCATATGCTAATTTGTATGTGAATCTTATGCAAGTCTGGTTTTACATATACTAGTTTGTATGTGAATCTTATGCAAGTCTGTGTGTGAATTATACACAAATTTATATGTGAATCAAGTATATACATATGCTAGTTTATATGCAAAAACATGTGGTATTAGTTTACATGTTTAAATTCATATGCAAGTTTGTTGGAATCCATATGCAAGTTTAGGTGAAAACTATATTCACATTTTTAGGTAAAAACTATATTTATATATGCAAGTTTGGGTGAAAACTATATTCCATATATGCAAGTTTAAGTGAAACCCATATTCATATATGCAAGTTCACAATTTCATGTTTCGATCTATATTTAGATCCATGGTAGTTTATGCAAATTTATCTTCTATATGACCATTGCCTATGCAAGTTATTGGCTATGCAAATTTATGTTATAATTCTTATTTGCAAGTTAGATCTATTTTATGTGTTATGCAAGTTGTGATGTTTCTTTTATTTTTATGAGTTGAACGATTTGCGAGTCTAACATATATCATATTAAAACGTACGAATAGCGTGGGGACAATGGGAAAACATTAATTATGCAAAATTGTGAATTGGCATAAAATGGATTTAAAGGCATATAATTAAATTGAGACATTAACTGGTATAATTTATATACCTAAAAAGTATGGACATAATTTAGGTGACAATTATGGACATAGTTAATTTGGAAATTATTGACAATTTAAACAGGGATAATTAATTCATATTAGGGTGAAATAATTTTGTGTAATAATAAACGCCTAAGACACGAGGTTGGACTCGTTTGTGGTGTAAGACTGCCCGGACCCGCCCGGCAAATCCAGCAACCACAAATGGTAGTCTAATGTGAGAGGTTGAAGGCATAAATTAAATGTGTAACAATTGTAAAAACACGAGGTTAGACTCGTTTGCGGTATAAGACTGCCCGAACCCGCCCAACAAATCTAGCAACCGCAAACGGTAGTCTAATGTAGGAGGTCTTACAAGGTTACGGTTATAATGAATTAATTAAGTGTTTAACCAAGATAAACATGTGGTGGGACATGGGGGTTAAGTGGGTGACATGGGTGACATGTGAAATACGATTAGAAACACTTAACCAAATTGAAACATGTAAGAAGACATGAATAAGAAGGGGTTAAGTGGGAAATTCTAGTGGGGACCAAGCATAGCTGGAAAGCTTGTGTCAAGCATGGTGGACCCCTTTCAAACCAGTAACCCATTAAGTATCTTTGTGAGCTCGAGTTAGATCGATTACGGGACACACTTACTGGGTTTGATTGTAAGAGATCAAAACGGGTTAATGGTGGCAACGCAAGTCCAACGGGGTCATGTGCGTGTGCCCGGGCTGGTAGGTAAGACGTTGTTGCATCATGTAGATATAAGCCGTGCATCTTTAGTGGTATCGGGTTACCACTTTGGGGAGTGATACCCCCTACTGTGGGACCAGCACGAGTATCTACGAGTTAGGGAGTCGATCACATGGGGGTAGTGGGTACAACTAGTGGAGTTAGGAGCAGGCGGCACCTATGAAGACAGCTAGGGGTACACGAAACTACCATTATGATTATTATGTTCAGTAGGCGGGATCAACTTTTAGGGTGACTAGTAACGGTGCAGTATAGTAATTATACTATAGTGATTAGGAGCAAGATTAACACCAGAATATTCCTCTTGTTTGTTTTGTCTTGCCCACTTGTTTCACAGTCATTCCTTGTTTTACCAGTTTATACCTTATCCTAATTATGTTAATAATTATATTGTTAAAGTTATTGGACTCGCCAAACTTTATGTCTGACCCCCTTTGTTTTCTCCTCTTTTCTTCCTCCCCCCTCCCCCTCCCCAGGTTCTCAAGGTGGGACTAGTGCTAGTGGAGCTTGATTTGGATCTTTCTCTCTCTTTCGGAAGTGCTTGGATTGCTGAAAGTAAAGTTCGGCTTATCTCTTTTATGGATAATTATGTTGGGGTTACGCTTTTTTTACTTTATCTACTCAGAAAACAATTTGTCAAGATGGATATTAAGTGTACTTGGTTTTATTGTTGGTTTTTGATGTTGTTGTAACTAAACTATTTCTCCGCTGCAATAAAAGTTGTTTTGAAATTTTCAAGTACCAATATTTGTATCTGTCTTGTTATATTATGTTCTATACACCAATAATACTCCATGGAAGTTAATGCATTCCCCTTGAGAGTAACATTAATGGACGTGGGGTGTTACAGCAATCAACCATCATTTATCAGTTCTAAAAATACGTTATAAAAATATAAACTACATAGAGTTAGTGAGTTTTACTCACATTGGACGATCATCGTTAAATAACGATAATTTTCGGTTGATTCAGACAGACAATTTATTTCGCTAAAAATTGTAACGAGCTCCAATTCACTCCGAATCAGTTCCATTCTGTAGTCGCCGTCCATATGATCCCAACGGATCTTGTTTTGCTGAATTTGGATAAGGGATGACAAAGATATTAAATTACAAGTTGTGTATATTTTTATTAAAATAAACCTTCATTTAATTTTTCTTAGTTGGGCCTCACCTCTTCTACCCGGCCCAAAACCAAACCCGCGCCCTCTGACTTCGTCTTCCCACTTCAAATAATCATGTATCCTTCTGCTGCTCCTCACGAAAATAATACCCATAGTCGCACTCTCGTCTACCAATCTCTCCATCCATACACCACTAAAACGAAAAATGATTGCACCAAACCTCTTCTCTCTGTTCTCGCATCATCTTCATCATCATTAGGCTCCATTCGAACTTGCTAATAGAAACGCGTGTCCCAGGCTTCACGCAAAAATCCCATACAAACATCGACACTTTTCCTAATTGTTTTTGCCCAAAATTTCCCAGTAAGTAAATCGTCCGCCAAACACAACTACATACTCCAATTCCACCAATAATCACCACAAGCGCAATGAATTCGAACCCTAGATAATCACTGTGTACTGAGAACTTACAGAAATAGAATCCAACCAAGCATAATTCATATCATGATGAAGAGGTCGATCTCAGGAGCATAAAAATACAAGTTTCATGATTTAAATTTTTTTCATTGAATTTCTATAATTTTGCAAACCCTCTTTTCCCTCAGGTTTTAGTTTTCCTGAGGTAGAAAATGACGATGCATTTTTTTCCGTTGACCAAAGAAGTGATTTAGGGTTAGGCTGGTAAGGGTACTAAATAGGATATTTAATATATTTTTATTCGAATTTTATATTGATTTTTATGTTATCATTGCTTATATTTGTCATTTAAAAATCCATGTGATCACATACGATATCCAAAATTGATGAAAATGGACATACACCTACAATTCGACATTACGGACCCAACAAAACTTGTTTCATCGAATTCCGAATCCGTTTGCTCACACAGTGTATTTTTAAAGTCAAATTATCGACTGTTTTTCACATTAAAATCCCGTATGGACACATACTGATTCCAGAAATCACGGAAATTGAAATCCAACAATAATTTAATATTCCGAGTCCAACAAAATTAGTTTCGTTGAAAACGGAGCTTGTTTGCAAAAATGGCTATTTTTCTGAGGTCTAAATAAACCCATTTAAATATTAATATATTTAAAAACAATTAAATTTAATATAAATATATTAATATTATTATATATATATTCACATAGAATATCATACAGCTCCAAAATAATCATATCTGGATTTATAACTCGATATTTCAAATCCAATGTTAAATCAGTATTCAATTTATATTAAAAATCCATTTATAATACAAATAATTCGTTATAAATTATAAAGGAATTCCATAGCAACTTTTTGGAAATTTGATTTGGAAATAACTCACAATCTATACGATGAAATCCCAATTTTTCTCTTCCATTAGAAAAATATACTTCATCAGCTTCGAATGTTTCTTGTTTCACAGAAATCCGACTTAAAATGAATTCTATATATTCCTTTAAGGTTCGAATTGCCTAATTACGAACTGTCGCACCATTACAAGCTCGATTATAATTATACGTTCGAACTTTGGTTATTATATATATTCGTTATTATAATTCAACTCTAAACTGAATTATATCTTATAAATAATCCAATTCACACAATATTGTGAATTCTACTATTTTCGACTATTTCGGAAATTAAATATATTATTTAATTATTTATATTAATTAAATACTCAAAGTTATTTAAATAATTAAATTAATTAATTATTATACCGCAAAAATACGAGACGTTACAAAATATCAGGGGCAAAATTCCATTTGTTAATTGCAAAATCCAAGCTCTTAATATCGATGCTTTTTTTATGTATCAACACACTCTCCGAAATCGGAGCTTGCCTCCTCTTTTTTAACGCAACTTCTACCTTGGATCACGAGGTACAGTGGATCGGCTTCAGATCAAAAGAAAGAAGAAGAGTGGCGCAAGTTTGTACAGGCTTCAGAAGATAGGTGGGATAGAAAAATGGAAATTACTACTATGTATGGAGAATATGGGATGGGTGTTGTGGCTTTATTTATTTCTATGTTCGAGATGGTATTAAAAGGGAGATGAGAACGTGTAGCAAGTGGAATTAAAATAGGAATAAGAATAGCTCAAACCACGCGCTTTGGGAGGGCACAAAATTTTGAACAGTTCAGAGAACCGAACGTTTTTTTTCTTTCTTTTTTAACCTTCTCATAAAACGAACTAAGCTAAATGTTCCCACTCATGTAATGCTTTAAATATTGAATGGTTTGCACGGAATATAAATAGAGGAGAATGAATGGTTTGCAAGGAATAACTAATGCACGTAATTCTCTAAATTCTGAAATGGCAAGGAGTTTGATAAAAACTAAGTAACGTTGCATGCATGGAAAATAAAACGTGGAAGCTAAATGTTCCCAATCACTATGTTTTGGAAAAACAAAAATAATAATTAGGTGGTTTACTAAAATAAAAGAACAGCTTTTGCAGACCCAAAATGTCTAGAAAAATATGCGGGACCCGAATAGGGACACGTTGAACTCAAATGGCCATGTTTCAAAAATGAACTGCGCAAGCCTTTTTATAATTTCATCGCGAACGGAGCATCGAAACAGACAAATGAATATATTGCGTAAATCAGCACGATGAGATGGACAAAATGGTATATAATTTGCAGTGTCACGATGCTCCGTTCAAAAAGGCATTATGGACCCCTTTAGACGAAAAATTTGGATAGGAAAACGGAGGTCAAAAATTCTGATTTTCGCAAAATGAATATTGCTGTTGGATTCGTGACAATGAATAGAATATTTTTCATGTTCGTCCAAACTGGCTTCAGAGAAATTTTAAAATCGCTAAATTTGAACTATTATGCGCAGCTTTGCACTGAAAATTGCACGACTGACAAACATTCAAATTTTCCAATGAAATTTTCACAGTTGCTATATCTCACTATACGTATTTCAAATTTTAAATTCCCATTATGAAAAACCATAGGATATTTTCAATATAAAAATGATTTAAATCAGAATTTAAATTGTTAAAAATTGCGGGTTGTTACATAGGCTACCATCGAATTGCAACCCCTCTAACCTAATTAACGAAAAAGGATATGAGAAATGAGGAATTTCCTTTGAGAGATTGAAGGAATCTCTCACTAGTGCACCTATTCCGGTTATCCTGGTGGAACGTAGATGTTCAAAGTTTTTATGGATGCATGTGAGAACATTTAAGAGTGATACTTATGCAGGAGGGTAGATTAGTTGTCTACGAAAGTAGAAAACTTTAGGATCACTAGAAAATGTACCCCGTCCATGATTTATTGTTAGCAGCAGTAGTCTTTTCCCTTAAGATGTCGAGACATTATCTTCTAGGAGAAAAGTTTGAACTATTCACCGATTACAAGTCCCTTAAGTATTTGTTTTCTCAACGAGATTTGAACCTTCGACAGTAAAGATAAATGGAATACTTATCATCTTTTGATTTTGCCATTTTGATACCCCTGGGAAGGGTAACATCGTGGCCGACACTTTGATTCGTAAGCATGCTACCCTCAGTGCGATCATGAAGTGGAGGCAGTAAGAGTTTCTCTCTAGTTTCAATTTGCAAGAACTATTTGAGGCAGCTCAAGAGTTTCTGGGAGTTGTGGAGGTAAGACTGCTTTTGATGGAAAGGATTTGTAATACCCCCATATTTTTAAATAAACAATAAAATAGTTATTGATGAAGAACGATGTTTTACGATTTCAGAATTTGGCCTCGAAACAAGTACCACTGTGTTCATGAAAATTTTCTGATTCATTTTCGTATATGACTTGTCCCAAACGGAGTTCGTATGGGGAAGTTATTAACGAATGAAATTTTATGGAGTTGTACACGAATATATACACACAAATTTAAATTCGAAATCTGAAGCATGTGTCATAAACGAAAGATAATAATATAAGATGTAAAATAATAGGCAAGAATGTAACGTTGAGGCAACGTTTAAACTAAGAGTGGAAATCACGTACACGACCCAATAAATGGGTCGACCTATGCAACAAGTACCCAGGGTTCGACCCGCCTTGGGATTGGGTCGACCCAGGGGTCGAAACCACCTGGAGCTTGGATCGACCCAATCCTAGGGGAGGCAACATGATTTAATGTTGTAAACGACTTTGATTTAATTTAATTTGATCTAATGAATGTGATTCTTCTGAGCACCTATAAATAAGCCATCAGGGCCTGGCTTTCGACTCATATTTTCTGAGACGATGCCAGAACTCTGCCATTTTTTCCTCCAAATTTATTTAGAAATAAGAATATATTAGCTTTATGGTTTTGATTCAAGATTTGGAGACATAAAATGTAGATCTAGGCAATAGGTGTTTAGGGACTCGTCTGTTTAAGGTAAATTCCGTGAATCTATATTATTATGATTCTTACCATACTTTTAACATCAGATTTGTAAATCCGTGGTTATTTCAATAATTGATCCTATGAGGAAAAGCACGAATGGCAGACCTGAATCAGATTCTAGAACAGTGCGCAGTCAGGTGAGTGCATTTAAATTATATTTTTTGATAATGGTATATTGTATGGTCTGATCCCTGTTGGAATTTATAATATGTTTCTTTTCTTCTTCTTTTTCCCCTTCCTATATCAGAATATACGGTTTATATTAAATTTCAATTATATGCAAAATAATTGAATTATGGTTAGATGCAAATTAATTGAATTGTGGTTATACGTAAAATAATTAAATCGTGGTTATGCGCAAAAATTAATTAAATTGTGATTAGGTGCAAATTAACTGAATTATGGTTATGCACAAAATAAGTGAATTGTGGTTAGGCACAAATTAATTTAATAGTGGTTATGGAAAAATTAATGGGAATTGTAATAAAAAGAGGAAAAAAAGTTAAAGATAGGAATTAATGTATATCAATTGAATTAGGAATTTAGTAGTAGCCTATATTGATTGGTTAGGAATTAAGGGATATATTTCCATAGTTTGGTTTTTAAAATAAGTGAAAACATAAATGCAAGTTTAAAAATAATATTTAAAAAAGATGTGAATTAGTGTGAAATAAGGATTTTGTCGTATTGCGCACTATTCAATAGCTCAAAAATAATTGAAAGAAATATCTTACAATTATGGATTTCCATTGTGGTAATTGCCTTAAGCTACGAAAATAGATTTTGTACAGTTTTAATAAATAATAAATTAGGAATAAGTCTAATTTCCTAAAGAATAAATTATAAAGATGGAAATAAAAATGGGTAACATTAGTGAAATGTATTATGTAGAAAAAAGGAATAAGAAACCTGTAAAAAGTGTAATGAACGGGGGATGTAACATATTACAATATATCACATAAGATGGGAATGTAATATAATAAGTGGGCTTTTCCTAGGGACAAGTTGGATTATACCACACATGTTCTAATTAAAAGATGAAATGAAAAATAAGAGACTTATTATAATGAACCTAAATTGAGGGTAATAAGTTTAATATGAAAACTCACAATTATAGTTGTGGTAATATTATAACATGAGATTATAATTAAATGGAAAAGAATAGAGTGGCCTTATTATTAATAAATTTATAATTGAGAAATTAAGTTTAATGAATATAATAATAAGCAGTGGTCTGTTCCGGCATCGGAAGCTGATTAGGGGAAATAAGTAGCCAACTAAAGCTAATAAACAAATAACTTGAATGCAGACTAAACATGTAAATGTTCAAGTTAATTAGCAATGCTTTAAGTAAAACAAGCGCGTAGTTGAAGATTAGACATATGTAATAACATAATGATGAGATGTGCTTAGATCAGTCCGTACATATTTGGAATGAAGAGCTCAACGGGGAGATCATCACGGGTGTCTGAAAACATGAGGGAGGCATATCTAGATTATTATTCGACGGGACTGGAAGGAAGTGCGGAACATCTATGGGATGTGAGGATACTGCGAGATGACCCTCTATGGTGGGCCTAATGAAGCTGTACCCACAGAAGCATTCCATCAAGTGAGTATGCCTTGGTTGCATCTTTGATGGTTGGCAGCCTAAAGACTAATTGAGATGATCTTAGCATGATTTAACAATTGTGACGATCTTAGCCTAAAGACCTAATAAAGGATAGTAAGTCGTCGGATACATGTCAGAGCGTGTCTACGAAAGAATGGGGATAAGCCAAGAGGCCGATGATATTTTACTGTCGGGTCACTGAATGAGGGACCACATGTTTGTTTAGATTAGATGGTGGAGCGGTCATTTAGCTCTTTAAACAGTCTTTAATTAGTATGGGGGTAGGCTGGGTGGGGCCCTTGAGAGCCAACAAAAGAGACAGACTATCTTGGGATACTTGTATTGTAGGCATAACGAGGTTGTCCCTTACAGGTATGTAGAAAGCCCCCGACTATGATCCGTGGAGGAACTCAGGGATTATGGAGCCCTTATAGCACAATGGTAGAGGCTTATTCGCTTTCTCAGCGTAGCCTAGAACGCTTTCGTGGCATAGCATTAGAGGTCCAGTATGTTTTCACAGTACAACGATGGAACCACTCGAGAAGGGTATTATGAGGAGTACCAAGATATATTGGGAATATATCTACATATATATTATTATTAGGTTAATATACTATGAAGTAGATAGGTACGATTTATGCAAAAAAATTCAAGTATATTGTGAGATAAACCTGAATAACCTAATAAATATGAATCTGTGATAGAATGGTATATGTAATGTTATTTGAAGAAAGTATAATTTATCCATTCATTAGAACTTTTGTTCTCGTCCCCTCCTCATAACAAGACTGCAGGTTAGACAAGTGGTTGAGATTCTACAGCTTAGAGACACTTGTTAAATAGTGTCATTATATTGGTAAGTGTTTACCTACTATTATTGTAACGACCCAGATTTTTGGTCATTTGAATTTGAATATTTAAACTTGATTTAAATATTATATTAGAAATATTAATGGTTTTAATATTTGAATTCGTTATTAAAATGAAATTTAAACGGTATAAACTTATATTTAATTATAGTCGAGCTCGAAATGGCACGACAGTTCGTAATATGGAGTTTTGAACTTTAATTGAGTATACAGGATCCGATATAAGTCAGATTTATAAGAAACAAGAAACGTTGGAATCTTGTTGATTAAAATTTTCATATAAAAGAGAAAAATCCAGATTTCGTGTTATAGATTGTTAGTTATGTCCAAATCAAATTTTAAAATAGTCGCTATGGAAATCTTTATTAAAATATAACGTTTGTTTAATAAATTAAAGAAATTTTATTATAAATTGAATATTAGTTAACTTGAAATTGACGATATTGAGTTGTATAATTTATATTTGAAGTTGTATACATATATATTCTATTTAGATATATATGATGAAAATAATTAATTATTATTTTATTGAATTATTTGGAAATTTAGTTTATATTTTAACTATACTAAATAAGCGTTAAAAATAGCCATTTTTGCAAACTGTCTCAGTTTTCGATGAAATTAGTTTCATTGGAACCATATCGTTAAATTATTGTAAGAAATTCAAATTTTTTAGCAAACCGATGTCGTATGTGACCTCGGTTGTTAAAAACGTCCCTGTTTTTATTAAATCGTTTATATATTTTAGACGGAGGTAACTTTTAATGAGTAAACGGTTAGCCAAACAAACTCCAAATTTAACAAAACAAATTTCATTGGATTCGTAAGGAGATGTCTAGTAGAGTGTCAAGGCTTCAAAATTTTTTTTTTGATTTTTTTTGTAATTATAAGAATTTTAAACGCTTGATTTTTCATCGATAATTAGAAAGTATTTTCACAAACGACCTCGGAATTCGACGAAACATGTCCCTTAGGTCGTAAATATTATTTTATGCTAGGATTATCATTTGTATCGAAAAACAGGAATCAAGATTGTAGTTGTTTTGAATCATTTCTTCATCGCAAAGATATACATAATAAAATAAAATTATGTCCTATCCAACTTTTCATATATAACTAACGTATAACCCTAATTCCAAGTCAAAGATGTCTTCGTAGTCAACTGTTTTTGCTGCCACCATTCTAACCTACGTCAGAAATTTCATGAACCTTTCCCCTCTTTTTCATTCGATCTGCTCGTCTTCTCCTAAAGGTTTCAACTGCAATATTGACGAGCTACGCGAGAGCTCCATGGTGAACGACCATGTTCCGCAAATACATGTTGTGCTGGTTGGATTTTGCCTTGAAAACGGCGGCAATCGAAGTGAATTTGAGGGCGACTGAGATGAAGTGGCAATGAACTGTGTCAGGCGGAGAACGGTGGGGCTCGTGCGCATCGATCGTTGATGGGGCTCCGGTGGCCAGGAAATAGAGCGGCAGTTCGATTCTTAAAAGGCAGTGTATTTTGGTGCAAGGTAGAGCAAATTATGGTGGCGTGGGTGTTAAATTGGAACAAAGGCAGTAGCTTGGACCCGTAATTCGATATCATGGTGCTGGAACACAAACAGTGCAGAAACAAAAGTTTTAGGGCCTGTAAACTTTATAGTTAATATAATTAACATAACAGATTATCAAGAAAATAATAATTAGTTAGTAAATTTATTTGATTAAGGAACTGTGTTATTATAACATATGCTTATGATAATCTGATTTATGCCTAGGGGAAATGGAGACTGCGGTTGAATGAGCAAAGCAGGAACTGAAATTAATTGGCTGAGAATCCTTCATTTTAAATGTAATAAATTAGTTATTAAACAACTGATTAACATTTAATTATATAATTAATTTATATTTATTTAAATCGTTAATAACTTGAGCATATGTTATCGGAATTCGACAAACAAAATGGCATTAGAATCATCTTGACGCAGTCTACGTTATGAAACGGAATTGGATGGAAATGAGAATCAACTAGATTTTTAATTAAATTAAATACTCGTTTAATTTAATAAAAACTACCGTTTAAACAATGGAATCAGATCAATGTGAGTAAAACTCACTTAGTTCTTCCCACTTATATTTTATGTATGTCGGGTTTTTATAATTGCGTGCTATGATTGTTAATGGTTGACTATTTGTTGTTTGTTAAAAATATATTCTTATATTGATTGAACCGGTGAAATTAAGCGGTTGTTTAATTTCAGCGAAAAACCAAATCGTTATTCTAACGATTGGTCCCAATTAAGATAACTTACCTTGTTGGTCACATTTATGAAATAAACATGTTAAATTGTTTGAATTATTTGTTAAATGGTCGTTACTTACCATTATATCAGTGAAATTGAATTGAATGATTTTATTGGAGATAACCTATTTAGATGCAGGGAAGGACAGGTTGGAGGGATCGAACGGGATTCGTCAAAAATATATAAATGTTATTTTTTCATATTATCATTATATGTTCTGATTGAATTATTGATTTGATTAATGACTGTTGAATTGAAATTCACCATTTCTTTTGTTTAAACCAATAGGTAATATTGATTGAGTAATTGGCATTATATATGGCCTATAAATCAATCATTTTCCAAATATTGATTTGCCGTTGAGTCAATCGACATGAATGTAGTTACAAAATTTATTTTATAACTGAAATTTATTTTTAAATCTATTATTTCGAATAGAAGATTATTAAAGAAAATAAATATTTATTATTTATTAATTAAGTTTATAATTAATTATTAATTGATTTTATAAAGTAAATTCTTATATTAAAATGATTTATAAGCAAATGAGCGAGAAATTTACCTAATGGTTAGGAATTGAACAATTGTTTAAAGAAATAATTAAATGAAATTATTTAAATTAATTAATTTAAATAAGGGACTATAATTGGAATTGATTAATGAATTAATCATGTATTAAGTTGACTAGGTCAGCTGTTTTAACTGGGATTGATTATTAAATTAATTTGTTTAATGAATAATTTTTTTAATTTTAATAAGATTTTAAAAAGGAATTTACTATTTATTTTAGTTAATTAAGAAGTTAACTACTGCTTCTGTAGTTAATGATCGAAGTAAATTATTATTTTAACTAATAATAATTTAGGTGACTACTTTTTAATTGAAATTCATTTAAAAAGTGATCGGAGTTGAAATGAATCTAATTGAATTGTGAAAGGAGTTTATGAACGGGTTTATATTAAAACCAAGTTTTTATAACGAAGTTGCAAAAAGGATTTTAAGCGAATCTGATAGCCTAAATCAAATATTTACTGTATATTTGAAGTTAGAAAAAGGAAATTGGGAAATTGGGAAATGGTATGAAATAACAAAGCAAGATTTATTTTGAGGTTCAGAATGTGATATTCTGAAGTTCGGAATGTTAAGCGAAGTTGAGAGTATAAGCTAAGTAAAAGGTTTTGAAAATGGCAATGAATATAAGATGTCATAAATGATTTACAAACAATTTTGTAAACGAAAGTTAGGATTTGGAATGTAATCGAAATATTAGTTGTCGATAATAATTTATAAATGGGATTTGTAAATAAAGTGAAAATTTTGAAAAAAAAATGAATTTGTAATAATTATTACAAATAATAAATTATACTATTTGATTTATAAACTGAAGATCGTTAAAAGGATCGCAAGGTGATTTTAGACAACGCATAAGTCGTCGTAATAATTTGAAAAGGGGTATAAATAAAGAAAGGAAAAAGTTTTGAAATGAAATCTGTAACGTTTGTTACAGATGACATGTTGAATTGTTTTGATAAAACTAAAAATACAAGGATTCGTAAGAGATGTCAATTATAAGATTTGTAAAAATATTTATACATAATTTAAACCAAATATGGTATTGTTGTTACAAAAAAGTTAAATAATGTTTACATAGTGTTATTGATTTTTTTATAAAGGATTCTATTTATAATGGAATCGGAGCTCGAGTATAACATTGCAAAGGATTATTAAAGATTTGTAGAGAAGTATAATAATAGTTTAATTAATAATTAATTAAGCAAACGTTGTTGGGATTTAAATAAGGGTTTCAAAGTAAAACATGTGGTTAATAAACTTCTGTCTATTTTGAAGATATGAATGTTGTTGATCAAGGTCTGAGAGGTAAATAAAATACCCCAACTTGAACAATTTCACAATTATCCAAGAATAGTATTAGTTTATAAACGAGAGCAATTGAGAGAAACATAAGTTATGATTTCTGTAAATAATGTTAAGAACCGTATTCGAAAAGTTTATAAGCGAATGAAATGATTTTTAAGAATATTCTTATTTATAATAAGAAGTACAAGATAAACTCCAAATATTAGAAGATTTTAAGAATATGATTAACAGATGTTTAATTAAATAGGCCAAGTAGTGCCGAGCACTGAATCTGTGAACTCATTTTATTTACATTATTATTTATTTGATAGTTAAATAACTAACTATAAAATCTGTCCAAATACGATGGTTGGTACGGAAAGACCGGGATCAAATTTATATTCAAAAACCAGTCCGAACCAGCGAATATGTAGAAGATGATAAGTGAAGACGGAGCAAATGAAGACCGTTGATCTTCATGAACAGAAGAACTACCTGTTGAATTTCCCTGGTATAGCGGCCGGAGATATTATGACTTGTGATTCTGTCGTGATTGGAATCTACGGATTGCAAGGACTACTCGCTATGGATCTATAGGGTGATACCTAGGATGTGGTAGGAGAGTGCCTTCGGTTCATCCTATTCCTGGATGCTTGTATGGACAGATGTCTAACAGAGTATTTCCAAAGGGATCACGTACGTTGATATCTTCAAACGTACCATAGTTGGTAGGGAGAATAACATTTCTCTTAACCTAACAACTAGAGTATTTTTGTGGACGTCAATTAGTGATATCCAGCAGATCTGACGATGTGGCATTCAAAGTGGATGGTGGCCAGATGTTCTAAAAGAAAAGAATAATTAAATAAATGAACAAATCAATTAATTAATTAATTTTGACCTCAAGCCTTATCAACCGAGAAATGGTTAAAATCGGTAGCTCGCATGGCTATATGGGTCACACCCATCAGAAGGATATATTCATTACCTGGTTTGGAGAAATCAAATGACTTCGATTGTCCCATTTTAAATTTTGTATGTATGTTATGGGTTTGGTTGGCTGGCCCCCAACCGTGGTGTTGATATATTCGGTACCCTCAAGCGAAGTGAAGGGCCGGTCATGTGTAGCATGGGTTGCAAGATGATCTTGCTGAACCCCAATGTATTCATCTCCGGAGGTACATTGTCGGAAAGGTGGTTGCCCATACCTTGCCATGGAAATCCACACTCCAACAAGCGCCCGCGGTTTTGATTGTACACTATGTATGTTGAGCGTGAGATGGAAGCGTTCTGCTAGATTGATATTTATTTGTATTTAGTCACTATTATAATATCAGAAAAGATATTGATTTCAAAAATATTTTGGGTTATTGTAAGATAAAAACCATCCATATTTATGTATGGATTTATTCTTATGATTATCCTTTTCTTTCGAAAATATTTTGACTTTAAATCAAGTTGTGTGATATCCATAAACTTAGTGTGATTTCCTCACTCTAGTTCACCAGACTGATCCGGCGTTTGTAATGCTCGGGTTTTCCCGGGGTGTACAGGCTTAGATTATCGAATGCAGTGAAGAGAAGAGCTGGAAGAGTCCAGACGTATGATATCTAGTTGTTATTCGGTTGTGTGATTATATATGAGGACAAGTTGTTATAGCTGTCCAGATGTGATGATGTACTCTGATGATTGTAAGTATTATTTCAAAGCTCTCAAAAAAGATTTATTTCTATATTATATTTTGTTCCGCTGCAAGGTGAGACTCTGATTATGATGTTGTGTTCTTCATCTTCTTCTATTATAATATTTCTTTCTTCTTACCTCACCCTCTGATTTCTTTCTAATAACTATCTGTGTTTTCAATATTTAAGTTTGTGGCAAGTAATATGAGATTTATGTATTTTTGTCAGAATGTGCTATGATATGTTTATCTTTGACTTTCTGCTACATACCAAACAAACCAACGTAAGCTTCGAATTTTTATTTTTGAAAAAAAAATCGAGTTTTTCGAAATTTGGGTTGTTACAAGATCAAGAGTGAGCAAGACCATAATGATGAGTTCAGGGTATTAAAGGAAAAAGTTTATAAAGGAGATTCTTTCCCTCATTCTGGTAGGTATTCTGTGATGGTAGTGGTAATTTGAGGAGAGATAGTCGACTTTGTGTACCTAGGAGTGCGGACCTTGGGAAGGAGATTCTCGAGGAGTGTTATAGGCTAAGGAGATTCTCAAGGAGTGTTAAAGACATAAAGGGGAGTTTTCAGCGGAAAGGAAAGAAAGGAGATGTTGTAGAGTTTGTTTCTATATGCTTAACTTGTGAAAAAATGAAGGCGGAGCAAGGGAAGCCTGGAGGACTGTTGCTACCATTGGAGATTCCTACTTGGAAATGGGAACACATTTCAATAGGTTTTACTGATGGGCTCCCGAGGAGTAAAAAGGGAAGCAAAATTATTTGGGTCATGGTGAAACAATTAAGGAAGAGCGTCCATTTTATTCCAATCAAGAAGAGTCGAATAGCCGCTTTATTAGCTTAGTTATACGTTAAGGAGGTCGTCCGATTGCATGGGATTTCGACTACTATAGTGTGTTGCAGAGATCTATTGTTCACTAGTGAATTTTGGAAGAGCCTTTAAGAAGCTGTGGGAACTATGTTGAGTTTATGTATAGCCTATCACCCGTAAACCGATGGTCAAACCGAGAGAATCAACGGATTTCTAGAGGATCTTCTTAGAGCTTGCATCATCAACTTTGGAGGATCATGGGAGCAACACTTGCCTTTGGTGTAGTTTTCGTATAATAACAGTTACCAAGCAACGATTGGTATGTCCCCTTACGAAGAATTGTATGGGCGGCCACGCAAATCGCCTACTTGTTAGTGGGAAACTACATACAAGGTTTTACTCGGACCAAACCTTATCTGTGAGTCAACAAAGATTATTGCTTTGATTCAATAGAGAATGAAGGCTACCCAAAACTGGTAGAAGTCGTACGTGGATAGGAGGAGGAAAGAACTAGAATTTGATGTTGGAAATTTGGTATTGGTTATAGTTTCCCCTCTCAAGAAGACAGTCCGGTTTGGAAAGACTAGGACGTTGGCTCCCAAGTTTATTGGGCCTTTTAGGATCATGGATAGAATTAGGAAGATGGCTTATCGTGTGGATCTTCCCTAGCATTATCGAGGGTCCAGACCATTTTCCATGTTTTTCATCTGCGCAAATGATTTCATGATTCAACCAACAAACTCAAGCTTGATGATATTGGAGACTTAGGGAGCTTCGAGTTGGACTCCAGGGTGCCCTGTTCCACCGCATAGATCGTGGAGCATAAAATCAAATGACTCCGCAACAAATTTCTTCGCCTGATCCGAGTTTAGTGGGGAAATAACCATGCGGAAAGCACCTAGGAAACTGAGGAGAAGATATGTCAACTTATATAGAGATTTTCTCGGGTAAATATTTCCTCGCAAATTTTCGTTTTTGGTTGCATTGTGGTTGCTATATTGGATGGTTGGAGACGGATGCAACAAAAATGCATCGTGCACTCATATAGAACTATATGCATATTAGGATGTTTTGCATACATACTGCATCACTTATTACACATACACGTCAGGAATGAGCTCGTTATTAGCAAATCGGCGGTTCATAATCACCATGAGTTATGGATGTTTATGGATGCTTATAAAATAACATGGGTGTACAACATGGTTGTTTAGAGTGAGATGTGTTCCTTGCCCCTTCAAAAGATTTTGGGACGAAATCTGTTATAAATGGGAGGGAGAATGTAACACCATGTAAAATAAACTTAAAATAGATATAAAGTATTTTAATAATAATAAACAATAATGAGTTAATGGGGGTGAAAATGGAATTTTGAGTAATCAAGAATTAGGCAGTGAAAGTCTCGTAATTGCGTTCGTGGCGAGATTCTGATCCATTTTCATATTATATTTGCCGAAAACGGGGTCTGTATGTAAATGATTTTAATAAAACAATTTGTGCGTAAATATTAACACACAAGGTTTGAAATTTAAATTGAATATATACATATTTAGAATATATTGATTATGGATTAGCATGAAAAGGATATTCCAACTGAATTTGAAATTGTGTGTATATATTTATATACAGTGGGGGACAAAGATAAGCAAACTAAGGAAAGAAATCAACCTAATTAACAATAATTAATAAATCATGCCATCACCCAGGAGAATAAATCTCCTTGGGAAATCATGACCCAAACGGGTCGACTCTAGGAGTCGACATCCCTCCTAGCATAGGGGTTGACTGACCTGGGTGAAGAAAGGTGGGGAAGGCTTGTTATTTAGGGTGTTTATATAAATTGCATACATGGACTTCTTGGATTTAATCTAATAGATCATACTAACTTTATTAACACATGCAACTATATATACCACCCTCCTAGTGTCTCCCTAACCCTATTCTTCATTTCATTCTTATGCCTCCGTCGTATCCTTCTTCCATTGCTAATTCCAGATCTAAGATTAGATTTCTCTTCTAATTCTCTAACCTCATTTATATCCTCTCTATTCTAAGATTTATATAGATTTAAGAATTCTGGAATTTACATTGTATATATATAAGATTCTGATTCATTTGATATATATATATATATATATATATATATATTAATAGAAGGAATGGAGCATGATTGTGAATGATGGATCCAAATCTATTTCTACTCATATTCTGTTGTTTTTCATTTCCAAAGCACTGTGAGTAGAAACTATCTAAGTTTTATTTCTTATCTTTTTTGGGTCGGATTTGGAATATTACGCTGATATGAGATTTGGGTTAAACATTAATATAATGCTAAAACTCCCTTAAATCCTATATTTTATTTGTCATTGGAATGGTCAATCAAAAGTGTGTATTTTGGTTTATGTTGTTTGGATAATGGACATTTAGGCTTGGGATGTTGAGAAATCCTTAGTTTCTGGTTCTAATTCGCTTAATTCACATTTTGTGTTCATATATGTTTGTGTGTCAAAAACATGGGTATATTGTAAAATTTGTAGGTTTAAGTGTCTATTCTAAATAGTTTCGTTTGAATGTATGATTTTCAATATATTATCATAGGTTTTGTACACAATATAAATATAAAAGTGAAGCAGTGTCAAAAAGCAAAGGTTTTCATATGTATTTAGATTTATTGCATCTTGTTTATACTCACATTATTCAAATAATTATTCAAGCCTAGGGTGCAAGTTTATTCACATATTTTGTTATTTTCCTTTTTGTCATAAACTGTGAATATACACATTAGACCATGTTAATTAGGGAAATTGACTTGTACACCATAATTATAATTGATAGGATTGACATTTCAAACGTGATTAGGACGTTGTTCACATTCGCATAATTTACGTGTGTGTGTGTATCTCTCTCTCTCTCTCTCTCTATATATATATATATAAGATAGGATAAAGAGCACTCCAAATAGTGCAACACCCCTTTAGCCTTCCTAATTTCCACCACACAATCCCCTTTCTCTCTCTCCCCTCACTAACTCTCTCTCTCTCTCTATCCACTAACTTATTTTAAAATTAATAGCTAGAATTGGGGTGCTCCCAAATAGGGGTGCCATGGAGCATGCCTCTCTATATATATATACATAACATAATCAAACGTAATATTATTGCATATTAAGTATGTGATAAATACATCCAAATTAGGAAATTGTATTCGAATGTCCCCATAAGAATTTGTATGTATATTTGTGAGTTAATGGCCTTAAGTATAATTAATGGCACATAGACACAAGGTTAACCATTACTTGTAGTAGAAGCCTGTCCGGAACCGACATATCCATCGTCTACAAGTAAGACTGGTTAATGTGAGAGGTCTAGGTTCTATGGGCCATTCTAATTATTACATTATGATACGAGGTTAGGCCCACCTTGTAGTTGAAGCCTTCTCGGAACCGTCCGACAAATCCAGCATTTACAAGTGGTTGGCTTAATATGAGATGTCTATTGTGTGTATATATATTTATGTGAGAAGTAGGCCTGCCTTGAGAAGGTAGTAAGTCGATGACCTACTTGGGTTGGGTATTAAATAGTTAGGACTAGGTCCATTTCAAAGGTTCACTCCTTGGTTTAGGACCCAAGTCATAGGACTTAGCCTTGCAAAAGTCTTAAATGGTTATTGGGTGTGCCTTTCTCTTATAGGGTATTGACTTATCCTAGTAGGCGATAACGTATAAGTGGGGTAGTTCTCAAGGTAATGTCTGCTTCTTATCTAAGGACTTTGTGAGGGCTGACCTAGGGACGATTTATATAAATAGCCTAAAAGAACCACCATCTAAGGGGAGTATTAAGTGACCATGAGTTCACCCGGATGGATAGCTAGGTAGTGACAATATAGTCCGCCAGGAGGGTCTTAAAATAAACTGTGTTCCTACCTAAATATGGTATTAAGTGGCGCTACTATTTCTCGGCCTATAAGGAAAGTTTATACATATGAGGATTTTGTTAGGGGCAAGGTCTTAAGTGGCTAGGGATCCTCCAGAGGGTCTTAAGTGAGTATAGGGATGTCCACCCTTAATAGATTAGGAAATGGCCTTAAGTGAAAAGGAACAACCCGCTTTATGGGGGTATTAAGTGACTGTTGGGACGTCCACTGTTAGATTACTTTGTGGGGATATTAAGTGACTGTAAGTATGCCAGCCCTTAGATTTACGTGCAGGTCTTAAGTGACTATTAGAATGTCCGCCTCATATGTTTAGTTGTGCGTGTTTATTTGTGTAGACATAACATGAAGAATTTAAATTGTCAAATATTGTGACCCCCACGTCCATTAATGTCACTCATAAGAGAATGCATTAAGTTTCGTGAAGCGCAACAAGTAACAGTAACAGAAATACACAAGACAGATGTAGATAAGTAGTGGAAAAACTTTTTAAGATTATTAATAGATAAAGCAAAACACTATCCCCAACAAGTTACATCATAATACCAATTACATCATCAAACCGAGTACTCCAAAAACTATCTATCTCATAATAAAATGACAGAGTGCCATAATACAAAGCCATATCCCTCAAAATAAGCCATAAAAGAGTAAAGATATAATCAAAGCGTTACATCAGAGAAAGCCTTGATCCAAGCTGGAAAGAGAGAAAGTCTTAATCACTATTGAGCACTACTGCCTTGAGGACCCGGGGGGAAGGAAGAGAAAGAGGCGAAACAAAATAGGTCAGACATAAAGTCTGGCGAATTCAATGACTTTCAATATATGAAAGAAATAAAAGTATCAAGACAGGTAAATAAGACTGGATGAGAAGATAGAGTATAAAATAACAAAATAGCAGGATAACAAGATAAAATCAGGATCAAGTAAAGCTTCTCATTTGTATCCCTAAACACAAGTTATCTTTACCTCTGCACCAATACTAGTATAACAAGATTATAAAGATTAGGTGTCACCCTAACTATATAATAGCAGGATTTCAAAATAGCAGGATTAGGCGTACCCTAATTACATAACATGATTACATAACAGTAGGATTAGGTGTACCCTAATTACTACCCAAAGCGATCGGTTCCCTATTACGTAAATACCTTGTGCCAGCACCATAGTAGGGTGTATCATTCCTAAAGCAGCAACTTATTGGGCACATACCTATTTAATGGTGCTACAATGTCTTATCTTCCCCATTCGGATCCATGCACGCTCATGACTCCGCTGGAACGCGCCCGTACCCACCCTCTTTTGAACCTCTTGCTATCCAGTTTAGTAAAGCATGCCTTGGCCCCTACCTAGCGTGAGGTCCTCTAACAAAATACCAACAGGGATACTAACTGATATGGGTTCCACACAACAAAATTGACATAAGCCAAACCCCATAAGCTTGTGTCCCCAAGTATCTAAGACTTTAAGAGTCCTTAAAACCAGATACAATTAGTAGGACAATAAACCTCTTAGCTTATTAATTGTAATGTTTTAACTTAACAGGTTTAAGTTCATTAATAAGCATGGTTGTTATTATATGTGTACAACCTCCTTTCCTAAAGCACCTGCCCAGATGTACACATATTTAAAATAAGTTGTTCATCTCGATCAATTACATCTGGTTCTTTCAACATGTCTTATTAATTATCTAATTAAGTCCATTCTAACAGGGTTTGCATATTATCCCCGAATTTTACAGTCATTCATGTTCGATATGCCTAACTACTCCTTTATTATTGTCAATTTCAGGTATTCCAATTATTATCCCAATTACGCAATTCTATCGTGAATAGCCTAGACATTAGATAGCCTAGGTATGGTGCAAAATAAAAGGAAAAAAGGAGAGAGACACGGATCTGATCCAAAAATACATGAACCGAATAAAATAGGCATAAGGCGGTAAAGAGATCTAAGGCGGGAAAAAAGGATAACAGGATATACATGCAATATATAACATCTGGAAACTATACAGGTAAAAAACAGTGAAATGACATAGGTATATGTATAATCTCATATTTAGATTTATTTACTATCAGGATTACTGTTTAAATTATCAAATCTGAAAATAACTGAACTCACAGTGGTTGGATTGAAGTACAGAAAATATATGCTGATATCTAAAGGAAGTCTTTTATAAATTTGTTGTAGTAGAATTGTCCCTTTAGATCTAGGCTGAGGCGGCATTCCGTTATCTTCATATTTTTATTTGAAATATAAACTTGGAGGAAGAAGGTACGAAGAATAGTTTGTGTGGAAAACAATGAAAATGCTAGCCTCTATATAGATTACCTAGGACCATCCCGTACCGTTAGATCTTAAGGTTTCAAAATCCAACCATATAAACAACCCAACGAACCACGTTATAAAAACAGTCCAGGTATAACAGGTAGAATCCGCCCAGCATGTTGCTGTGTCGACCCACCGATCTATTGGGTCGACCCCTCTAATGCATGGGTCGACCTATAGGTCGACCCAAGTAAATGTTGGGCCATCCCCCAACGGTCTGTTTCTACATATTTGTCCCTAGTTTGAATATACAACCCTCTTATGTATATACAAATTTCTAAGGTTCATAACTTCTTCATATATTATCTGTTTTACACGAACTCAGGGTCTATCTGAACTAGAATTCCGAGACAAACGCAATGGTAAAGTCAGTTTTACTTAGTTATAAAACCCCACGTCCGTTAATGTCACTCACAACGGGAATGCATTAAGTTTCGTGGAGCATTATAAGTAAACAGAATGGTATATTACAAGATAGAAAAAGTAGTACTTGAAAATTTTGTTATTTTATTCCAGTGAAATAGAAATAAGTTTGATTTCCAAATAACAAAATCAAGTACATAATATCGGTCTTGTACAAAACCTTCAGAGTACATAATTTTAAAGCCATAATCCCCAATACAAAATGCCATATGCAGAATCAAAGCCAAGCAATACACCTTTCAACTTCAAGCTGGAAGAAAGAGATATCTGAACAAAGCTTGAGTATTTCCCCCCTAAGAATCTTGGGGGGAGGGATAGAAGAAAAGACGCAAAACAAACTAGGTCGGACATAAGCCTGGTGAGCCCAGTGACTTTAACAAATTAATCGTTAAAGTAACTGGATAAGAACATAAACTGGAAAGCAAGAAATAACTATAGAATAAACAGGCATGACAAAGCAGACAAGATGAACAAGATATAACGTTGATTGCGCTTCTAATCACTACAGGATAATTACTACACTGCACCAATGCTAGTAACACCGTATCATTACTAGTTACACCGCTCCCTTACTGGTCCCATACTAAAAGTTGATCCCTCTTACTAATCATGATAATGGAAGTTTTGTGTACTCCTAGCTGCTATCGTAGGTGCCCCTTTTTGCTCCTACTCCCACGAGTTGTACCCATTGCCTTCCTCGTTCGATCGGCTCCCTAACTCGCTTGTATTTATTACTTGTGTCATTCGACCTCGCTTGTATGTATTCATTACTTGTGTCATTCGACCTCGCTTGTATGTATTCATTACTTATGTCATTTGGCCCCGCTTGTATGTAGATACCTGTGTTGTCCCCATCATGGGGTGTATCAATTCCCATGATGGCAACCCGACACGATTCAAGATGCACAGTGTATACTACTGATGCCTAGTGCCTGCTTTTTCCACTTTGGAGCACGTGCACGCCCATACTCCATCGGAACCTACACTACTGCACCACCCGCCATTATTTTGACCGCTTATAATCAGCCCAGTAATCGTGCCCTACCCTGCCTTGTTCAGGGTACCATGATACATCTATGTGGGTTACTACTGAAATGGGTCCCCGTTACTAGGGTTTCCTAATTAACATGTTACAATGGTTAATTGTTCTCAATTTAACTTAACCCCACCTATTTGCTTAATTAACATGTTGTACTGGTTAAGTGTTGCCTATTCATACGTTACTTAACCTTCTCACTGATTCATGCATGTTTATTTAACGATTAAGTTTGTGGGCCTATATATACTAATATTACCCACTAACCCAAGATTTACTTGACCATTCCCCTTATCAAGTCCATATGTATTATTAGTTAAGCTTGCCTTAACCTTATCCACTTTGTTCATGTAATGTTGGTTAAGTTGTCTTCTTGTCCATGTTAACTTAACCCACCCACCTAATATGTTGTATTGGTTAAGTATTGCCTATTCATATGTTACTTAACCTTTCCATTCTTAGCATGTCTGTTCCTTAGCTTTAATTTATTCATTAAAGCACCAACCTCTCACATTAGAACTGTTGTTTGCGGTTGCTGGATGTGTCGGGCGGTTCCGGGCAGACTTCTACCACAAACTCATCCTAACCTCGGGTTTTTGGGCTTAATGCGCAAACATCTCACATTAGATCTATGTTCTTGCGGTCGCTGGATGTGCCGGGTGGTTCCACACAGTCTTACACCGCAACTCAATCTAACCTCGGGTTAGGCACGTTCTTCTTTTAGCCAATTTACATATTTACCATTCATGTCCAAGTTTATATGTAAATTATCCATAAGTGTAGTCAATTCAAGTTATGCCGCATTTTCTTGTTATTCCCAAAATTAATTATATGATTACAACCCCTTTTTATGCCAATTACATAATATTCAACCTTTACCTAAACTTTTCCTCAACATTCCCATGTCGCTCGTACGTATAGTTCATGTGATACGTTAGGCTCGCAATTAGCCCAACTCAAAAAAAAAAGGAAAAAGGGAAGAAACACATGACATCATAACTGGCATAAACAATGTAGATCTAAAATGGCATAAATCTAGTAAACATATAAAAATAGATCCAATCAACATATTGAGTGCGAACTAGCATGGATCTAAACATAAACTTGCACGGATTATAACATATGAACACATTGTTCTACACATATGGACTGATATGGATCTAATCATATAAACATGTAGATCTAAACATAAACTTGCACGGATTTAAACATATGAACATATAGTTTTACACATATGGACTGATATGGATCTAATCATATAAACATGTAGATCTAAACATATGAACATATAGTTCTAAACATATGGACTGATATGGATCTAATCATATAAACATGTAGATCTAAACATATGAACATATAGTTCTAAACATATGGACTGACATGGATCTAATCATATAAACATGTAGATCTAAACATATGAACATATAGTTCTAAACATATGGACCGATATGGATCTAATCATATAAACATGTAAATCTAAACATATGAACATATATTTCTAAACATATGGATTGACATGGATCTAATCATATAAACATGTAGATCTAAACATATGAACATATAGTTCTAAACATATGGACTGATATGTATCTAATCATATAAACATGTAGATCTAAACATACGAACATATAGTTCTAAACATATGGACTGATATGGATCTAATCATATAAACATGTAGATCTAAACATATGAACATATAGTTCTAAACATATGGACTGATATGGATCTAATCATATAAACATGTAGATCTAAACATATGAATATATAAAATATGATCTTACATGTATGAACATGACTTGCATACAATCTTTCATAACTTGCATAGATCAAGCAAACTTGCATACATAACTTGCATACGTAATTAGGCATATGATTAACATAGAACATAACTTGCATATAATGAATCAAACCAAGCATAAATCTAAACATAGCTTTCAAAGACATAAACTTTATATGATTTACAAACATTTTCATACAGTACAATTCATAACTCATCACATTTATGTTTCAACTAATATTTTGTGAAAGTAACTGCACTCACAGAAAACGGATCTTGAATTTTGGGATCTGATTTTTGAAATTGCTAAGCTAATCTGTTGATGTAGGCGTTGATTCGTTCGTTGTTGTTCTAGAATTCCTTTTCGCAATTCTAGGCTTTAATTCTTTATCTCTTATATTTTTATCTTTAATCTAGAATTTGACTTGTTATGGTGGCGGCTAGGTTAGTTTGTTGATGAACAGCATGATAGCATCATAGTTTAGAGTTGTGAGGTCTAGGGTTGAGGTGATTATAGAAGTTTAGGATTAATATGGGCCTTTAGACCAACTTATGATTCATCTAAGCCATCCAAATCATCATGACACAAAGACACCTCTCCAGACCAATCAAATAAACCACATCAGCCTTAATACAAGAAAGATCGTCACCAAACCAACCAGAAAAACCACATTAAAAAAAACAATCCTTGACCAACAAAAATGTGCCACGTGTGCCACATGATGCGCAGCAGCAGGGTGTTGATACCTACATGTCATATATATATATATATATATATATATATATATCCTTTTAGCTATCTTCCCAATTAACCATTTTCACACTAAACCACTTTTTGAACTGCGTTCACACTAAGCCACTTTTTAGTAATTCCCCTGAAACAAAAATATGGCGCTGACAAGGATCGAATTTTGTACCTCTTGTATGCAAGTTACATGTTCTAACCAAATGAGCTACTAAGTATTTTACTTACAAAACTTAGAACAATGCTAAACATTATTCTTTTCTCATTCCTCTTTTTCATGTTTTGCTGCAATGTTTAATTTAAAGATATCTTTTTCATCCTAAATCAATTTTCTGCAAACCATAGGTCTAAATTGACTAGAAAATCGCTACGAACACAATGACGCTAATTTCGTGACCAAATTCCCGAAGCTCTTCAAATTTTTTTTTTTTTTTTTCTATTGAATTGTTCGCATGTGTTTCTTCGCATTTCATGTATTGCACTTAATTTTTTATTTCATTTCACTGCATGAAATATTTATTGTCATTATTTAATTTTTCTCTTAAATATATCTATGTATATAACATATATACATGTTTCAACATTTTTAATTTCATTAAAAATGCAGGGTGTTACATTCTCCCCTACTTAAAGGATTTCGTCCCTGAAATCTCTGAGTTAAGAAGAATGTATCCTACCATCCAATCATCAATCTACTCATCCATCATCCACAAGCATCCGTTGTCCTTAAAAGATTTCTAATGCTTTTCATGAACATATGCATAGTGTGTGTATATGTTCTTACTCTAATGCAAAATCAGGCGGTCTACTGACTCAATCGACCTCCTTAATGCAATTCATGATAGTGCCATGCGTCCATTATGTATGCAAAAGAATCATAATGATACATATCATTTTTACATGCGTGCACAATCATTCATTTAAATGCAACATCAATATGATATCACATTCAATATACATCCATCAAATTAATTATGCACACTTATTCATATGCAGTATGAAAGTGATTGAGCCGATCTAGTGCCTAATGTGTGTGTAAATGCATCCACGAGCAACCACAAGCAAACACTTGCATCCACTTGCATCCACCAAACATAACATGTCTCAAACACATATTTACAACCATAGGATTTTACTACCTAAAGATCGAAGATGTAATCGAGAAGACATACTTAACGATAGATAAACAAAGCGGTAGAAAAAGGAGAAGTTAAGAAAGATATACGGCTTTTGGGGATTAAAAACATCTGTACGCGGAGGAAGAGATTAAAAAGGTAAAGAGGAAGAGATTCGAAACAAATAATCGAAAGAAAGATATACGGCTTTTGGGGATTATGTTTTTCCATAATAAACATTTCTCTTAAAAAAATACTATCTTTAAAACATGTTTTTGAAAATACTTCTTTATATAAATGCTTTTCAAAAACAGTTTTAAAATATATTTTTTCTATTTTGGTGACCTTCAGCTCTGATACCACGTGTAACACCCCACGTCCGTTAATGTCACTCACAAAGGGAATGCATTAAGTTTTGTGGAGCATTATAAGTAAACAGAATGGAATATTACAAGATAGAAAAAGTAGTACTTGAAAATTTTGTAATTTTATTGCAGCGGAAACAGAAATAAGTTTGATTACATTTCCAAATACCAAAATCGAGTACATAATATCAGTCTTGTACAAAACCTTCAGAGTACATAATTTTAAAGCCATAATCCCCAACAGAAAAATGCCATATGCAGAATCAAAGCCAAGCAATACAACTTTTAACTTCAAGTTTGAAGAAAGAGATATCTGAACTGAGCTTGAGTATTTCCTCGCTAAGAACCTGGGGGGAGGGAACGGAAGAAAAGAGGCGAAATAAACTAGGTCAGACATATGCCTGGTGAGCCCAATGACTTTAACAATATAATCATTAAAGTAACAGGATAAGAACATAAACTAGAAAGCAAGAAATGACTGTAGAATAAACAGGCATGACAAAGAAGACAAGACGAACAAGATATAACGTTGATTGCGCTTCTAATCACTACAGGATAATTACTACACTGCACCAATGCTAGTAACACCGTATCATTACTAGTTACACCGCTCCCTTACTAGTCCCATACTAAAAGTTGATCCCACTTACTAATCATGATAATGGTAGTTTTGTGTACTCTTAGCTGCTACCGTAGGTGCCCCTTTTTGCTGCGACCCCCACGAGTTGTACCCACTACCTTCCTCGTTCGATCGGCTCCCTAACTCGCATGTATTTATTACTTGCGTCATTCGACCTCGCTTGTATGTACTCATTACTTGTGTCATTCGACCTCGCTTGTATGTATTCATTACTTGTGTCATTCGGCCCCGCTTGTATGTAGATACCTGTGCTGGCCCCATCAGGGGTGTATCAATTCCCATGATGGCAACCAGACACGATTCAAGATGCACAGTGTATACTACTGATGCCCAATGCCTGCTTTTTCCACTCTGGAGCACGTGCACGCCCATACTCCGTCAGAACCTACACTGCTGCACCACCCGCCACTATTTTGACCGCTTATAATCATTCTAGTAATCGTTCCCCACCCTGCCTAGCTTAGGGTACCATGATACGTGGGTTACTACTGAAATGGGTCCACGTTATTAGGGTTTCCTAATAAACATGTTTTAATGGTTAAGTGTTCTCAATTTAACTGAACCCCACCCATTTGCTTAATTAACATGTTGTATTGGTTAAGTGTTGCCTATTCATATGTTACTTAACCTTCTCATTGATTCACGCATGTTTATTTAACGGTTAAGTTTGTGGACCTATATTTACTAATATTACCCACTTACCCAAGGTTTACTTAACCCTTCCCCTTATCAAGTCCATATGTATTATTTGTTAAGCCTGCTTTAGCCCTATCCAATTTGTTCATGTAATATTGGTTAAGTTGTCTTCTTGTCCATGTTAACTTAACTCACCCACCTAACATGTTGTATTGGTTAAGTGTCGCCTGTTCATATGTTACTTAACCTTTCCATTCTTAGCATGTCTGTTCCTTAGCTTTAATTTATTTATTAAAGCACTGACCTCTCACATTAGAACTGTTGTTTGCAGTTGCTGGATGTGCCGGGCGGTTCCGGGCAGACTTCTGCCGCAAACTCATCCTAACCTCGGGTTTTTGGGCTTAATGCGCTAACCTCTCACATTAGATTTATGTTGTTGCAGTCGCTGGATGTACCGGGCGGTTTCAGGCAGTCTTACACCGCAACTCAATCTAACCTCAGGTTAGGTACATTCATCTTTTAGCCAATTTACATATTTACCATTCATGTCCAAGTTTATATGTAAATTATCCATAAGTGTGGTTAATTCAAGTTATGCCACATTTTCTTGTTATGCCCAAAATTAATTATTGAGTACAACCCCTTTTTATGCCAATTACATAATATTCAACCTTTACCTAAACTTTTCCACAACATTCCCACGTCGTTCGTACGTATAGTTCATGTGATACATTGGGCTCGTAATTAACCCAACTCAAAAAAAAAGGAAAAGGGGAAGAAACACTTGACATCATAAATAGCATAAACAATATAGATTAAGACGGCATAAATCTAGTAAACATATAAAAATAGATCCAATCAACATATTGAGTGCGAACTAGCGTGGATCTAAACATAAACTTGCACGGATTTGAACATATGAACATATAGTTATACACATATGGAATGATATGGATCTAATCATATAATCATGTTGATTTAAACATATGAACATATAGTTCTAAACATATGGACTGATATGGATCTAATCATATAAACATGTAGATCTAAACATATGAACATATAGTTCTAAACATATGGACAGATATGTATCTAATCATATAAACATGTAGATCTAAACATACGAACATATATGGATCTAATCATATAAACATGTAGATCTAAACATACGAACATATAGTTCTAAATATATGGACTGATATGGATCTAATCATATAAATATGTAGATCTAAACATATGAACATATAGTTCTAAACATATGGACTGATATGGATCTAA
The DNA here is from genome assembly GCA_030737875.1 of Allium sativum. Taxonomy (NCBI): domain Eukaryota; kingdom Viridiplantae; phylum Streptophyta; class Magnoliopsida; order Asparagales; family Amaryllidaceae; genus Allium; species Allium sativum. The sequence continues at coordinate 942,851,954 of CM060926.1, read as the reverse complement.
TCATATAAACATGTAGATCTAAACATATGAACATATAGTTTTAAACATATGGACTGATACGGATCTAATCATATAAACATGTAGATCTAAACATATGAACATATAGTTCTAAACATATGGACTGATATGGATCTAATCATATGAACATGTAGCTCTAAACATACGAAAATATAGTTCTAAACATATGGACTGATATGGATCTAATCATATAAACATGTAGAGATAAACATACGAACATATTGTTCTAAACATATGGACTGATATGGATCTACTAAACATATGGACTGATATGGATCTAATCATATAAACATGTAGATCTAAACAGATGAATATATAAAATATGATCTTACATGTATGAACATGACTTGCATATAATCTTTCATAACTTGCATAGATCGAGCAAACTTGCATACATAACTTGCATACATAATCAGGCATATGAATTAACATAGAACATAACTTGCATATAATGAATCAAATCAAGCATAAATCAAAACATAGTTTTCAAAGACATAAATTTTATATGATTTACAAACATTTTCATACAGTCTAATTCATAACTCATCACAGTTACGTTTAAACAATTATCTTGTAAAAGTAACTGCACTCACAGAAAACGGATCTTGAATTCTGGGATTTGATTTCTGAAATTGCTAAGCTAATCCATTGATATAGGCGTTGATTCGTTCGTTGTTGTTCTAGAATTCCTTTTCGCAATTTCTAGGCTTTGAATCTTTATCTCTTATCTTTTTATCTTTAATCTGGAATTTGATTTGTTATGGTGGCGGCTAGGTTAGTTTGTAGATGAACAGCATGATAGCGTCATAGTTTAGGGTTGTGAGGTCTAGGGATGGGGTTAGGGTGATTATATAGAAGTTCAGGATTAATATGGGCCTTTAGATCAACTTATGATTCATCTAAGCCATCCAAATCATCATGACACAAAGATACCTCACCAGACCAATCAAATAATGCCACATCAGCCCTAATACAAGAAAAATTGTCACCCAACCAACAAGAAAAAGCCACGTTCCAAAAACAATCCTTGACCAACACAAATGCGCCACGTGTGCCACATGATGCGCAGCAGCAGGGTGTTGACACCTACACGTCATATATATATATATATATATATATATATATATATATATATATATTTCCCTTTTGCTATCTTCCCAGTTAACCATTTTTCACACTAAGCCACTTTTTGAACTGCGTTCACACTAAGCCACTTTTTAGGCATTCCCCTAAAATAGAAATATGGCGCTGAGGGGGATCGAACTCTGTACCTCTTGTATGCAAGTCACATGTTCTAACCAAATAAGATACTAAGATTTTTGCTTACAAACCTTAGAACAATGCTAAACATTATTCTTTTCTCATTCCTCTTTTTCATGTTTTGCTGCAATATTTAATTTAAATATATCTTTTTCATCCTAAATCGGTTTTCTGAAAACCATACGTCTAAATTGACTAGAAAATCGCTACGAAAGCAATGACGCTAATTTCGTGACCAAATTCCCGAAGCTGTTCAAATTTTTATTTTTATTTCTTTTTTCTATTTAATTGTTCGCATGCGTTTCTTCGCATTTCATGTATTGCGCTTAATTTGTTTCCTTCATTTCACTGCATGAACTTATTACATGAAATATTTATTTTCATTATTTAATTTTTCTCTTAAATATATCTATGTATATAATATATATACATATTTCCACATTTTTAATTTCATTAAAAATGCGGGGTGTTACATTAATTGTGGATATTTAATTAAATAATATCCATTTTATTGTCTTTACTGAACAATTAATGTGTATAAAATTACGGGGTGTTACAAATATAAAAAATAGTCATTTATAACTTATATGTTTTCATTCACTAGAACTTTATTTTTTGACCTCCCTCCTCTTAACACAAATAAGTTAGTAGGTGAAGACCTTGGCTCTATCATGATTAGTGATTGCTTGGAGGAGGAGCCTTTCGATGGAGAATTAGTTACTTATGGCAATAGTACTATTATTGTTGTTGTTATCATTATATACTTGTGATAGTTATTAAAGTACTTTTTATCTATTGAGACTGGTTGTATCTAACATTATTGTTTTATTTATGGTATATCTGTTTTTATGATATTGTATTTTATTCCTCCCGCTATGTGAGATTCTGATTTTCATTTAGACTACTTTATGATATCTTTTTTTAGTATTTTCTTGTAGGAATCGATGACTGTTTAGAATGGATCTAAGTTCCAATGGATCTTTTCTGGATCGGAATTTAGGCCCATTCTAGGTGGGTTGTTATATTACCCTTGCTTCAAATGTTGGATTTAAGAACTCATCATACAAAGGTTGCAATTCAGTCGAAGCATAAAAGTAAGTAAAGTGCCCTTTTTATATTGATCAAGTGTAGCGAAATGCATTTCTCCTGAGCTGAATTGCTTTCCTTTAATGGTTCCCCAGCTTTTCTTTGTAAGGAACTTTGACATCTGGTGTTTAGAGGAGACGAAGGCATCTACTTCATCCAGTGTTGGCCGTCTGAAGAAAGTGTTATATAAAGAAGCTGGTCAATGAATACAAAAAGGGCTTCGAAGGTATGATAGCAAGGAAGGAGCCCATCTACTCTTTTATCTTAACTTGCCCCATAGGTTTATAGCTTTGCTATCGAAGTCAAAGATTCATTTGATTGAAGGCATGTTTGAAGATAATGTTCACAGTACTTTCATTGTCGATCAGGATCTTAGCGATCTTAGATTGCCCAATTTTACTAGTGATCATTAAAGGGTTGTTATGGGGGTGGTGAAACCCCATCTCAAGCCCTTGCGGAGTCACATGGCATGTGGATATCCCTTGGAGGATGATCCGATAACCTCTCCTAGACTGAGAACACTCTGTCTCTTGCTTCTCCAATTTATCGACTCTTTGCTCCCTTGCTGCTTTCGGAAATGTGTGGGCCTCCATGGATTACATTAATGTAGGTTGAGGGTTGATCCATACCCAAAATGCCTCCTCCTCAACAACTTTGATTATAGCTCCCCCGGAGGGCTTATGGTATTCCTTATTGCCCTAGGAAACTTTTTGAGCATACAAATTGTTGTAGATGTCCATATCATACGAGCCTTTGATTGATATTGGCTAAGAGCTTATACTCGTAAGTTTTATAGCCATTCGCTTTGTGATATATTGCAGTAGCTATCACCCTTTTCGGCATCTAAATTTATCTTTTTTGAGTGGGATGGAGAAGTTTATTTTACCTTTCATTGTTGAGTAAATGAAGGATATGGTCTTATTCAGTGCCATTGAGTTACTATTGGCATCCCATCGTGTTCATTTTGAGTTCTAGTCAAAGCTAGGTTTCGATCCCTCTTTTTGAATGGGTACATTCTTCCCTGATTGATGAATCTCATCCATGCGTATGAAATTGTCAGCACAAAGTGAAATTCCTGCAGGTCTTCACATTCATTTATGATGAGGTCTTTTCAAAATGTAGTATTTTTTTGAATATTTGAGTGAAGAGCTATCAATTTAGTCGAATCATTCATCCCTTTCGCTCTTATTGCTTTGGCATTGAGTCTCTTTAAATACTGCACTAAAGGCTCCCTCGGCAACTGCTTGGCGTTAGCAACCATCATATAATGAATGGTAGGCTCATTTCTAATGCAAAATTGCACTAAAAACTCATAAGATATTTGTTTCCATGAGTGTATAGTTTTCTCGCGATACTGCGGATACCATTGGGCAGCTACACTGTAAAATCCCGGAATTTTGGCAGTTTAATAATTAATTATTTTAATATAGTGGATAGATAATTCCAATGACTAGAATTCAAATATTTTTATTCGTTTGATGGGTATAAATTTTGCGTCTACCTATTTTATATGATAGTCGAATTAATAGTTCCAAAACTAATGGCTGAGGAGATCATTTTTGGGCAACATACATTAAACAAACATAGTTCTCATATGCTCAATATGGAGGTATAAAATATGTATGAAATAGCATATTCACTACATGAGAAATGGAAGTTTGAAATCCACAGATCTAAAGGACAACTTGTCTCTGATGGATTCTAAATATTCATAATGCATTTAAATCAACCAAATGTTACCATTTGTAAGTTGCATAATTACATGTATAGTTGTATAGTACAATTTACAAATAAGACTGTAATAAGCTATCCTTCTCCGTTTATTAGCTAAGATTCAAGTGATTCCAATCGATTTGCGATTCCAAATAAAATAAAAGCTTTCTTCATTTCCATAATTCATCATACACTTCCAACGCAAAATAACAACGAAACCCAGACAGTTACAAACATTACATAAATCAATGTGGAGATGAACTTAAAACTAAAATAAGTTTTCTTCCCTGAGCAAAGAAAGTGAACACTGCGTACCCACATCCTATAGTCTTCCCCAAAACGACACAGACAGCCATGCTTCAAATCAAATCACTAATATAACCTATGTATTAATATTGCACGTCCTGTATACTTTAACAAGAAAGTATAAGTAAGTCTAAACTAGGGTAGCTAGGATACTGTATAAATCAGACAGCCTATAATTAAACTTAACCTTTAAGGATTTTCACATTATAAATACATCCCCCAGTAATCCTTCTACTGCTGTCAGTTCCTCCATTTCGCGTGAAGGAAGAAATAAATGGCCGTGAGTTTCTCATGGCGAATAAAAATAAAATAATAAATAAATAATAATATACGGTGCACTGTTGCTCGTCGAGGCTTGGCATTCGGTTCTGGCAAACAAGGTGGTGGACTGGAAGGACGCTTTTGGTTGGCGATGGACCCATGAGCGACGGCAGGTGGGTTCAGGTGTGAGGCGAGATGAGGAGGTAGCGCACAATGGTGGAGATCAATGGAAAATTGTGTCAATCTTTTCATACAGTGGAGGGAGGATTCGCGGGTAAGGTTAGTATGGCGAAGCCAGGCTTCGTTTTTGTGAAGATCGAAATGCAGGAATCATGGAGGACTTCGGTTGTAACTAGCAGGAGGTTTTTCGATGCTTGAGTAGCGGAGAATGGTCATGAGGGTTCGACGCGAGGTACAGTGTGATTTAGGTGAGTTCGTTAGTTGTAATATTTTGTGTGAAGGAAGTGCTGATTTGTTTTGAAACATGAATGCGAGGAGGGGAGTAGTTTCAGGTAAGCAATGTTTTGGATGTTTTTATCTGTGGTGGCGACTTTGGGTGGTAATGTGGGTTGGTGTGTTCAGTTGAAGAAGATTGTAAGGAGGAAGACGGTGTGAATTTGTTAGTAGTAAGTGGGATGAGTTTGGTAGTTGAGCAACAGAGGGTGGAGGTTTGTTGTTGCAGCAAATTGAAGGAATGAGGCAGTTATGTTGAATTAGAAGTGCATACGGAGATGCTATTGAAACAGTTGGAGTCTTGGTTTGAAAATAAGATGTTGGATGTATTGGTAAAGGGAGGAAGCTGATGGTTTATAATTAATTTCTGTTTTATGGCGGTACTGTAGGAGCAGCGCAGTGGTTTGCATTGGATTTTGAAAAGTCAAGAAAAATTCATGTGAAGAGGAGTGAAGTAGAAAGGAAGTTCACTGAGAATATCCCCTATCAATATGTAATGGAGGACTAAGTACTATAAGCTCGTTATGCAATGATAATGGAGACATGCAGGGTGTGGTAGTGTTTTTGATATTGATAATGGCACGGGAAAAGAAAAAAAAAGAAAAGGGAGGAAGAAGAGCTCGTGAGTTGGTTGTGTAACGAGAGCAAATCTACTGTCCCTAAACCTCTGTTCTCTCTATATCCAACCAATCAGGACCACCTGATTTCACCTTTTTGCAATTAAGTCTTCGAACTTAATTGCAAAAAAGTGGAAATCAGGAGGTCTTCATTGGTTGGGTGTAGAGGGACAAGGGGATTTCGTTCCTTGTGTAACAAGGGAGGTTTCAATCAGTCTTGGCACTTTGAACGTGTACAGTGAAGTGCCTACGTGTACAGTGGAGAGCCTACGTGTCTACGTGATGGTTTTAAAAAACAACGTCAACATGTTAATATCCGATGAAGGTGCAATTCACGTTTGAAAAGCATATTTTAATGGCTTTTGTTTTGACTGGGAACCAAACGGTGGTGCATGCGGCAAGGATGTTTCACAGGTTAGTAGATAATAGTAGGGCCAATAGCAAATAAATATATTTATTTAATTTAAGTTAATCTTAGTTTAATAGCACATTGACTAAGAAATATAATATCTAATGCATATGATGCCAGAATTGCGAACGGTCAGATCCGTTAGGATCGTATGGACGCATGCTTTACAATGAAACTGGTCTGGAGCAAATTGGAACTCGGTTGGATTTTAGGAAAAATTAAACACAACTAACGCAAATCGTTATTTAACGGTTAACGCGTAAGGTGAGTAAATTCACTGACTCTATTCCATTTTAAGATATTATAATTTGATTTTAATAGTGATAAATAATGGTTGAATGCTGTGTGATGGTCGTTTAGGTAGATTATAATTAAATTGGTTGAAATATATATATCGTTGCATATGTACACATCATTAGTCAGATACTGCTTCCATCGATTATAATATTCCATAGTATGGAATCAGTGTTATTTGTGATGACTAACATCTAAGGATACAAGAAACCTGTTGGAGGAATCCAACCGGATTCCTCAATATTCATATGTACTGTTTGTTTTATATTATTTATATATGCACTGTTTGAACCCAAATGACATTAAAACCCTGTATGGATATTGATGTTGAATGGAAATTCAACGTTATTTTGATTTAGTCAATAGACGATATCGATTAAGAAAGTGACAATACCGACCGTAAACCCATCTCTTTGTTAAAAGGATGATTTGCCGGTAGGCGAATCAACGAAGTTAAGTTATAAAAATTATAATTTTATAATTAAAGCGAAGTCCTAGATTATAATAGAAGTTCTATTATAAACATTTTATAGTTAATTTTTATTAAGAAATTATAAGCGATTATTTTTAATCAGGTGAAGCTATAAATTGTCCTATGAGGATAATCATTTTAAGACAAAAAGGATTAAGCAGTATTTTTGGATTTATTTTATTAATCTAATGGTAAGGAGAAATTACGATCAGTTAAAAAATTAAATGATGATTTGAAGTTCATTAATCAACTGTTTTGTTAGAAATTGATTATTTGATTAATTAATCTTCAATTAATCAAATAATAATTATTTTAGAAATTAATTGTTTAAATAAACAGGATTACTTAATTATGAATGACCTTTTCATTTAACGAAGTTTAAATGATTTATGGACTAATATAATTAGTTATTATTTATTAAGTAAGCAACTAATCTATTTTTTAAAATCAATAATGAATTAAACGGTTTTACTTCAGAAATGATGAAGTTAATTATTATGTAATTAAAGTAATTGTTTCTTAAAAGGAATTCGTTTAAGATAGTATTGAATTTGTAATGAGATGTTACCTGAGTAAGGTATAATGATTCAAACAGAAAGAGAAACTTCAAAAGACAAAGAGCGTTAATGGACTTGGGTAAAGAAGTTATAATTGGAATTATATAAGGAAGATGAAGCGAGGAATTAATACTTAATATAAATAATTATAAACAATCGAGCTTTTAAAATAAGGATATGGCGTCATAAAACTATATTTAAAATAAAGCAAGAAATACAATTTGATGGAGTATAAATAATAAGGATTTAGCGTTACAGACTTATATCTATTCTAAGGTAAGAACGTCGTCGATCAAGGTCTGAGAGGTAAATAAAATACCCCTACTTGAACGGCTTCACTATTATCGAGAAATGGTATCAGTTTGTAATGGAAAGAGATGTTAAGATTATTTATAAAGGGGATATTGCAGTGTACTACAAGTTTTTGAACTGTAACGATGAATTAACAGATTGTTGACTAAGCTTAAGCGTGATTTTTATATAAAGCACTATTCACTAGGGAATGGAAACAATTTGATTTGAAATTCACTTATTCTAAAGTAATAAGTAACGATGTTTGTCCAAAGAAATATAAGAATGAGTTTAGAAAGAGAAATTGGAGAATCGTTTCAGAAAACGATGACATCATTTCGATGTTTGGAATATGATTAGAACTAAATAACACTATTAGGAATTGGAACTATAATTCGACATTGTCGAATGTATTAAAGTAAATTATTTTTAGGAATTATAATCTGATAGTATAGTTAATATTTAGTTTTAAACCAATAAATTATATTAGGATATGTAATCAATATTTAGTTATAAACTTGATATAGATTAAACAAGAAGTTGACTTAGAAACAGTGTTTATAAAATGGAATGGGAATATAAAATCTTGAAAGAGATTTCGGTAAACAAGATAAGGGTATTTATTACTTAAATAAAGAGTTATTTGATAAAGGTGTTCAGATTTCTATAATAGGGATGATGTTCACATTTTCAATTGAATAATGTTTTAAAACTGAACGTTTGGCAGATTAAAATGTTTATAATGAAATTGGAAATATTTTTCCAATGTAGATAGGGTATATTATCCAAGTGCAGAAAATAAAGAATGTGAAAACGATGGTAATGTTTCGAATGTTAATAACGTATATTTTCTGGAACATGGGAGAATAAGAGTTTATAATAACCGAGAATGTATTCCAAGAAGTATGAAAGGCTAAAACGGGGTTTGAGAAATATCTGCTAAGATATGGGGATTTGAAATGAATGTTAAATAAAAAATTCCTGTGGTTGTGTGATGTTTAGTTGTACATTTGAATGAATGTTTGTTTGTTTTTACTTAGATAGTTAAATAACCATCGTTGTCAATAGGGAGAGACCGGTTGGATATATTATTCGAAAACCACTCCGTATAGGCGTAGGCGCTGCGAATTAGATTATGCTGAAGATAATTGAAGACATAGTGAAATGCAAGGGTCGTTCTGTTCCAGAATGGTGTTTTCTGTTTGTCCAGTCCCAGAACAACTTGTATGGACAAGTGTCTGACAGAGTATACCTGATAAATCACGTATGGTTGATCTCTTAAAGGTATTACGTCTGGTTGTAGAGGAATTCGTTCCTCTTAGCTTTTTATACCCGTGATATTTTTGGAAATCGATTAGTGAATTGACGGGTTTGACGATGTGACATTTAAAGTGAATGGTGATCAGATGTTCTGAAAGAAAGACGTAGCCTCTAGCCTCACAATCAGGAAATGACCGAAATCGGGCGGGTAGCATGGCTAGTTGGGTCATACCAAAGCAGGATGTATTGTCACCGATCTAGAGAAAATTCATATTTGTTCTTCTTTTCGTTTCTGTATCTTCGGATTACGGTTGGACGGCCAACAACCGTGGGTGTCAATATATTCGCTACACTCAAGCTAAATGAGTGGGCGGTCATGTGTGGCCGGGTTGCAAGACGTTCTTGTTGAACCCCGGTGTATTCCTTCTAGAGTACACTAATCGAGAGGTGATCCCATACCTTGTCTGTTGGAATCCAATCTCCAATAAGCACCCTGCGGTTTTTGATTTTATACTATATATGTAGACCGTGAGATGCAAGCGTTCTACTATTTGATTAATTATGTGATTAGACATTATTATAATATCACTGGATTTTGATATCAAAATATTTCGGGTTATAGTAAGGTAAAAACCGTCCATGTTTATGTGTGGGCTAGTCTTACTATTATCCTTTTGTTTCAAAAGGATTTTTAAAGTTAAACGATATGGTTGGAATTTACTCACACCAGTCCTATGACTGACCCAGAGTTTATTTTGTCTGTGTTTTTTTTAAACTCTTGGGTGCCAAAAATTGTATAGGCAGTCAAGTGTTTAAGGATTTTACAGATACACTTGGAGGAGCTCGAAGCAGGAGGTTTCACCAGTATTTATTTAGAGATTATTTCCGCTGTGATGTATAAGTGTTATACTCTGATATGGTATGTATATACAATACAGTTTTGTATTTCAAATTTATGTTATATATATTTTATTCATTTTGCTGTGAGATTCATGTTTACTCTGATTCTGATGTTCTTCTTATTCTTCTATTATATTAGTTCTATCTTATCTTTCTCATCCTTTAATTTCTTATTATTAAAGATCTGTATTTTCGTGCACTCTGAGTTGAATGCGTATGATATTAGTCAGCTCAAATTGGTATGGATTTATGGGCCTTTACATGCACCTTGAAGTGTCATGTGGAACAATCTACATCAGACTGCCTCAAAAGCATTATATAGATCTATTTGATTATCGAGGCCATCAGGTGGCCATTAGGGTCTGTTGTTCCTTGGTGTTTGATAGTAGGGATTTCAATTGTGATGGAATAATGACATACATAATTTCCTTAGAAAATGGGGCAACTCTCTTGTCACCATTTACATGGGCCTCGGAGGTTCTTTTCCCTTTGGAATTAAATGAATCGTTAATATCCTTCGCTATTAAGTCTTTGATACAAGATTTTTCATTGGGATAATTTACCTGATGCGGGTTATATCCCTTTGTAGTAGAGCTTCTAGATTGTTCTTTTTTTCTAAGCTTTCTCTGATAATCAGCCTTTGCAGCCTCTTTCTTTGCTCTTTTAGGTTTGAGCATTGAGGGTACATTTTTGTTTTTTACTTTATGATTGGTCGATGTTAGATACCCCTAAAAGCCTTTTTTTGAGAGAAATGGACATATCCGACTTTTAGGTTTACCAAGGGCGAATGAGACTAAGGTCTTATATGTCGAGTCCTGTCGATACCTTAGGCATCATTAAGTCCCATTTTTCTTTCACTGGATCTATAATTCTCTGAGAAGGCCCTGTATCAGAAATCGGTATATAAAGAATCTTATATTGCAAAACCCATTACAGAAGGAGAAGATTTGATTGTATTTTCTAGAGGAAATCATGTTACATTAGTGGTAATTCTCCTAACACCTTTTGGATTAGGCTTCACCGATATTGATCCTAAATACGTCTTCCCTCCTTATGGGTCTCATAATATGGTTTCAGGTAAGAGTAAGAAATCAGAAGATAAAATCAAGTGCAATCAACTATTAATCAAGTTAATAGCCAAAATAATTAAGCGCCTTCTTTTAACATTAAACTTCATGGGTTAAGATTCTCAATTCCTCTTCATTAATTATAAATCCCCAAACAGGATTACAGAAAAAGATAAATTCCCAATTTGATTTTGAAATTAGGGTTACATTCCGTAATTTATGATTATAGATTTTGGAATGAATTACTTGTTCTGATTCTGGACCCCAAGGGTCCTATTTATAGGTGCATGTTGTCCCATTTTCGCTCGATAAGCTCTGTCCAGATGATTTTTTGAAGGCAGTCCTGAGAGCTCTGTGAAGGTGCCTTGTTGGTGTGTTTATGGTGCTTCCAGAAAGCATCTTTCGGAAAGAAAGTTTGATTATTATGGGTGGTATATATTCATGCAAGATTCTGGCTTATGGTAAACAGCTTAACCTTGTGCAAAACGCACTGTAGCAGAATGTGTCTTCCGTTAAATACGAGTTTGTTTTCTGATTAAAAAAATTCAAAATCCCCTTCTTTTGAGCTTTAAAGTCTATGCTCTACTGCTTGGATTTTGAACATAATTTTAGGAGGATATGCCCTTCGATGTCACATATGGGGATTTTTCTTCACTGTCTGGATGCCTTTTTGTCCTTGTCGTATCTTCATAACCGCTTTTCCTAGTGACGACACTCCATTTGGCTTTAGGACAAAGCTTTATCTTTTTCTGCAAGTCTACTTGTTGGTCATTTTTAAACCACTTGACTTCTTCCTACTCCTTTTGGAAGATTTCTCCTTTTGTGACGACTGCCCCATACCACTGGCATGTAAATAGATAAAGTAGTGCGTTGTATCATGCCAAACTGATATGGGCTAGTTATCAAGAGTGATAATCAAAAACCAGATGTGTCGTATATATCATAGTGCATGGATACTAATAATAAGAAATATAATGTAGTGGGAGATAACAAAGCACAAAGCAGTTGACATATCATCAAAATCACATAATCATGTACATGAAATTCAATAATGTCTGAATACATGTCATCCTCGCAACACTTGGAGTGCACTTATAACAGTGGAAAGAAGATATATACAAGTAAGTATAAGTTATAGCCGCTCCAAGCTCATCTTCAGCTTGGCATCCCATATAAACTAACTTGATATCTAGTTTACTCATCAACATCATTGATGAATACCCAAGATTATAAGAAGAGACAAAACTTTATGTCATGCATCAATTTGGTGTGAGCGATAAGATTTGTCAAAAGTTGTATTAATGTAAATAGACAAGTTAAGTCTCATACCTGACCTGTCCCTGCAACCAAAGGGTCAACACATGATAACATAATAATATATGATACTCACAAAAATAATGTTATACAAAGCAATAACATAAGAAGTGAGCGAATTCATAAGATAAGAGAATTTGTCTAGCCTTCACGCCCTATAGGTGATAGTCTACCTAAGAAGTGAAGGTGTGAGTGACAAAGCAACCATAGATACCATCATATAAATCCTAACCGTCACCTTTTCAAGTCGTGAATGCATTGATACACGTATGGCAACCCCAACTAAGGACTAATGGAAATCCTGGCTCTAGCAGAAACTCACTGCTTCACTACAATGTTCCCTTTTGGCCTAGGCTTGTCACCCATGGTAAGCGATCATGTCCATCGTAATGGGCGTCCAGACGATAACCTGCTTTGAGTTCCTCTAGAGCATTCCAAGTTATCAACAATTCCTTGGAAAAACACTAGTTGGGTTACTCTTTTGATTTCTATAGGTCCATCATGACTCCCTACTGGTCAATGACATAGAAGAATTCTTCACTTTGCATGACAATTCCATTTGACACCAAAATTTTCCTTTGAACAGAAAATTCCTCTAGGAGTCCGCACAAAAGGTTTAGGAGTGAAATATAGCCTTCCCGTGGACCAGTATAGATCTATAGAACACAGATTGGTACTGGTCCATGTACTTTGTGCATTTCGATTCCAAACTTTCTTGGTGTCTTCCTGCTGCCTTCAAGAGCTCAACCCCTAAATTTTGTGTGATTCCGATGAACTTTGTTCCGATTACACTTCAATCTTCATTCCAAGACCTAATTTGATGGTTCTAACTTCTAACACACAAAATCAAGTGGCATCCAAATAGCAATTTTAACAATTTAAACAACAAACATATGAATTGACGAGCATATTCAAACACTCAAATTCATGTAGAATATGGAAAATCGTCTATAAGCATAGGTTTAGTGTATATCTACATGTAAATGAATCTAAACTTATTGTTTCAATCCATTTTTCACTAATTTATTATCCCTAAGGTTCAAAAGCTGAAATGAACATAAATAATCTTGATTCGGTGTGATCTAGCATAGTAAGAGATCTAAATCATGCACTAAATCAATGAATCTAATGAAGTTCAAGGTTGAAATGATTTAGGCTGCGAGGAAATGGACGTACATAGACAGTAAATGATGTAAAATGAATAGATCAATGATGATATAATCTCCAGAATGTGTCTAGAGTAGATTAGAAGTAATATAGAATGTGTTTTGAGGTTTTGAGAAGAAGAACTAGAAAATCTTTGTTTCTTGTGGCTACTAAAAAAATTAAAAAGAAGAGGTTAACCTAATTCTTTAGTCCCTATTTATACTGCAGTTCATTAACCCTAATGAGCTTACCTAATCGTCCATTTAACTACTAATTAAATCTGCACAACAATCCTGAAAACTAAAAGCTGCAGTACCTCCCTAATCCCTTAACTAAGTCGTTAATGTAACCACTTTACATAATGGCAACCATCAATTCTTTTCAATAGCACAAGTTTGAGAATCTAATTTTTGTCCCATTTTCGCTCGATAAGCTCTGTCCAGATGATTTTTTGAAGGCAGTCCTGAGAGCTCTGTGAAGGTGCCTTGTTGGTGTGTTTATGGTGCTTCCAGAAAGCATCTTTCGGAAAGAAAGTTTGATTATTATGGGTGGTATATATTCATGCAAGATTCTGGCTTATGGTAAACAGCTTAACCTTGTGCAAAACGCACTGTAGCAGAATGTGTCTTCCGTTAAATACGAGTTTGTTTTCTGATTAAAAAAATTCAAAATCCCCTTCTTTTGAGCTTTAAAGTCTATGCTCTACTGCTTGGATTTTGAACATAATTTTAGGAGGATATGCCCTTCGATGTCACATATGGGGATTTTTCTTCACTGTCTGGATGCCTTTTTGTCCTTGTCGTATCTTCATAACCGCTTTTCCTAGTGACGACACTCCATTTGGCTTTAGGACAAAGCTTTATCTTTTTCTGCAAGTCTACTTGTTGGTCATTTTTAAACCACTTGACTTCTTCCTACTCCTTTTGGAAGATTTCTCCTTTTGTGACGACTGCCCCATACCACTGGCATGTAAATAGATAAAGTAGTGCGTTGTATCATGCCAAACTGATATGGGCTAGTTATCAAGAGTGATAATCAAAAACCAGATGTGTCGTATATATCATAGTGCATGGATACTAATAATAAGAAATATAATGTAGTGGGAGATAACAAAGCACAAAGCAGTTGACATATCATCAAAATCACATAATCATGTACATGAAATTCAATAATGTCTGAATACATGTCATCCTCGCAACACTTGGAGTGCACTTATAACAGTGGAAAGAAGATATATACAAGTAAGTATAAGTTATAGCCGCTCCAAGCTCATCTTCAGCTTGGCATCCCATATAAACTAACTTGATATCTAGTTTACTCATCAACATCATTGATGAATACCCAAGATTATAAGAAGAGACAAAACTTTATGTCATGCATCAATTTGGTGTGAGCGATAAGATTTGTCAAAAGTTGTATTAATGTAAATAGACAAGTTAAGTCTCATACCTGACCTGTCCCTGCAACCAAAGGGTCAACACATGATAACATAATAATATATGATACTCACAAAAATAATGTTATACAAAGCAATAACATAAGAAGTGAGCGAATTCATAAGATAAGAGAATTTGTCTAGCCTTCACGCCCTATAGGTGATAGTCTACCTAAGAAGTGAAGGTGTGAGTGACAAAGCAACCATAGATACCATCATATAAATCCTAACCGTCACCTTTTCAAGTCGTGAATGCATTTATACACGTATGGCAACCCCAACTAAGGACTAATGGAAATCCTGGCTCTAGCAGAAACTCACTGCTTCACTACAATGTTCCCTTTTGGCCTAGGCTTGTCACCCAGGGTAAGCGATCATGTCCATCGTAATGGGCGTCCAGACGATAACCTGCTTTGAGTTCCTCTAGAGCATTCCAAGTTATCAACAATTCCTTGGAAAAACACTAGTTGGGTTACTCTTTTGATTTCTATAGGTCCATCATGACTCCCTACTGGTCAATGACATAGAAGAATTCTTCACTTTGCATGACAATTCCATTTGACACCAAAATTTTCCTTTGAACAGAAAATTCCTCTAGGAGTCCGCACAAAAGGTTTAGGAGTGAAATATAGCCTTCCCGTGGACCAGTATAGATCTATAGAACACAGATTGGTACTGGTCCATGTACTTTGTGCATTTCGATTCCAAACTTTCTTGGTGTCTTCCTGCTGCCTTCAAGAGCTCAACCCCTAAATTTTGTGTGATTCCGATGAACTTTGTTCCGATTACACTTCAATCTTCATTCCAAGACCTAATTTGATGGTTCTAACTTCTAACACACAAAATCAAGTGGCATCCAAATAGCAATTTTAACAATTTAAACAACAAACATATGAATTGACGAGCATATTCAAACACTCAAATTCATGTAGAATATGGAAAATCGTCTATAAGCATAGGTTTAGTGTATATCTACATGTAAATGAATCTAAACTTATTGTTTCAATCCATTTTTCACTAATTTATTATCCCTAAGGTTCAAAAGCTGAAATGAACATAAATAATCTTGATTCGGTGTGATCTAGCATAGTAAGAGATCTAAATCACGCACTAAATCAATGAATCTAATGAAGTTCAAGGTTGAAATGATTTAGGCTGCGAGGAAATGGACGTACATAGACAGTAAATGATGTAAAATGAATAGATCAATGATGATATAATCTCCAGAATGTGTCTAGAGTAGATTAGAAGTAATATAGAATGTGTTTTGAGGTTTTGAGAAGAAGAACTAGAAAATTTTTGTTTCTTGTGGCTACTAAAAAAATTAAAAAGAAGAGGTTAACCTAATTCTTTAGTCCCTATTTATACTGCAGTTCATTAACCCTAATGAGCTTACCTAATCGACCATTTAACTACTAATTAAATCTGCACAACAATCCTGAAAACTAAAAGCTGCAGTACCTCCCTAATCCCTTAACTAAGTCGTTAATGTAACCACTTTACATAATGGCAACCATCAATTCTTTTCAATAGCACAAGTTTGAGAATCTAATTTTTGACCAATCAAAAGATACAGTCAGACCAAGACACTTGAGGGTAAATTGGTCACAAAATGATCTAGAAAAATCATAGATGTGTAAAACGTCCTAACTAACCGTATATCAAAATATTAGAATGAAACGACCTTGTGTGAATAAAATAGATTTATTTTACGATTCTCATATACATAAAATATAGGTCGTTAATCCCTCTCCCCTCACCTCTTTATAAATTTCTCCCCCAAAATCCTAAAACAAATACAAGCAAACCCAATATTCCATATGCCTATCGACCACAACCAATAAATCTAGCATGCAATATAGAATCCAACAATCCATGCAACCAATGTCCTAACCTAACATGCATAACAAATAGTATAAGACATGATGATGCAAGTAAATGCGAAAAATGGGACATATCATCTGAATAATTCTGGATATGCCTCCCTCATATTGTTCTCCATCTCCCATGTAAAATCGTCATCATCCTCACCCAATTATTTCTTAATTAGCTTAACTACCCTCCTCTTAAGCTACTTCGTATCTTTCCCCAATACCTGAAGTGGCTCACGAGGCCTTGAAACTTCAGGACCAACCTCTGAGTCTTCAAGTTGATCTGGTGCCACTATAATATCTGGGTCGTGCAGAAACTTCCATAGACAAGATACATGAAACACATTGTGCACACCCGACATCTTTGAAGGTAAATCTGTTTTATATGCTAAGTTCCCAATCCTCGTTGATCGGAACTAGTCTGAAAAATCTCGAAGCCAATTTATCGTTCTTTCCAAATCGGACTGCAATCTTAAGATGAGAAGCTTTAACAAATAACATATCGCCAATCGAAAAATCCATATCTCGTCTTATCTTATCTGCATTGCTCTTCTAACGATCTCGAGCTGCTTTCATTCGCTGACGAATGATCTCTATCTTATTCGAAGCCCTCGAATCATCTCAGGCCCAAGTATCACCTTCTCTCTTGCTTTACCAACACAAAGTTGCATTGCAGGGTCTTTCACGAAACGCCTCATAAGATGCCATGCCGATACTCGATTGATATCTGTTAATATAAGAAAACTTAACCGAATGCAAGTGATCATCCCAAGATCCTCCAAAATTCAAAATACAAGCTTTAAGGAGATTTTCCAAAACTCAAATTTCCCTTTCGGTCTGTTCATCCATTTGAAGATGATAAGCTATACTCAAATATAGCTCGGTTCCCAACATCTCTTGCAAATTTTTCCAGAATCCACTAGTAAACAAAGGAACTTTGTCACTTACTGTTCCTTTTGGCTCACTTTGAAATTGAACATTCCATTCCATATACAATTCAGCCAAATCCAATGTCGTCCTAGTAGACTTGACAGGTATGAATCTCACGTTTTTAGTCAAGTGTCCACTATAACCAATATATTATCATAACATATTCTAATCTAGGGAAATCTATTGACAAAGTCCATAGATATATGTTTCCACTTCCATTATGGGACCTCTAATGGTTGAAGAAACCAACTCGGCTTCCTCTGATTAGCTTTCACTAACTGACTTTTCATACACTTCAAGATGAACTTGCTTACATCACTATACCTTCTCAGTAGTAAACCCTTATCATGTTTTGATATATCTTTGTTACCAGTAGGATGGATAGTCGATCTAGAATGAAGTCTTTCTCTCGAAACTTCCTCTTGAAGACCATCGATGTCTGGAACATGCAATAATTCATCCTTACGACGCCAACCATCTCGATGATCTCGAGTTAATTCAAATTCTCTGAGTCAACTCTCATCTCGATCTTATTTAAAATCTCTACTAGCTTAGAAACCATCTTCTTTCTAGCTACAATCCTTTTAATGGGAGTAGGTTTGATGGGTAAACTCGCTAACATTTCAGGCTCTAACTCACAATGAGACCTGAAATCAAATTATGTACACTAGCTGCTTCCATACCATAAACATAGCACCAAGTCCAGCATAAATCTAACTTAATGCGCTCGCTACTGCATTACCCTTTCCTGAAGTATAGGAAAGATTGAAATCATATGAGGCCAAAATCTCTAACCATCTCTACTGTCGAAGGTTAAGATCCTTTTGAGAGAACATTTATTTCGCCATTCTGGGACCTCTAATGGT
Source organism: Allium sativum (assembly GCA_030737875.1). Lineage (NCBI taxonomy): Eukaryota > Viridiplantae > Streptophyta > Magnoliopsida > Asparagales > Amaryllidaceae > Allium > Allium sativum. Next base: position 942,833,428 of record CM060926.1, on the reverse strand, counting down.
TGAAGAAACCAACTCGGCTTCCTCTGCTTAGCTTTCACTAACTGACATTTCATACACTTCGAGATGAACTTGCTTACATCACTGTACCTTCTCAGTAGTAAACCCTTCTCATGTCTTGATATATCTTTGTTACCACTAGGATGGATTGTCGATCTAGAATGAAGTCTTTCTCTCGAAACTTCCTCTTGAAGACCATCGATGTCTGGAACATGAAATAATTCATCCTTACGATGCCAACCATCTCGATGATCTCGAGTTGATTCAAATTCTCTGAGTCAACTCTCATCTCGATCTTATTTAAAATTTCTACTAGCTTAGAAACCATCTTATTTCTAGCTATAATCCTTTCAATGGGAGTAGATTTGATGGGTAAACTCGCTAACATTTCAGGCTCTAACTCAAAATGAGACCTGAAATCAAATTATGTACCCTAGCTGCTTCCATACCATAAGCATAGCACCAAGTCCAACACAAATCTAACTTAATGTGCTCGCTACTGCATTACCCTTTCCTGAAGTATAGGAAAGATTGAAATCATATGAGACCAAAATATCTAACCATCTCTACTGTCGAAGGTTAAGATCCTTTTGAGAGAACATTTATTTCGATGACTTATGATCCGTAAATAGCTCAAACCTTTCTTTCTACCAGTAGTGCCTCCATTTATTCAAATCAAAGACAATTTCCATCAACTCCAAATCATAAGTAGGGTAATTCCATTGTGCGGCTTCAGTTTTGACTAGCATAAACGACAAATCTTCCTTTCTGCATCAATACAACACCCAAGCCCATTCCACAAGCATCAGTGCACACTGTCATCTCTTCATTCCCACTAGAAATCACCAATACTGGTGCACTTGTCCATCTCTCTTTCAAAACAACAAAAGTATGCTCGCATTGTGCATCCCAATCAAAAACCTTCTTTGTCAAATGAGTCAATGGTGCAGCTATCTTGGAGAAATCCTCAATAAATCATTTATAATATCCATCTAGACCAAGAATACTTTGAATATTCATAGCATTCTTAGGTCGATTCCAATCCTGAATCGCTGCTACCTTTGCAGGATCTATTATTGTCCATTGTTCGAATACTACATAACCCAAGAATCTCATTTCTTCCTTCCAGTAGTGACACATAGAACATTTGGTCTTCAACCCATGTCTTCTCAACACATCAACCACAATCCTCAAGTAAGTCTTGTGTTCCTCTTCCATCTTAGAGTAGACAAGAATATTATCCACAAACATAAGTACAAACTTGTTCAGCTGATCTTTGAATCCCTATTCATAAGATTCACAAAATATGTCGGTGCATTAGTCGGTCCAATAGGCATAACCAACCACTCAAAGAAACCAAATGGTGTCCAAAAAGCAATATTCAGCACACTCTCAACTACCACCCTCAACTGCTAAAATCCCATAGCGAAAACCATATAGGAGAGCACCTTTGCCTCGTGCTGCTGATCGAACAAGTCATCAATCCTCCGTATTGGATATTGTTCTTCTTAGTCACTTTATTCAGCCTACGATAATCCATACATAGTTTCAACAAGCCATCCACCTTAGTCGCGAATACAACAGGTGCACCCCATTCGAATACGCTTCTCCGAATAAATCCTTTCCTCAATAAATCTATGATTGGAATCAGGGTGTGCCCCTGTGGCCCTGAAATCAAGGAGCGCAATGGATATTGTTGGGTAAAAAATCTGCATCAGCCTAACTTTGTGTGAGACTAGATGTAAGGGGTCGAGAACCAATATGAAAGCCCGTTGTGTGCTTTCCTTTTACTGCTCTTATTTTTACTTCCTGCATTATGTGACTGATTTTGTTTTTATTAATATTTATGATCTGCATACTCTATTGTTTAATCCAAAAAGATTTCAAAAAATTTGTAAATTTCAAAAAACATTATTCACCCCTTCTAGTGTTTAGCTTGCCTTAAGATCCTTAATCCGCATCTCCAACATGATTCACTTCCTTGTAAAATTATAAAAGTTATGTATGTCTGTGCAAAGGCATAAGGCTTGAGTATGGAAGATTTAATAGGTTTAAGCATATATTTTTAAAATAAATAGTTTGAACATATTATATACAAATAACTAAAGTCTTAAGTTTTTATGTGTGTGTGTGTCATATGAAAAGCGAAGTAGTACCAAAAAGGGTATTTTACATATACAATTGAATTATCGCACCTTATATTTGTTTTGTTACTGAAATAACCATTTAAACCTTGGTTACAAGTTTTTATGTATATGTTGTTATTTCCATATTATTGATTGAATATGAATATACATGTTGCCATATTTATGAAGTTAGGGAAATAAACTTATAAACCTTATTTTGATGTTTGGATTGACATTTCAATGATGTAAGATATTTATTCACATGCGCTTGATTTACCTTTTATTTATTACTATTTATAACATAATTAACGTATTATAAATGCATACTAAATTCGTATTAAGAGCGTATTAGGTGCGTTAAATAGGAAATTAGAATTACAAATGTCCCCATATGAGATTTGTATGTGTGTGAGTATTAATGACTTTTATTAGTATCATTGACACGAGGTTAATCTCCATTTGTAGTAGAAGCCTACCCGGAACCGATTGGCATATCCAAAATCTACAAATTAGTCGGGTTAATGTGAGTGCCCTAAGTGACATGTGTCATTATAATTATGACACAAAGACACGAGGATAAGCCAACTTGTAGTAGAAGCCTGCCCGGAGCCGCCTTGCAAATCCAACATCTATAAGTGGTTGGTTTAATGTGATATGTCTTGTTTATATATATATATACACACACACATATATATGTGTGTGTGTGTGTGTGTGTGTGTGAAGTAGGTCTGCCTCGAGAAGGTATTAAATGACTAACCTACCTTGCTGGGGTATTAAGCGGTTAAGACTAGGTTCATTGCTTAGTTTAGGACCCAAATAGTGGGATCCGCCCATCTTAAATGGTTATTAGGTCTTTCTTTCTCTTAAAAAGGTATTAAATGGTTTTAAATTAAAATGATGTACGTTTGAGTGGGGTAGTTTCCTGGAAGTTGTCTTCTTCTTATTTAGGGTTTATGCGAGCGCATACCTAGGGATGAACAGTATGAAAATTTCTAAGGAATTGCCTGTTTAAGGGAAGTATTAAACGATTCAATAGTAGCACATGGGTCCGCCGGAGGGTCTTAAATGACAATATGTTCACCTATAAATATATATTTATCTAATAGCTCTAAGTGACTAAATTATAGTCTGCCTTATAGGATATTAAGTGATAATCGAACCCGCCCTTATAAATAAATATGTAGGCCTTATGTGACACTAGAATAGTCCTAATCAATGCATGAATTTGTGTGTAGAAATTGCATAGACATTATTAGATGAATTTATACTGCCAAATATAGAAAATAAGCATTCTTTAAACTTATGTGAATTTCATTCTCCAAAACTTATTGTTCTAACCTCCCTCATCATAATATTTAAACAGGTTAGTGGGTGGGAATGCTTGAGTGATGAAGTCATGGAGACTAGAGCCTACATAGTACGATTTATAGTTAAGGTTTCGGAACGTGTATGTTAAGGTTCTGAGATTCCATGGACTCTCGTGGGTTGGCGATTATCCCCAGGAACTAGCTCGGACTTAGAGAGGTTGGTTCCGTACGAAGCCTATCTGCGCCAAGTGGATGTGGGGACTCTAGATGAACTCCAACTCGCGATTGATCTCCTGAGGGTCGAGGAGCACGAGAACCTGGAGGAGGGTAAGATGTTTCTGCTTGAGGATGCCGAGAGAGAGAGGATGGAGAGGCTCACTTTCGAGAAAGGAAAGGCTGTCGTGACTGAGAGCATTGTGGTAGCGGATACATTTACGGAAGTAAGCTCCTATCGACCACTGGCCCCTGAATCGGGTATGGTAAGTGATCCCGCAGCTTCAGTTCGGGCTTCGACTGAGTATGACTCTGAACATCCGGGGCTATGAGAGACCGGATTCACTTTACCTACCACAACAAGTAACCCTCTTGCCACTTCTACACCATCCCTGATCGGAGGTAAATTTCTTTTTCCATGCATCCCCGAGGATGACGTAATTACCGAATTTGCGGACTAAAAGGTTGTGTTTTCAATGTACAATCCTTCCTGGACTAACCATGATATCGGGCCCTGCCCCCGCTGTCCCACACACAACTGAGCCTGGACCAGGACTTGCGGCAGTGCAATATGGAGAAGGTGGCGATTAGCTGGACACCTACTCGGATATAAGGATAACTCCCAGCATGTATGAGAGCCTTATGGAGGACGGAGAGGAGGTTGATGGGAAGAGTTCTCGTGCCAGAGGCCCGGTGGAAGCCGATGTGCCTTCGATGGCAGATATGGTGGAGGCTTAACAAGCCAAGATGGTGGCTAAGAGCAAGAAAGTAGAGGAGAAGCGGAGGCAGAATGAGGCTGCCAGGCAGGAGATCCTAACGACGACCAAACGGGATGCCGAGACGAGAGCCGCTGAAACGGTCGCAAAGAGGAAGGCTGATGAGGAGGCTGAGAAGAAGAGAGCTGATGATGAGGCCCGGAAGAAAAGGGAGGATGAGGAAGCCCAACAGAAGGCCACAGAGTCCCTCGAGAAACCAAAGACTGGTGTTGTCATGCCACATAAGTCCCAAAAGCTTGCTGAGCGTCGGGCTACTAGAGAGGCCAAGGAATGGGCTGAGCGAGAAGGCAAGGAGATACCAGAGAAGAGCGGTGGTGTAGTAGGTCTTGCTGCCGGAAGTGCCCCCTGCCTACGCCGCATACCGCCCTTGTTGATATCACCAAAATCTCTAGCAGTGAGGGTGCGGACGAGAAGTGTCTCTCGGCTTCTCATGAATCGACCACTTCTCAAAAGGGCCGAGATGGAAGGAGCGGGTCTAGTAAGAAGAGGCCTGGTGCAAAGGATGAACCATCGAGCACTGAATCTGCAAAAAAGCATAAGCATAAGAAAAAGAAGAAAATACATGATTAGTGTTAGCAACTTAAGTAGAAGTTACCGTCCATTTTGGTAGTGTAGGCCGATAGTTTACGCGAGTACGACCCTTGCTTTTGTTTTTTCAAGACATGGTGTGGTTTTCATGTATACCCTGTCATTAGAAAAGAAAGATGTTAGATACTTTAGTCTGTTTTTAATGTGAGTGTGTTAAAATGGAATATGAAATAGTAAAGATCACAATTTGTGTTAAGTGTTTGGATGTTCTTCTTATGTTTTGCAGCGTCCCGTACTTGCATAAGCATACTTATCGTTACACTCAACAAAAAAGCGATTGTGTACCGCGCTCTGGGTCAATTATTCCAGAGGGGAGTGATTGAGCGCAGACATCTAGTAAGTTTCCCTCAGCTCAGGAAACCCGTAGTTTGCGAAGCCAGGCTGAGTGCCTACTGTGTTTGGGTTGCCCAGGGTTAGTCTCAAGTGTAGCAAAGGCGTAGGGCGTCGCGTTTTGCGGTCCGCCGGGTGTGTGGCTCTCCCGTCGTTTAACGGTTTGAGGCGAGCCGCAAGCGTCGTTTATTCGCCTGAGAGGAGAAGCCCGGATCATCAGACCGTAGGGTCCGATCGTGGCCATAGGCATAGGAGTGTCAACGGATACCCGAAAAATCAGATACCCGTCCGAATCTGTATACGAAATATCTGTTATCCGACATTATCCAAAAAGCGGATACAGATATCCGATATCCGAAAAGCATTTCGAATACGGATATGGTTATAGTGATATCCGTATCCGAAAAATATCCGTCCGATTGATTGATGTAATATATATATATATAACTCAAAACTGAAAAATAGAGTTAATAATTATTTTGTAACTGTTGGATGTTACTACGATATAATTCTTTGTCAATTTTTAGTGAAAAAATGTAGTTTTGGTGTTTAATTTTGGAATATTTTTGGATATGCTTATGGATATTAGTATAAAACAATGCTTCCTCATGATACTTCTTTATTTCCTTGTTTTTTATAAACATTAATACAAAAATTATTTTATGTTGATCCGAACATTTTTATCTATACTCTTTAATTTATTAATTACAGGCGGAGCAGATAAATATCCGATATCCGTCCGTATCCGAAAATTAAACAGATACGGATATCCGATATCCGAAAATTAAATGGATAAGGATATCCGAAAATAAATTCGGATACGGATATGGCACTATCTATATCCAAAAGCATCCGTTGACAGCCCTTGATGGGCTACCCCTCCGCCTTGAGAGCTTTGGGGAAGAAACGATCTAAGGGTCGGTCTCGGTGCTGCGCCAAAATTCGACCGGTACCCATGGCAAAGGGAGGGATTTACATCACTCCCGCCTGGCCCCAAGTTGCATGGGACTTGGGTGCGGAACGGTTTATCCTCGGTCTCGGCACGGGGTCGAGATTCGAGTTCATTGTTATTTATACTCGGTCGCGCCACGGGCCGGCGACTCGAGTAGCGTTGCCGGCTCCCGTGCTCGGGTTGCCGATCGTAGCCATTGTATTTTGGCCTCGAGGTTGGCTTGAGGCTTGGACGGTGGTACCAACTCCTATGCTCAGGGGGCGATACGACAACCGACTGTTTGAACGTAAGCTAGTTGTAAAGATTAATCAAACGCGTCATGCGCGGAGTAAACACAGACAGGAAGAGATGGGAGGTTGAACATCATTTCCACTAATAACTTTGGCAGTAATAGCCTTTACAATACATTGAATTGCTATAAAACAAAACATTGTTGGAAAGCATAAACAACTGTGTACTAAGTTATGTAAAGTAGCGGCGAAGATGTTCGTTGTTCCATGCCCTTGGGAGTTTAGCTCCGTCCACGGTCGCGAGTTTGAAAGATCCATTGTTGAGCTTCCGTTGTATGGAGTACGGACCTTCCCAACGAGGAGTGAGGCCTGTTGGTGGAGGGAAGACCCATTTTAAGAAGAGGTTGCCAACGTTGAGGTCCTTATGGTGGACCTTATAATTGAAGTATCGGGCGACTCCTTGTCGTTGGGCAGCGGCTCGGAGATCAGCTTCGTTCCTTTTCTCTTCCAACAAGTCAAGTGATCCTAAAAGTAAATCTTGGTTTGTCCTTGGATCGAAATAGGTGGCTCGATGAGATGGAAGCTTGAGCTCAATAGGAGTGACGGCTTCTAATCTGTAGGCAAGGGCGAAGGGAGTATGTCCGGTTGCTGTCTTGTGGGTGGTTCGGTATGCCCATAGGGCTAGTGGAAGTCCGTCTGCCCACGTGCCCCCAGCCTTTTCTAGGCGCTTCTTGATGATGGACTTAATAACTTTGTTGACCGCTTCGACCTGCCCATTGGCTTAAGGATGAGCCACTGCGGAGAATCTCTTTTCGATGTCGTGCCGCTGGCAGAAGGCTTTGAATTTGGTGCTCTCAAATTGAGTGCCGTTATTAGAGATGATAGCTTGAGGAACCCCATATAGAGTCATGATGTTGCGTACAATGAAGTTGATCATCTTTTTGGTGGTGATTGTGGCGAGAGCCTCGGCCTCTGCCCTTTTGGTAAAATAATCAACTACGACGACGACGTATCGTGCCCCGCCTTTGGCCATTGGAAGAGTTCCAACGATGCCGATTCACCACATGGTGAATGGCCATGGGCTGATCATTTGTGTTAACTCTATAGGCGGGCTCTCAGGATCTTTGACAAATGCTGGCACTTGTCTCACTTGCGAGCATAGTCTGCGCGTCTTGATCGAGCATGAGCCAATAATAACCATGTCTAAGTATTTCTCTGGCCAGGGTCTGCCCTCCAGTATGGTCGTCGCACTCTCATTCATGTACATCAGTTAAGACTTTGATGGCGTCATGATGGGCTACACATCTGAGCAATGGGATGGAGAAACCTCTATAGTCCCATCTGTAAGAAGATAGCGAGCCGATTGGCGGGTGAGCGCTCGTCTTTCCTTGTAGCTCCTCGGAAGGGTCACGTGCTGTAGGTAATTCTTAATTGGTGTCAACCAAGATTTAGGTTCAGGTTCGGCGTTCATGGCCGCCTTGGTCTTCTGCTTGATACTAGGGGAGTTGAGCAAGTCGAAGGGGGTGAATCCAAGAGTTGTGAATCCACGGAGCTTGCCAGTTTGGATAGCAAATCTGCTTTTTCATTCTGCATTTGGGGTATGTGAGTGATGACGAAGTGATCGAGGTAAGTGAGTAATTTTTGAACCTCGGTTAAGTACAGGGCGAGTCGTTTCCCCTTAGCTTGATATTCCCCTTGTACTTGACGCACGATGAGTTGTGAGTCAGAGAAGATTTGGATTATCTTTAGTTTGAGCTCGATCGCGATTCTGAGTCCGACAATCAAGGCCTCATATTACGCATCGTTGTTGGTAGCAGGGAAATTTAGTTTTAGCGCGTAGCGTATCAGGAGTTCCTCGGGCGTAATGAACACGACTCTGGCCCTCAAGCATTTGTTGTTGGCGGATCCATCCATGAACAATTTCCATTGAATACCGGGAGCTTTCGTGTTCTCTGCCGAAGTCACTTCGGCGGCAGTGAACTCTACAATGAAGTCAATAAGAGCTTGGCCGAGGATGGCTCAGCGTGAAATGAATGTTATCTTAAACTGGCTCAGCTCCATTCTCCACTTCAATAGTCGTCCCGATGCTTCGGGTCACTACAGGATCGGTCGTAGTGGCTGATCGGTGAAAACCTTTATAGGATGAGACTGGAAGTATGGTTGAAGTTTTCGAGAGGAAATGAGCAAGCAGAATACCAGCTTTTCCAGCTTCGGGTAATTCTTCTCTGCCCCTGTCAATCGTTTACTTATGTAGTAGACAGGCCGGTGGATGCGGTCCTTGAGGCGGATTAACGCCGAACTGATTGCCAACGTAGAAACAGCCAAATAAATGTATAAGTCCTCATGGTCTATGGGCTTAGATAGGATAAGTGGTTGCTCTAAGTGATCCAAAAGTTCTCTGAATGCGGAAATGCATTCTGGGGTCCACTCGAAATTGTGTTTCCCTTTTCGAAGTAAATGGAAGAAAGGAATGCACTTTTCGGTGGCCTAGGATATGAACCGACTTAAAGCGGCGACCTTTCCATTTAAACTTTGGACATCCCTGATGTTCTTGGGGATTTAGATGTCCCGAATATCTTGGATTTTTTCTGGATTAGCTTCGATTCCCCAGGAGTTAATGATGAAACCCAAGAATTTTCCTTAAGCGACTCCGAAGGAGCATTTCAAGGGGTTGAGTTTCATGTCGTACCAACGTAGGATATCGAACATTTCAGAGAGATCGCAGATGTGACCGCTTGATACTTTAGATTTTACCAACATGTCGTCCACGTACACCTCCATGGACTTTCCGATTTAGTTTTTAAAGAGTCGATTAACCATTCGCTGATAAGTAGCGCCGGCACTCTTGAGGCCGAAGGGCATGACGCGATAGCAGTAAAGTCCGAGGTCTGTTATGAAAGAGGTGTGATCCTGGTCGCAAAGATTCATTGGAATTTGATTATAGCCTGAGTGGGCATCCATGAACAATGTAGCTGGTATCCGGCGATTGAGTCAATGAGTCGGTCGATCTTTGGGAGTGGGAAACTGTCCTTGGGACATACCTTGTTTAAGTCGGAGAAGTCAACACACGTTCGCCATTTACCGTTGGACTTCTTGACCAGAACTGGGTTGGAGACCCACTCGGGGTAATCGGCTTCGCGAATGAAATTGTTGTTGAGTAGACGGTCTACCTCTTCCTCAAGTGCTTTGGACCTCTCGGGTCCCAACAAGCGGCGCTTCTGCTTAATTGGAATTGTTGTAGGATCGATACTTAGACAATGGCAAGCGATCGCAGGGTCAATGCCTTTCATATCGGAATGAGTCCATGCAAACACGTCTAGGTTAGCCTTCAAGAAATCTACAAATCATCTTTGATTGCGGGATGGAGTTGAGATCCTGTCTTCAGCAACCTTGATGGATCATCGGGATTAACGGGAATATCCACTGTAGATTCGACCAGATAGCCCTCTTGTACTCGGGCTCTTCGTCCTTCCGTGGGTCAAGGTCTTCGGAAAGACGGCAGTGGCGCCTGAGCCAAGGCCCAGATGTTGTTGATTGCAATGCTGAAATAGTCTTGGCATAAGAAGGCGTGGGCACTACTTTCCCCTTGTCCTTGTTTCACACATTCTTCCATTCTATTGCATAACACTCTCTGGCGCTTACTTGGTCACCTCTGACTGTTCCAATCCCATTTTCTATCGAAAATTTCATTAGGAGAGACCATGGTGACATGTAGACCTGAAACTTTGTGAGAAAAGGGAGTCCAAGGAAAGCGTTTGTAACACCCCACCTCCGCTAGGGTCACTCATAAAGGGAATGCACAAGTTTTGGTGGAGCATTATCTAGGTAAACATACACAGAGATATCACAAGACATAACATAAATAAAGCAGTGGTAGAAATTAAAAACCAAATCTTATTACTTTCAAGGAAAGAGTCAAAACCTTATATATCCAAAGTACAAGTTGCCATTATTCCATTACATCAATTTCTAAATAAAGAAGCATAAACTTAAAAATAACAAAAGTAAATTATTCCCCAAAAATAGCAGACGTGCAGCCATAGCATAGCTCAAGACTAAACCGTACATGAGGTGACGGAAAGCAAGCAGAATCCAAGATAAGTGCTAGAGTTTCCTCCCTGAGAGCCGGGGGGAACGAAAGAAAAAGATGCGAAAGAAAACGGGTCAGTCATAAAGACTGGTAAGTCCAAGTGACTTTCAGCATAAAAACAGGTAAAGGTAACATGACATGTATAAACTGAAAGTAAACATAAGTACGATGTCAAGATGGATAAGATAGACTAGGATAACATGACGAATCAAGTATAGGTCAAGTATAGCATCGCATGTTCAAGGTTCGCTGCACCAACTGTACTAGTAGCCCAACCCAAGTCAAGTATTAATCATGAAATGATCCCTGGGCTCAAAATCGTGAATGACCCATTGCTGGGTCCAACGGAACGATCCACTAATCGATCGGCTCCCTACAAATTCTAGCTCGTTGTGTTTCTGTGTCATACGGCCCAATCACGAATGTAGTCACCTGTGCTAGGTCCATCATAGGGTGTATCAAGCCCTATGATGCCAACCACCGACACGAATCAAGAATGCACAGATAAACCTACTTATGCCCAATGCCTGCTTTTTCTGCTCCGGAGTGTGTGCACGCCCGCACTCCGTTAGAACCAACACTGGCGCACCCACACAGTCGTCGTTCTGGTCGCTTACAATCAGCCCAGTAATCGTGCCCCACCTTGCCTAGTCTCAGGGTACTATGATACATCTAGTGGGTTACTGCTGAAACGGACCGCGTAACTAGGGTTTCCGTCTAATAGGTTAAGTGTTGTCACTTAAGTTCGTGACTTAGCCCTGTAATTCACGTGTCAAGTTGGTTAGGTGTTGTCGTTCAAGTTCATGACCTAACCCTACCAATCATATTTCAAGTTGGGTAAGTATTGTCTTTCATGTTCATGACTTAACCCTATCATGTGGCATTAATTCATTAATGCACCCCAGCCTCTCACATTAGACCTGTTGTTGTGGTCAGTGGATATGCCGGGCAGTTCCGGGCAAATTTACACCACAACTCAGTCTAACCTCGGGTTTCAAGTGCGATATGACCAACTACTCACATTGGATCCTATTGTTTGCAGTAACTGGATTTTCCTGGCGGTTCCGGGCAGATTTACACTGCAAACTCAACCCAACCTCGAGTTGGCCATTTTCAAGTTCATTCTAGTGTCATGACCATGTTCAAGCTTCATGTCAAGTTCGTGTCAAGTTTCATGTTTCAACTTATGCCTATTATCAAGTTCATGCTTCATGTTTACAACCGGTTCATGTTTTGCCTAATCTACCCAAATCGTATTCCCATCGCATGTAAACATTAATCGACCTAAATTACAAGCAAATCTAATTCTAGAGATAAAGGGAATAACATCAAAACTATGATAGGCAGTAGGGATAAGCATAAAGCGATAAAAGAGATTACAAGACTGACATGATATAACTTGAGGAAATCGATTACAACATCACTGGCATATAGAAATTAACAGGGTTTTTAAATCTAGCAAAATAAGGCGATAGTCCTGATAAAAACTTGACATACAAGAATAGGCATGCACAACCAAGCCAAATACAAGGATAATGGGTCAATGGTTTTTGGTGTACATAATAACAAATAAACTAAGCAAGTCACACCCTAGGTATGGGATCCAACTAAATGCCAATTCGGTGTTCAACATGGTTGTCAACTACAGTGTTATGAGCAATCAACTATAATAGTTTCAGGTAATTAACCCCAATAGTCATAGTCATGGTCATAGGTAGGAATCTCATGATTAAGAACCACAAGCGATTAATCACAATAGTCATGGTTAATTATCCAAAATAGTTCTAGGCAATAGTCATAGGCAATAACAGTGATAGTTTCAAAGTCATGGTCATAGATAATAGCCTTATGTTCATAATCATAGGTAACAATTCTCATAGTCAAGAGTCATAGGTGATTAGCCACCATTGTCCTTGTCATAGTCATAGGCAATAGTCTTATGTTCTCAGTCATAGGCATAGGCATAGTCTTGAGTTCACAGTCATAGGCATAATCTTATGTTCTCAGTCATAGGCGTAGTCTTATGTCCACAGTCATAGTCCTTGGCCATTAACAATAGTTTCAACGTCATAGGCATGTTAAGGTTATAGACACGAGAGAGTTTGATTTACAACATGAATAGGTTCAAAGCAATATTCACGAAAGTCAAGATCCAAGATGAACAAGAATAGATACGAATCAATTATGATATATAGACCCAATTCCAATTTACAACATGGATATTAAGTTTACAGCTTTTATCTAAAAGTAACTTGAACTTACAGTGCGTGGATCGAGAATTAGAAAGCAGAATTTGATTGTTGAATTTCTATTTGATTGATCGTGTTCTAATTGAAATCCCCCAATTTGCAAATCTCTAAGCGTAGTCTTGATGGAGAAGGAGCAGTCCTTTTTCTTCCTTCATATCTTATTATTCAGATTATCTTAGAAGTAGCATAAGGACAGAAAGAAATGGTGTGGAGAGAATGAGGCTAGGGGGCTATTTATATAGGGTTAGGCAGACGAATCTGGTCACGAAACAAGTCTAAATACATCAGAATGCATCTGGTTCAGGAAACCGGTTCGGGAGGCAGGTCGACCCCCAGGTCGACACTATGGTCGACCTGGTCCCTAGGAGGTCGACACTCTTGTCGACCCCCAGGTCCACCTGGTCTATGGGCGGGAGTTTTCCCGCCCTGCCTGCTGCGGGGTTTGAATTCGAATTTCGAATTCGAAATTCGAGCTGTCTTTGATTCTGAAAATTTATGAAACTTCTAGAGGTCATAACTTGGTCATACGAACTCCGATTTTCAAAAACTCGGACTCTATTTCATGTAAAATTCCGAGACGAACGCAATGGCACAACCCGTTTCCCCTGATTCTTATTTTAAAATTTAATTCTGCCTTGATTTATGACTTTAACATGTTATAAAAATTCGGGTTGTTACAGCGTTGTAGGGGGAATCAATGTCTATAACACGAAAGTGAGGATTCGGACCGGCTCTGATCCCCCTCGCCTAGCTCCACAGGTAAATTGATCATTCCCACTGGGGAACTATAAGCCCCATTGAAGCCGTGGATCATGGCATGACATGGCTTTAAGTCATTTGTTTCTAACCACATCTGGTTGTAAGCAGTTTTGAAAATGATGTTGACTGAGCTTCCGGAATCGATTAACACCTTTTGGACAGAAGCGACTCCAATCTGAGCTATGATAACTAGTGGATCGGTGGCTGGGATTTCCACCCCAGCAGAATCTCTTTCGCAGAAAACGATGTCGTCCCGCATGGCCATTTGGAGCTTGGCTTGGACAGATTCGTTGGGTTTGGAGCAAGTTTCATAAGTAGCATGCTTTATTGAGCTAACATACTCTTGCATTTTCGGGAGCTGTCATGTGTGGGATAAAGTCCGCCACATATGGTGTAACATCCCGCCTTTTTGATCATTTTAAATCTGTAATTAAACCAACTTAAGATGTTCAAACCGACGGATCGTTATTAGCTTACAGAGTTTAATAACATAATCAACCCAGAATAAAGAACACAGTATTAAACAGCAGAATAATTCTTTTATAAATCAGAAGCTTTGATACAAGATTTTCTATACAATGGAATTTAAAAATACGATTGAATACAGTAGAAAATATTTACTGTTTTTAAATCATCAGAGTGCATGTCTCCTGGAATCCCCAGCTTCGACAATCTTCGAATCTAAGCTGTAATCTCTAAACCTATAATGCTCAGGGTCTGACCCCGACCCGAGCGAAACAAAAACTCGGGTCAGGTTTAATCTTTATTCAAGTAAATTAATTTCGATATAACTAAAATATAGCATTTAATTCTATCACTTATCAAACATCCGAGTGTATCTAACATCCATATTTAACTGCCTACATATGTGACAAGAATGAACATTCCAAAACTAAAGCAAAGCAGTCCAAAATATACAAGGTGATTGCAACATGCTAGCATAAAACATTCAAAAAAAATGAAGCACATATTGAGTTCAAAGTGACACAAAAGTTCAAGACATCATACGTTAAGTTTTCAGCAACTCAATATTATGAAGGTAGCATAAAAATCCTAATGGGGTACTTTTTTTATCATTTCAGTGCCATATGCGTTTAAGACATAGGGTATTCGATTTCTTCAATCCGAACAACATGCATGGGAATGTTTTTTCTCACAACTGAGAATTTGGTGAGTAACTCCTTCAATAATGCATGTTAGGGTCTCACATGGCAGCACATTCAAAACAGGGGTCACATATTTGGTTCAACATTCATATATATATATATATATATATATGAGGATATATCTACATGTAGGCCATATATACAGTCATAAACACACACATACAGTCATATATACACGGTCACACACATATGCAGTCACCTATACACAGTCATATATATATATATATTTATATATATATATATATATATATATATGAACACACACACAAATGCACCAAAAACAGTAAGCAGTGGATATAAACAGTGGCATAGCGCAGGGATAAGCCATAGTGGTAATTGTTTATTTTAGGAAAACTAGTTGCAGACCCAACAAAATACACAAAAAAGTTGTACTTTTCTTTTGACATACCCTTATCTGTGCATACATAAACATGCATGTTTACCTAACAAAAAGATCCATATTTCTGTCAGCTAGCAAATCCTACAAGTGGCACTGATGCATTTGAGACAAGGAAATACCAACCTCCACATCTACAGACTAACGACTCATATATGGGATTTTTAAAATGGGGAAATGGGCACAACTTAAGAGATTTCAGATAAATTTTACAACAGATCTCCGGTTACATACCATCATATGTATATATATGTTGAAACAATAACTGTTAACAATCTGCACATTTGACAGCAGAGGAATATTTATCTCCAGAAATTTCAAAACTCATAATTCCAATTCTAATATGTATTAAGGTTTGATTTGAACCTGAAAATGGATTATTTCATATATACGATTTAATTTGGGTTGAAATCTAATAATATGAAATTGCTTATGTAAGTTGTTGGATTTACTTCATGTAAAGGAAAACACCAGTATTTAAACTAAATGCAAAATACTTATTCCATTTGCCAAAATGGTAGGATATCAGTTTCCGTTTAATTAACTAATGTATATATATTAACTTGTTACACTTTGTATCGTAAAATTTTGAAACAATGCAGTAGTATGCCTTGGACCATCTGGGTAGCAGGCATACTATTACCTATTTCTTATTCAAACTGAAATGAGTTAAATTTTCCTAATTTCAAGAATAATGCGACTAGGTTTAAAGAAAACATCCTACTTTCAAATATTCAAGTTTGGAATCCACTAGCACTTATATGCCCATTAGGAACAGAAAAGCATAACCTCAAATACCCAATGTATATTATCATGTTTACAGTTAAACTGAAGAAGATTGATTTGGGGAAAACCCAAAAAGAAATGCAGATTTTTAAACAATAAGAAATCAAGGAAAGGTGGTATGGAGGCATAATTCAATATATATATATATCACCTGTGAGTTCAGATTTTAGTGACCAAGATGGAACCGATTAAACGGGGTCAAGACAAGATCAAACTTCTCGATTTGACAGGATTTGTACATATAGTATGCCAAGGTATGTATGTATATATACGAACGTGTATACACATATACATTTCGGCCCCCACATGTATGCACAATCCAGTTTAGATCATTTAACCGTAATCAACCAAGGCATGACAACATGAATTGGCCAACACACAAGCATGACAGACATCTCGAGGTTATACCCTATAAACACAGCAAAGCAACAGAATGACAACTGCTAATTAGTTTTTTTTATACAGTATGCAATTCCAACCTGAGTATTAACAGCCAATAAGTCAAAGAAATCACAAGAAGGCAAACCTTTGTTTTGTTCAATCTGAATTAAAGTAAATTTACTCGAACAAGAAAATCGTGAGCAATTTCTCACCGGCCGAGTGATGAGAAAGAATGGCGGAGGGCAATGTTATGGTGCTATCAGCGTTGGGTAGTGAAAGACCGGAGGCTGGTGAACTCGACCTGAAGCGAAGCTGTGACGAGACGGGGTTCGACTGGAGTGGCTACGATCAATTCTGCTCCCTCCGAAACTTGCACAGAGGGAAATCAAAAGTCCAGGAGGTGCGGTGACCTTGATTGAAGGAGGCGGGGTGGGGATGAGAGAAGGGGCAACGGGTTTGAAGAGGTTCGATTAAATTAGAAGAGAGAAGGTGGCCATTTATGTTTCGAATTTTGGGGGAAAACTTAGGGCTTCTGCCATTAGAAATTTGGAAGAGAACTAATTTGTTTGCTGAACAAAATTGCAGATGAGGAGCGAATTTATAGAAAAAAATGGAGGATAAGAACAACGTTAACTCAATAGCTTTAGGGAGGATAGCGCAGCTCAGATAGGTCAACGTAAATTTTACTAAGGAAGGTTATATCCAGTTTAATTTATATTAAATTCTACCACAAACATTTTAAATTCGTACCGCAACCACATTTTCCAAATGTGACAAAAATATATGCACTCTCACCTTTCAACGTGCTGAATTCAATAAAATAAATCTAATTGTAACCTGACTCCATTTGAATACAGTGTTATTTTAAATTTTAAATTATTCATTGGTTTATCGATTTTATTTTGTTTGATCATCAACAACTCTGTTTGTTCCCAAATTTGAAACGTTAAATTCAATTTCCATACATGCACACATATATCCAAGCCCGTTCTCCAAACATTCAATAAATAAAATCTTCAATTCGTTTAATGTCACTAATGATTATTTTTAAATTTAACCATTTATATTTTTCTGTCGAATTTCAAATCCAATCAAATTAAATTCGAATAATCAACCATTCTGAATTCATACACAAAACCATATATATATATATATATATATTTCTAACCCCAGTATTGATATAAAAATGATTATTCAAAGTTAAATCTTCAATTAATTCTATATTCTAGTTGTTGAAATTTCTGGGACGTTACATATGGTATTGATTACGATCCCATGCCTTGGGTTAGATGGACCTGGAGCTGCCTTGCTGGCTGCTTGAGGCGCCGGTGCCTGAGGCTTTGAATTGGCTTTGGGAGGAAAAGGTTCTTGCACATATTGCTCCAGTCACTTCTCACGGATGACTTTTTCGATCGCATCCCTGAGTTGGCGACACTCATTGGTGTTGTGGTCGTACACGTTTTGGTATCGGTAGTACCTTCCAGTATTTTTCTCAAGGTCGGTTGATTCCTAGTGTGTGGCTTCTTATATGGAAAAGTGTTGCATGTCTCCAAGTAGATCGTTTCAAGATCCTCGTTTAGTGGGGTGTATGTCTCAAAGGCTCGGTAAGGGCCGGGCTTTCTTGACTTGGTCAGGCTTGATTGTTGTTCTGGCCACCTTGTCTACCATTGTTCGGTCTTTGCCTGTTGGGATTTGCCCTCTTTTTCTGATCAAAGGGCTCTCAAAATTGTTTTCTTTTGAGGTTGTTATTTGCAGTGCCTTGGGGCGACTGGTGGCTAAGAGCCGGTTGCGTCTTGCCTCTTCTTGGCATAAGTACTGATCCGCCTTCTCCTAGAAGGCGTCGAAGCTTTTTGGCTGCATTCGATCGATCCACGCCTCAAATTGGGAAGTAGGGAGGACACCTCTGACTAATTGAAAGAGTAGGTGCGAGGATCATGATCCTCGACCTCGGCGAGGGCAATGTTGAACCTGGAGAGGTAGCTTTTGAGCAACTCAGCGGGTCCTTGGTATAAGTTGGAAAGCGTGAGGGCATTCTTTGGAGTTGGTATATGGATTCTAAATTGTTTGACCAACTGTGTCGCTAACTGGCCGAAGTTGTTAATGGAATTAAGCGGGAGGCGAGAGAACGATAACAAAGCAGTTCCTGATAAGAAGACTAGGAAACACTTGCTATTGACCAGATCGTTGCCCCGGCTAGAGTCCATTTGCCATTTATTTCGACTTAGGAAGGCACAGGGGTTAGTGGCGCCGTCGTAAAGCGGCATTTGCAGCATGCGGAAGCATCACGGCCAGTCAGCTTCATTTACCCTTCTTGTGACTGGGTTACGCCTAATGTGCGCTTCCCATGAATTATGCACATTTCTCGCATTTCCCTCCCATGAATCATGCACATTTCCTCGCATTTCCCTCCCATGAATCATGCACATTTCCTCGTATTTCCCCCATAATTCTTCGGACCATGTTGGGAAGGTAAGTTGGATGGGGATCGGCCATTAGGACCAATGCGTTTTGGCGAGGTTCCGGAGTTCAGTTGCGAGGGAGTCTTCTATGATGGACGTCCGGATCGTCCACCTCCATGTCCTTGACGTCTATGATTGGGTCCTGGTATGGATGGTGAGGTGGAGCAGGGTGATGCGGATCCTGTTCTGGAGGAACGCGGGCCATTGGAACAGTGGGCCCATCATCCTGAATAGCGACCGTTGGGTTGTGTCGAGGAAGGTGTTGTTTTGTAGGACCTGGTCCGTCATTGATGGTCAAGCAAGAACGGTCTCGGTACTGTGCCCGCGCTATATGTGATGGTAGTTCGGTCGCCGTTCCCGTTCCCATTGCCTTTGGTGTAGCCATTACCGTTATCGTTGTCGAGGGCATTGGTGTGGGCGGCGACGTTGTTGATGAGGATAAAACTCCTCCTTTATGCGGGCCTCTCGACTCGGAAGAGGAAGTTTCTGAGATGGTTGGTCGGGGTCGAGCGTTGTTCCGAGTTAATTGAAGTCGAGCGACGATGCGCTGACTTTCTTGAAGTTGTCGCATAAGGTCGATGCTATTCCTTAGTGCTTGATTAAGCTCGACCGCTGTGTTCTCATATTTTTCATTAATGCGTGGATTTGAGTTTGTGTTGTGGGCGCTTCGGGTCCACAATAGGAGGGACGGTTTCATTAGTGGCTAGGATGTCTGCTGGTTGAGGATGTTGGGACGTACCGGCTTCGGCTGCGGCTGAAGAGCCGATCATTGCGTTCTTTGGTCGCTTTGACATCATGAGCGTACTCGACGGCAGCTTTAGCAAGGAACCTCAAGCCCTTCGGGGATCGAGATGACAACATGCGACAAAGGCGCAAAATATGAGTTTTTCTTAGTGAAAGCACCAAATGTTGACGGCAAAAAATGTCGTAAACACCAAAGATTCCAATTACTAGGAATAGTTGATTTGATCGCACAGACAAGAGTAGAAAGCAGTAAAATAACACAAGAGATTTATAGTGGTTCGGCCTCGTGAGGGGCCTACCTCCACTTTGAAGCGTTGTTGGAATATTATTAATCACTCAAAGTTACAAGTGTGAGACCATCCCATTACACCTCATTACATTCATCTTTATGTTAGATGATGTCATCATTCTCATATATGATGTTATAATTATCATATATTTAATATAGTAAGAAAGGGATACTTTTGCCCTTCTTCTTCCTCAAATAGGAGATGCCATTAATGGAGCTCTATAGAGGTCTCAAATTCCAACCTCTTTCAAGTGTGAAGTCATGGGGTATTTATGAAGAGGGAGTAGGTAGGAGTAGGTGGGAGTAGGTAGAAATGGGGGACCACACCCATAATTTCGCACCTCAGGCCTGCACACACTGAAATTTCGCACCTAGAGCCCGGGGTGCGAATTTTCGCACCTCGTGGGGGGCGAAATTCGTACCCCGTTGGATATGAATTTTGCACCTTGTTGGGTGCGAAAATCGTACCCATCGGGGGTACGAAATTCGCACCCCCAAGGGGTTCGAATTTCGTACCTCTGGAGGTGCAAAATTCGCACCCCTGCTGGGTGCGAATTTCGCACCTGGTGGGGTGCGAATTTCGTACCCTTGGTGTGTGCGAATTTCACCTCTTTTGGGTGTGAAATTCGCACCACCGGGGGTTACGAAGTTCTTGCTCCGAGGGATGCGAAGACCGTATGAAGGAGGGGCTCTTGATCCAGGCTTGCGAGTTCTAGAGATCCGAGGCCTTGGTCTGAAAATTTGTTTTGGGGAGGCGCGAAGTCGTTGGCGGCGCGATCCCTTTTCATCCTGTTTCTTTCGCTCCTAAGCATCCCTTTCGGCTTCAGTTCCACGCGATGCGTTGAGTTGAGCAAGTCTTGTGTACTTTTGGGAACCGTACCAAAAAGACGGTTAATAGTACCTATAAGATATTATTATTATGGATGTAACTTTTATGACGGTTAGAATTTGATGTAATCGACATTATTGAGGTTTTAATTAATGGTAGATCTATTTTTTTGTTATTATATTTTATTCCTTCCGTTGTGAAATTTTGGTTTTGTTTTTAGTTGGCTCTGTTTATATAATCCTTACAGAAATCAACAACCCATTTAGAATGACTCTAAGTTCTGATGGGTCTTTTATAAATCGTAATTTTGGCCCATTTCAGGTGGGGTATGACATACACAGTCCCTAAATGATACAAAATGTATAGATCAATGATGATCTAATCTCTAAAATGTTTTTATAAGAGATTAAAAGTGATTTAAAATGTGTTTTGAGGTTTTTTGAGGAATAACTAGAGAGTTCCAGGTAGTGTTTGGCTTAACGTTTTTAGTTTTTTATTTTCATCCATATAAATATACGCCCAAAGCAGCGGAAGGCATTAGAATGGCGTTTTTCAAAGCCTTTCTAGTGCTAAATTTGTGTTGGAAATAATGTGTTTTGGGATAGTGTACGATCATCGTCTTTAAGACTCATGTTTGACCCAATTCAATTAACCTTTGTAGTATGTTATATCCATATTTTCTTATTTATCGCAAATAACCTCCTGTTGAATGTAAATACATATCGAAAAGCTACTAACATGCTATTATACATGACATACATGAAGAGGAGACTTTTCTTTTTCTTTTCTTGTTTACAACAAATTTTCATTGAGATCTATTAAAAATACTTATTTCAAGTTTAGACATATTTGAAAACTTAATTGTAAAGACATGCATATGCATATTTTTCACTTATCATCATTTTCCTAATTGTACGTTCCATGCATAAACGTAATTTTTTACCCCTAAAATATACTTGTGTACTTTGAAAATGCACAAACTCAAAATGTTGCACAACAATGAAAAACATGCATAAAATTGAAATAAGATTTTCTTAGCTCTTTATTAAGAAAAAGTTATCTTGTTATGAGTTAAGTAAGAAAGTGCTATCCTTTTAAAAACTTTGAAAGCCCTCAGCTATTAGCAAGCCTTAGCAATAAATTCTTGTAATCCAAGATCATCGAATTTGCAAGTAAGTTATTATTTGTGTCTTGAACATTATTTGCACACTGCCTGACCGTGGTACGATGAAGGAAAAAACTGAAACGCTCAAGGGTAGCATACCAACCTATTATTTACAAGACTGATAAAGAGCTTAAGCCGAACGAGAAAAGAAATGATGGGCAAAACAAAAACGGAAGGCCATTGCAGTACTAGAACAGGAGATAAATTAAAAAAAAATAGTTATCCACTGCTCATTAACCAATAAAAATTAAGTGGATCATCTTATCAAAATTGAATTGTGAATTACAAAAACTGTCGATATAAATACAAATTCCCCCTTTGGAAATATATCAAACTCGCAAACAAAACAAAACAAAAAATTGCAAAAAACAATAATAAAAAAAAATATACAAAATTGTTAGGTACTGCTAACTCAATTAGTTAACTATATGTCTAAACTCAAATTTCAAAGGTCATAAGAATAAACCTTGAAACATCGAATGAGCATTCTAATTGAATAAAATAGCATTTCTTCAATTGAAGGAAAATGAATAGATAACCACTATTATAACAAGGCTGCATCTGGATGATCACTTACTGGGTTGTTAAAGACGGAAAAGCAATGCTTAAAAAAAGGGAATTTTCACGAGTTATTATGAGCACACATTAATTTACAAATAACAAAATTTACAGAATAACACATCCTTTTTGCTTTACCTTGCATGAGGGAACAAATACACTGAAAATGAAGAAAGAACAAGCATGAAGGAAATGGAGTCTTCCTTTTCATATTATTTATATAATTCACCACAACCACAAATGAAAATACTAAGACCATTACAATGGTAATGTCATCACCAATTAGAAAATGGCAGTGAATCTATACCTAGTATAACTAGTTCAACATGATACAATAACTTCGTATTTTCCGCCAACAACCTAAGGTGTATCCACATTTTGCCCAAAAGCACAGTGCTTCGTCAGCTATCATATATTTATAGGCGGGCTTCCCTGTAAAGATAAATCAAGTGCATGAACAAAAAGTAGAGAGTCAAAGACAATTTACAAACTTGGAATGACATGTAAAGTTATCACGTGATCTGAAGTTTGCTTTGAATCATAATCTAAACATCAAAGTATGATTTGTGTACAATACTATTTCCTACCTCAAGAAAAAACAGCACCACTATTGGATACGAATGATAACACAGGTAAAAGTGGAACAATATTCTATCAAAAAAAACTCACTTTAAAAAGAAGATCATGTGCAATATGTTCCCACGGTAAAAATATAGACATCAAGCAACATTTAAGAGGCAAAAGTCGACCGTAATTTTTATTTGTAGACGAAATAGCAGTGGCATAAGCATTCTTTGCTAATGCGGAAGCTCAATGAGCAATGGTGCCAAGATCAACCCCCAAAACTTTCTTTGACATTTGAAGGGGTGAATGAGGGCCATAGCCTTGAAGGCTCTGATCTGTATAACATAGTGAATCAAACTTTCAAGTTTCATTTATTAGTTCCTTTTTTTGTTATTTTTGAGGGTGTGGGTTTTTCCTCCTCCTTTTTTTAGAAAGGAGGGAGGGAGGGAAGGGGGGTATCATTATCAGGTTTTCCCCATTAAATTTATTATTATGATAGAATTAGAAATGTAACAATGACATTTTGGACAAATCAAGTATTAGAGCTTAGCACTTGTGCTTCTAAGAATACATGGAAGGGCGAAGTCAAAATTATTTTTTGACCGATCATTTGACTTCATTCAGATATTCTTCAAGACAAACCTTCGGTCAAAAATATTCAAGAACCAAAATGCGACATGTAACACATAAGTTGGCATTGTTATTGCTATATTAACAAGAAAAGTAGACTAGAACTCTTGTCTCAATGGTTAGGCACATTAACTTGGACCCAAGAAGTCGAAAGTTCGAAATTTGCAAGAGAGGTTCCTCGCTCTAATATAATTTCAAGAAGAAATTTTTTTGATAGATTTGATTCATTCTTTGGTAGTTTATAGTATAAAACTGGAATACTTTAATCAATTTAACAAGCTTTTTAAAAATAATTACAAACTTTAACACTTCTAACTTCTTTACAGATATTAGCCAATTTCCACAAGGCAAAAAGTGACCTATATATGCTGATGTGATTCCAGACCAAGCTAGTATAATTGACATTGTTTTCACCTTTTGTCACCAACCACTAAGCAGTCCCTTGCTTTAATATAATTTCAGGTAAAAAAAATTGTTAGATTTGATTCATTCTTTGATAGTTTACAGTATAAAACTGGAATTTTCAAATCAATTTGACCAACTTTTTATAACTGGTTACAAACTTCAACATTTCTAAAAACATTTTACAACTATTAGCCATTTTCCATGAGGCAAAAAGTGACCTATATATGCTGATTGTTAGCAAAAATTTAACAAGTAGAAAGTGAATTGACTAGCAAGTATGGAATGGGAGATTGATTTTGAAAGAGGAAGTGAAACTTTGTTACAAACTTAAACTTTGCTTACAAATTTTTTTTTGCTTGCTTACAAATGAAGTATTCCACTCCTATTTATAGTAGTTTACATCTCAATTGTATGGTTGAGATGTATTTGATTTTATGGTATACAATTCCTCTCTAGAACTTTCGTACAAAATATCTTAGATTTTTCCATACATGTCTCTAGAGAAGAAAACTCTAGATTATATTTATTTTATTACAACATGAGAGTAGATAATTCTAGATCTCTCTTCCACATCAATATATATCTAGATATTTCTCATGCTCTAGATTTCTCTTTAGCTCTTCTTCTTTATTTGTAACCCAAACCAATAGCCTAAACAAATAGCCCAAAGTCAAGTTTAATTTTTCAACATCCCCCCGTAAACTTGACTTTGTCACTCCAAGCGTCTCTCGTAGTCTTTGAAAGTCTTCATACTTCAACGCTTTTGTAAAAATATCTGCTACTTGTTCTTTAGAGTTGATATACATTGCTTGTACTTCCTTAGTGGAAATCCACTCTCGAATAAAGTGGTAACGTGTATCGATGTGTGAAATCCGTTCATGGAAGACAGGATTCTTGGCTAGAGCGATAGCTGACTTGTTATCCATGTAAATCTCTGTTGCATTATATTGTGGCATGTGCAACTCCTTCAACAAATCTCGAAGCCAAATAGCATGACGAACACAAGTTGAAGCAGCAACATACTCAGCTTCACAACTGGAAAGCATCATGTTCGGTTGCTTCTTTGAACTCCAGGTGAAGGCTGTAACTCCCATAAAGAAGACAAATCCAGCTGTGCTTTTACGATCATCAACATCTCCATCCCAATCATTATCACTGTAACCAATCAACTTGAATTTGTTAGAACTTGAATATAATAAACCAAAATCAGTGGTACCTCTGATGTATCAAAGAATTCTTTTTGCAGTCTTCAAGTGTGATGTTGTAGGAGCTTCCATAAAGCGGCTAATGAGTCCAACACCATAAAGTATATCGGGCCTTGTGCATGTGAGATATCTCAAGCTACCGACCAGACTTTTGAATAATGTAGGATCCACTTCTTCTTCTTTGGTGTGTTTCGAGAGCTTTGTTGCACATTCTATCGGGGTACTTACTGGCTTACTTCTATCCATCTTAAATTTCTTCAATATTTCCTTTGCATATGCTTCTTGTGAAATAAATATGACGTGTTCACTTTGAGTTACTTGGATGCCAAGATAATATGACATGAGTCCGATATCCGTCATCCCAAATTCTAAACTCATCTCCTTCTTAAAATCCTCAAATGCTTTTGGATTATTGCCAGTAAAAATCAAATCATCCACATACAAACATACGATCAAGATATCTCCACTTTGATTTGTTTTTATGTAAAGAGCATGTTCATGGGGGCATTTTATAAAGTTATTTCTAGAAAATATTTATCAATTCTAGTATTCCATGCTCCAGAGGCTTGTTTCAAACGATAAAGTGTTTTTTTCAATTTTAAAACTTGACCTGCATGTCCTTTAATTTTATAGCCAGGTGGTTGCTCAACATAAACTTCTTCGTCTAATTTACCATTTAAGAAAGCTAATTTCACATTCATTTGATATATTTTCCATTTGTTTTGGGCCGCTACAGAGATTAGTAGTCTTATAGTTTCTAAGCGGGCAACGGGAGCAAATACCTCTTCATAATATATACCTGGTCTTTGCTTGTATCTCTTGGCTACCAATCTAGCTTTGTATCTTTCAACTTCTCCTTTAGAGTTCTTCTTTACTTTATACACCCATTTTACTCCAATAGCTTTGTGCCCTTTTGGTAAATTAGCTAGCTCCCATGTATCATTCTTCATAATGGCTTTGAT
Organism: Allium sativum; assembly: GCA_030737875.1. NCBI lineage: Eukaryota > Viridiplantae > Streptophyta > Magnoliopsida > Asparagales > Amaryllidaceae > Allium > Allium sativum. Next base: position 942,807,271 of record CM060926.1, on the reverse strand, counting down.
TTCTTCATCCATAGAACTTCTCCATCTTTTGTCTTCTTTTGCTTCTTTGAAATCTATTGGCTCACAATTTGCAAAAAGACAAAATAAAGTAATATCATCAGAAAGTGGTGTTACCTCATATAGTTCTTGTAATGATCTCATATGTGGGACCCTTTCACTTGAGCTTTCTTCTTGTGGAGATTCTTCTTGAGTGCATGATGGAGATGATAGTGTTGGACTAGTTGGCTCTTCTTGCACATCATTGATTTCCTCTTCTTCGTAAAAGGGGACGAAATTATAATCATCTTCTTATGTGCTCCAATTCCAAGTATTTTCTTCATCAAACTCCACATTCGACTAACAACAACTTTTCCATTTACTGGATTATATTACTTATACCCTTTTGCCCGTGGGTCATAGCCAATGAAGATGTATTTTTCACTTTTATCATCTAATTTGGAGCATTTTTGGTCTGGCACATGGGCATATGCAATGCTTCCGAAAACTTTCAAGTGGGATATACGTGGTTTTCTACCACTCCATGCTCCTTTGGGGGTTTTGTTCCACACATTCCGAGTTGGAAAGTGATTTGCTAAATATGTCGCGCATTCGATGGCTTCGGCCCAAAACTCTTTAGGAACACTTTTGCTCTTTAACTTGCTTCGTGCCATGTTGAGAAAAGATCTATTCTTCCTTTCCACAACCCCATTTTGTTGTGGAGTATACGGGACGGTTAAGGGACGGTGAATTCCATTTTCTTCACAAAATTTCTCAAATTCTTTCACTACAACAAAATGACCCTATTACAACGGTGGAACACCGTTGTAATAGGTTTTTACAACGGTGGGCAAACCGTCGTGTCTTAAGAAGTTGTAATAGCCTAATATCTTTTACAACTTTTCTGCACTGTTGCAAAACCGTTGTAATATGTATATTTTACAACTTTTTTCCACCGTTGTAATAAACTTTATTACAACATTTATGCACCGTTGTGATTGATATTTGGGTTTTAAAAAAAATAAATTTTGCAAATGCAACAAAAGCTGAATAAACAGAAAACAAATTGATATAAATTCAAAGCAACAGATCCATTCATACAAAAAACATTACAACTTTATATTCAAAATGCAAAAAATGAATCATACATCATCACGTTAATATATCAATTCTTCATTACAAATAATGATTACAAATTAGTACCATCCAAAAACTTTGCTTCAACTATCAGCTTGCTTCATCTTTGCACTTCCTCAACTTCCCCACCAACACAAGACACCACCTGCACAATCACAAAACATGCATATATATAAACATAACCTTAAGCTTGTTGTAAACATAAAATGGTGGATATCTACTTTTCTTCCAAGTTGGATGAGGAGTTGAAACTATGTAAAATGCAATGCATGTATTTTTGTAGTAATCTAAGAGTATATAAGAGTTTTACTGGTTTAAGAAATACGTAATGACCATGAACTGCTTCGCTCTTTTAATGTGTTTAAGTTAATTAAGGTAATGAAAGATGATAGTAAGGATTGAGCCAAAAAGGCTGTTAAAGAATTTTGTTTTAACTGTATATATTTACTGAAGCAAATGAAATGAGATTTAAAGCATGGTATGTTTAGACAGTCATGAGAAATGTATCATTAGTGAAATTCTTAGTTTCAATCACTAACTTAAAAGTTTGGATTGGAATAGCTAAACGTATGTACTGGAAATGAATCATTCTTCTTACGTTAAAAGGGAGTTTTCATGAGGTTGTTTTCATTGCTAATAAACTGGAATTGAGTACAGCTGTATGTTAAAAATGAGTTTGCATGAGTTTGATTTTATTGCTAATAATCTGAGACTGAATACAACCGTGAATATAAAATAAAGTTAAGAGATATTATATAAAAGACATGAGTATGTGAAGCTGCGTTGATGTGATAGCATTTAGCTGTCATGATAAGGTGTATGGATGTAGATAAATTCATATATAAATGAACGTATTTGGCAGTATGGCCATAGAATTGGACACAATTGTATATTTAAACCGGTGAGGTAATTATTTGGTACCAGTTACGAGCTTACAATACAAATATGATTACAATAGTCAAACTAGTTCCGTATTTGCACACAACTGCAAAAATAAGCAGCACGGTGTTTATTCTAATCAATACAACAATAAATTGAGCAAACAAAAGTAATGGGTATAAAGAAGTAGAACTAACCAGACAGAAGAATTGCTATGCTGCTTTAGCTGTTGAAGTACATCAATTTCGATCATAGCATCCTCACGATACTTATCTACAGCTCGAACAATTTTTACGGCTACCATTTCTTTACCTTCCCTGTCCCAACTCCCAACACTCCAATACTTGACCAAACGTGCCTTCTCCTATCTTATATATGAGAAGCGCAACAACTGAAAAAACAAAATAAAACTTATCATGTCTTCAAAACTTAAATAGTAAAAGAAACAAAATGACAAACAATAGCAATCCTCATTTACTCGTAGCCACCCTTTCATGGAACCAGTATAACAACAACCTACTTTTTCTGTATAAGGAAAACATCTAAAAACTTATTGAACGACATCGGATTGATCCTCCTAGACTCGCTGCATCATCTTTCTTCTGTTGAGCATAGTTTAACAAGTTTTTATAATCAACACTACTCTTATCTCCAAATTATTAAAGACCCTTAACAGTATACCTTAACCAATTTTATTATTACTTGAAAAAAAAAACGAACTACAAAGATTAAGTCATATGACTCCTTTCAGTGCAGTACAAGAGAACCCAACAAAGACAGCGTCGAAAAATTGAAAATGCACAGCCAACTCATCGACTACTCAAAAATTCAATGTCTAAAAAAAAATTTGGGTTGATAAAGCACAAGTGCATAAATCAGACTCACGCTAATGTTTAAGCAATTCAGGCCAGGTCAACATGTAGTTAGCAAAAGCAACTTATGGCAAACATCACAAGTGCAGTAGGCAAGCATGCACGACATAAAGCAAAGAAAAAGTAGGAACTGTGCACCTGAATATCAGACCAAGGCTCACCAATAACATTCAAATAATAAAATGATCAAAGTTTTAATATAATCTGTACAAATTAGACGCTCTCAGGACTAAACAATCCTTGTGTATGCAAGGGACAAAGAGTAATGGCCGAAACATACCCTTTAACGTGAATCCTCTACAGCAGACCCAAAGTAGCACTAACATTTATCATAATTTCTAATTATAGGTTGAGCGGGTTATCTAATACCAAAAGTTCTCACCCTTCATTTTAATTAAAAGAAGTAAAAGAAGTAAAGAAAATAGAATAGGAAAAAGTGATAGAAGCAAAATGAATTACCAGCGTTGACGACCGAGAAGCAAGAAGAGCGAGCAAGAGTTCACGGTGACTGAGCTCCATTGGGTGAAGTTGTGGCACTGGTCTGAGTTGTGCGTTGTCCGATGGCAGCTCTGGCGATTTGGTTGACTGACTATGGGAAGGAGGAGATGGCAGCGCGATTGCTGAAAGGTGAAGCGGAGCAATCGGTTGAAGGAGCGGCTTCCGATGAGGAGGGAGGTCGGCTATTGGTTCAGGTGGCGACGGTGGAAGAAAGCGAACGGGTAGTGCAGCAGAGGGATGACGGCGATGGCCATTTCAGTGGCCATTCATTTCGAAATTTTTGGAGGATTTAATTTTGGGGAAAAAATGTTGAAATCTCATGGGAACAAACGTGCCTTCTCCTAGACTCGCTGCTCTCGCCCTCGAGTTCGTCTCCATCACGAATCCGACTACAAATCTGATGCGAGGCATCGGATTGATCGCTTTTCCCCCAATTTCCAGTCGCTAGGGCTTCGGCCATTATTGTTGCCTTTTATTTTGAACGAGATAAATGAAAATGACGGCTCGTTTCTCCTTTCTTACATTAACACGGTTAGGGTTATTTTCCTGCCAATTGACAGCTTTGGCCCTAGGGTTTTATTGGGCTTTATAACCCTTAAGCCATTTTATAATACTTAAATCAATATTTACAACACTTGGACGAATTTTAATGTCGCACACACACACAATATATAAATTAGCATGTATATTTGTTCACAATTTAAAAAATGTACAATTTTTATATATTCAATATGTACATAAATAAATGATTTATTTATTTATTCATTTATCCACCCTAAATATATATATATATATACATATATATATATAATTGAGATCAATATTTTTTTTTTGAAAATTGAGATCAATATTATAAATTAACTATTAAATATAATCTTAGTTATTAATCTCTTCTTCTTAATTATTAATCTCTACTTCTTAATTATTAATAGCAATCATTGATTATTCATGATTAGCATTAATTATTATATTTTAATTATTAGTATTGAACAGTGAATTATTATTTTATAATTTTTAATTAGTATTTGATTAATTATTATTTATTGAAAATTATTATCAATCATTAATTACTAGTATTTAACAGTGAATTATTTGTAAATTATTAATTAATTAATTAATATTTATTTGTTTACTTATTATCGATTATTAATTATTACTTACTAATTAGTTATTAATTAAATGTTAATTATTAATTAGGATTATTTCATATTTTAAATTAATTATTAATTAGGATTATTTCATATTAACAATAGTTATTATTTAACTTTTACTTATATCTACTTAGTTATAATCGAGTAATAACTATTAAAAGCTTATAATGTATATGTCACCTAAATATTAATTAATAAGCAGTTAACATTAACTATTAAACATTAATTACCACTTATTAACTATTAATTATTTAATAAATATTATTGATTCCTAAGTTTATTATTAATTATTATTAAATATTAATATAATTAGTTATTAAATATAGATATTATAAACATGAAGTTTGTAATGGGCATCTATTACAACTAACAAAACAAAAAGTTGTTAAAAATACGTTTATTACAACTTTAGGGAATACCACCATTGTAAAAAACCATTTATTACAACGATGCTTTTACCACCGTTGTAAAAAACCATTTATTACAACGGTGCTTTTACCACCGTTGTAAAATTAAAGTTGTAATAGGGTCATTTTGTTGTAGTGTTTGGAGGTAAATTCCCCACCTCGGTCGGACCTCATGGCTTTTATCTTATAACCACTTTCATTTTATACAAAAGCTTTGAATTTCTTAGAAGCATCAAATACATCAGACTTTTGTTTAAGGAAATAGGCCCAAGTTTTTCTACTATAATCATCAATAAATAAAGCAAAGTAAATACTTTTCCCAAGTGAACACGGTTTTATTGGACCACAAATATCAGTGTGAATCAACTCTAATGGTTCTCTAGCCCTTGTGTTGGACTCTTTTGGAAAACTTTTCCTTGATTGTTTTCCAAATAAGCACCCTTCACATAGTTGATTCATATTATCAATTCGTGGTAAGCCTTTTACCATGTTTTTATTCTTTAACAACTTCAAACCCCTAAAATTAAGATGTTCAAATCTTAAGTGCCAAAGCCATGATGAATCTGTATAGCATGATTTCAAACATTTCGCAATACCATTTGAAATATGAAGTGGAAACATTTTATTTTTCGACATCTCTACTTTAGCAACCAAATTTCCTTTTGCGTCTTTCATGGAAAGGCTATGATTCTTCATATGAATATCATATCCTTTTTCTAAAAGTTGCCTCAAACTTAGAATGTTACTTTTCGTATTAGGCACATAATATACATTAGAGATAAAGTCATGTTTTCCATTTTTCAAGAAAATGGATATTTTTCCTTTTCCCTTAACGGGAATTTTGGATTCATCACCAAAATGAATGTTTCGACTTACCGATTCATCATGCTCCGTGAACATATTCCTTCTTCCACACATATGATTGCTTGCCCCCGTATCCAAATACCATGTGTTAGTATCACAACTTTCATCTCCTTTATGTGCCAAGAGTAGTGTAGAATATTCTTCCTCTGCTTTAGCAAAGTTAGACCTCTCTAGAACTTTATTAGAAGTAGATCTACATTCAGAAGCAAAATGACCAAATTTTTCACAATTATAACATTTATTTTGTGATTTAGCATACCTTGGCCTTCCATTTTGTTTCATGTTTCCTCCTCTTCCTCGACCTCTTATAGCATATGTATTTTGGCTTCTCTCCTCTTTATTGAAAGATTTGTAACCACCTCTTCCATAGCTTTGGCCTCGACCTCTTCCTCTTTGGCTATGACCTCTTATAATTCTTTCATTCTCGCTCAAGGTGAGTTTGGTTTGAAGAGCTTGCTCTAATGGCTCTTCCTTAACCCTTTTTTTAATTTTTCTTCATGGGCTTGAAGCAATCCCATGAGTTGATCAATGGTCACGGATTCTAGATCTTTAGATTCTACAATAGCTACAACTATATAATCGAATTTTGAATCTAAAGATCGTAGAATTTTCTCAACCACTCTAGAGTCTTCCATTTTTCACCATATCTTTTCATTTGATTTACTAAAGATAAAACTCGTGAAAAATAATCATCAGTCGATTCGGTTGATTTCATATGTAAACCTTCAAACTCACCTCGCATAGTTTGTAGTCTTATCTTCTTCACTTTATCAATGCCCTTGAATGAATTTTCCAAAATCTCCCATGCTTCCTTGCTAATTTTTGCACTTGCCACCTTCTCAAACATTGATTCATCCAAACCTTGATGAATGAGAGTAAGATCCTTTCAGCCCTTCTTTCTTGAATCCATCAAATTATCCCTTTGATTTTGGGATAAAGTGGTGATGTCGGGGGGTTCAACATACCCATTTTCAACGATATCCCACACATCTTGTGATCCAAGCAACGCCTTCATGCGAATACTCCAATTATCATAGTACTACTTTTTTAGAAATGGAACTTGAAATGGAGTCATGCTGCTTGCCATATTTTTAACCAACGACCTAGCTCTGATACCAATGTTAGCAAAAATTTAACAAGTAGAAAGTGAATTGAATAGCAAGTATGAAATGGGAGATTGATTTTGAAAGAGGAAGTGAAACTTTGTTACAAACTTAAACTTTGCTTACAAATTTTTTTTTGCTTGCTTACAAATGAAGTACTCCACTCCTATTTATAGTAGTTTACATCTCAATTGTATGGTTGAGATGTATTTGATCCTACAGTATACAACTCCTCTCTAGAACTTTCATACAAAATATCTTAGATTTTTCCATACATGTCTCTAGAGAAGAAAATTCTAGATTATATTTATTTTATTACAACATGGGGGTAGATAATTCTAGATCTCTCTTCCATATCAATATATATGTAGATATTTCTCATGCTCTAGATTTCTCTTAATTAGCTCTTCTTCTTTATTTGTAGCCCAAACCAATAGCCCAAAGTCAAGTTTAATTTTTCAACACTGATGTGATTCCAAACCAAGCCAGTATAATTTACTTTTCTTTTAATTGACATCGGTTTCACTTTTTATCATGAACCACTATGAAATTGAGTGCAAAATACATTGCATACTTTCAGTTAATGGACTGACAAACAGTTCAATAATACAAAAGGGCCAAGAAGCCATAATGTTCTTGATGTTGATAGATCTGATATGTATAATTGATAGACTCAAACTCTTTCTTTTGCCAATTACATTCATGATGTTGATAGATTTGATATGTTTAAATGTTAGACTAAAGCCCCTTTTTTTCAACTGCAAAAGTATACAACACATTCAAGTTTGAACATGTAAACATAGACTTGGATATTTCCTGAAGGATTTCAAATTTTAAACCAACTTGCTACAAACCATAAGTCTAAAGTAAAAAATCACACTTTTTTTCTATCAACGGACCATCAAGATGTAAGATCCGCACTGATTCATATATTTCCTAGTTTGTTATTTATAGGCTCAGAATAATGTTCAACTATGGTGAATGTATGCATTTAGGATATTTGCACTCCAAAAATAAGGTTTGAACTCAGTTTATGTTATACAGTGTATTCCAAAATTGGTGGAGTCAAAGTATCAGTCATATCTATATTTTGACATAAATTTATCTAGTTTTTTACCTACTTATCAATAAAAGTGTGTATTAATAATTATGCATGTGTGTACTTAAAATAAATAAATAAAAAGACCTGCAATTCCGGAAACAGCCACTTCAACTTCCCCTCGCCCTCCAGGCCCCCTCATGTATAACCAGTCCACTTGAAAAGAAACATTAACACCTGAAAAAATGTTCCCAAACCCGGACTTCCCAGCTGAACTAACAGAAAAAGGTATAATGAAAAATGGATCTAGATTATATTTTTTGTATTAACAAAGCTGTATTTACCATGAAGTATTTACCATAAATAAACATTAAATATGCATGGCAAACCATTTACTTGTGTAACTTTCCACAAATGGAGCAAGACAGCGCGTTTTCCATAATAAACGGGATATGCTTAAGTGTCACTTTGGCTATGCTTAAATTTTTGAAGACATAGAAGCACTAGGATATGCGTCTACTTCTATAATGTGATGACTAAGCAAATACTTATGCTTGATTTTTTCTGTATATTAAAATTTAAAAACAATAAGAACTTGAAGCAAAAAAATCCACCACCACCAAAAACAAATAAGCCATTATTCTTAAAAAAGTTGGGATCGGCTAAAGGCAAAACCCAAAACCAAGTAACAAAGCTAATTAATTAGTAATAATAGATTTAAAGGTGAAAATATAAATAAAGATAGTAATAAAGTAAAATAATAACAATAATTGTGATAATAGTAATAGGAGCCCAAAAACAAACACTACGTCGTAGACTCCTATTCACTAGTCATATGATCTAAAACTTATAACACTGTCCCTAAACCAATCTTATGGTCGCTATTTCCATTAGCATTAAATGTTCGTATTGTATTAGTAATATTAGAACACCTAATATTACGACAAATGCGATCTTTGCTGAAGTCATTAGCAAGACCTTCAATTTTTGCTTCCCATTAGCGTTGATGACGAAGCTGATAATATATGCCAACTCTATTACGACTCCTACTCCGTTCACCATCATTATGTACACTCGGAAGCCCATACAGGAACCAAAACAAACAGTTATGTAAAGCGGCTAGGCATACGAGTGGAGAGAATTGCTCGACGACTTTTTTCTTCCATATGGTTATGAATATTGGTCTGCAATATGAAGATTGTTCCATAAGTGTTATAATATGGATTTGTCTGTAAATTGAAATCGTTCGAGATATGAAATTTACAGTGGGGATAAACAGAGGCCAAGATAATATGTTTCCTGCACAGATAAAATAATTGACGTTAAGAACCAGTTTATTTTCCATTTATAATTTAAGTATTTTCTCCGTACATCATAAACAACAACCAATCGCTATTAAGAACATACCAATGTTATTCAAACTTACCAATAATACCAACAATAGTTCTAATCATTTCGGTTGAGACGACCATGGAAATATTAGATAAAGGCAAAAGAATATAAGATTTTTTTTTCTTTGGTGTAATGTATTGTGATATGAAAAGAAGAATATGAAGGTGTTTCTATAGCAGACGAGGAGAAACTTAAGTGTCAACAATATGCAAACTGTAACAACCCAGAAAATTAGAACCAATTTAAAATTTTCATTTTGAATAATTTGAACAGAAATTTGGTCAGAATTTAAAAATTCCATTTTTAAATAGTATTAAAGCCTTTAAAAATAGCAATTTTGCAAACGACCTCCGTTTTCGACGAAACCACTTTGGTTGAATCCGAAACGTCAATTTATTGATAGGTTTAAAATTCCATAATTTTTGGAATTAATATGTGAGTGTGGCAAAGGAACACGTGTTGCAAATACAGTGCAAATTGGATCAACCAGAAAATGACCATTTTTCAAATGGTCTCCAAATTTTTGTCGGGACTGTATCGTCCCAACATAGCTAGATTTATTTTTCTGGAATTTTTGAAATCAATTAAAATGTACGTTTAAATCTAAAATTGAATGTTTTATATTTTAATTTGAAGAATAACAGACTGAAACAGTCGAATGGGCTTACGAAACATATACTATTGTGTTCGGAATCGGGGTATTTAGCTAGGGGCGATACTCGTTGGGTTTGATTTGGAGTCCGGATTAGCAAAAACTATTTTAGAATTAAATATAAGTGTGGGCCAATCAAAATATTCCTTTCATACATTAATTTTCCAAAAATAAAAAAACCGATAACTCCAGATGTCGACGGCGGAAAGATATTCTGACCTTCTTTCCTCCGTATTGGCGAATCTGCTCAATAAAAACCCTTTCCCCAGTTGAAGTTCTTGAAGTACTCTCCAGCTTCGAATCAATACCAGATAGACCCCCCATCGTGTAGTATTTCGAGAGAACTAGGCCCTCGAAGCTCACCCGTGTCGACCGGATTATTGCCTCCGATCCTCCACCGAGTGAGGCTCCTCTGCCATCTATCTGAGCGTCGGTCGGAGCTATCCATCGTGGTGCAACTCGATTTTGTCCATGTGCTTTGGATTTGAAGTAATCGACAAACCTAGTTTTGAATCACTCTGAAAGGTATACAACAGCGAATTTTTAAACTGTTTATAACGCTTTAAAGCTTTGCAAAGTATGATTTTCTAAAAAAAATCATATCTTTTTCGTATGTTGTCCAAATCCAGTGAAACCAGAGACATTGGACTCGTGACGATGTTCTCTACATTCTAGAAGAGACAGGAATTTTTTTAGAGATTGCTACAATTTAAGAAGGATTAAAAAGCTTTGTGAGATTTCTAAATTCAATTAAAATGGAAATAAAATATATTAGGTTGTAGACGGAGTTTAGTAGTTCCCGACACCCGTCGTCCACAAACCATGGACGACTTGATTGAGTTGTGGTATGAAATTTGGTTATGATAGTGAATGGTTGAGTGTGGTTGCAACAAAATTGGATTGTTTGTGGAATATTCATTGTGCTATGAAAAATGATCGAAATGTTTAGATCATTGGGATGGTGTCGGTTTTAATTACCCTGTCGTTATAATGCCGAAATTTTCTAAAATATTGATGTGTTGAAATACATTCATGTGTCGAAATATTCATTTGTTGAAATATTCATGTGTTGAAAACCCTTCATGTGTTGAATAAATTGTTTAAACAATAAAAATTGCATTTTTAATGTGTATATGAAGTTCTAAAAATATCCATGTTTGAAATAAATTGTTCGAACGATAAAAATAACATTTTTATCTTATGTATGAAGTATATAAAATAACCATGTTTGAAATAAACTGCTTGAAAGATAAAAATAACATTTTTATCTTATATATGAAGCCTATAAAATATTCATGTTTGAAATCAATGCTTTAAACAATAAAATTAACATTTTTATTGTGTGTATGAAGTGCTAAAAACATTCATGTGATGACCAAATTCTTTGAACGATAAAAATATCATTTTTATCATGTATACGACTCACTAAAAATACACATGTGTTGAAACAAATATTTGTGGCTATAAATATTATTTTTAACATGTATATGCACTAAATAAAATAGTCATGAGTTGAAATATATTTTTGTTCGCCAAAAATATCATTTTTGTTATATGTATGAAGTGTTAAAAATAACCATGTATGAAAATAAACATTTGTTCACTAGAAATATTATTTTTAGCTTAGTTATGCATATATATATACCTATGCTGAACAGGAAAATGGATTGGCAGTTTAGTAAAGAATTTATTTGTGTGCCCGAAGAATAGCTAAGCTCTAATGAGTTGGCTGTGCAATTTTATTATTATATAAACTCCTGTGAATGCCATTGGATGCGGAGTGCTAGTTGTTCTGTGTGAGATTATTAATGTCGCCATAGGATAACAACAATTAATTTGGAACCACAATACATGGCATACTTCTTGAAGATAGCATACTCTATCATATACCACATAAGCACTTGGAGCTTATGCGACGAGGTTGAAAATTACCATACAAGCAAGAGGCTTGTATGGCGATGACTGTATTACAGGTTGAACGGATTATGGACTGATATGGACTGAATAAAATAAACTGATAAATTGTCAGATTTAATAAAAAACCTACACGGGTGTAGAGTTGACAATAATCATGTCTCTCTAGTTATTAGATACGGCACATGGATTATTTATTTTCCAACACCGGACGAGGTGACGAGATTTATCTCTGGAGATATTTTACACACTCCCTCAAGCATAGAATAGGATACTAAAAATTATGTATGCTTATATTGGATTTATTGGGTGCCTAATACGGTCCGATAAATTTCCAAATCCCTCACCGCACAAAGGAGGAGATGGCAATTTTTTGCGAAATTTAAAGGCGTTAGTCATATTTTTGAAGTGAAAACGGTTTGGAAATCATCGAAAGAATTATATTTTTATATGTATATAAATATAAAATTAAAATAAAACGAATCGCACAGCTGCAGTTCGCGTTTTGGAATCGTAATTCTAAACGATTATACCGAGAAATCCGACCATTGGATTTTCCCGAAACTGAAACTATTGGGTCCGCTTTGGAAAGATCTTTCCAAAGATGTAAATTTTGTAAAGATCCAATGGTTAGATTGTGTGAAACGTTTAATTCAAATCTAAATAAAAACAGCGCTAGAAGTAATTATATATATATATATATATATATATATATATATATAAAACGAATCGCTCGTGGCAGTTCGCGTTTTGAAATCATAATTTCAAACGTTTATACCGAGAGATCCGTTCGTTGGATTTCCCCAAAACTTGAACCGTTGGGTTCGCTTTGAAAAGATCTTTCCAATGATATGAAGTTTGTTAAGATCCAATGGTTAGATTATGAGATATGTGTAAATCAAATTTAATGAAAAACAGCGCCAGGGCCGCGTTATGGCCTGAAGCGTCTTTAATTAAATTGAGCTATTGTATTATAAATAAAAATAGCAATATATCGTTATAAAATATTACAAACGATATGAAATGGAAATAAGCCGATTTTACTTGGTTTGCTTGATATTTTGATGGTTGGATGTGTTTGACATGAAAATTATATGAATGAACTGAAATGTGGATGTCAAATAATTTAACCATTGACAGAATTGATTTAAATTCTAAATATACGTGAGTTATTTGAAAAGGTCGAGTTAATTCTTATTTCAAATAATTGATCGACGAATAAAAGTCGAAGATATGAAGACGGTGCAAGACCGATGATCTTCACATCGAATGGATTGCTACTGATGCCTTGGATATGGTTAGCTCCCATGAAGGGGTTAAAGTGATAGTGGTCCGGACGTACTTGTTGATTGTCCGGATATGCGAGGGTCTCTCTTCCGTATAGGACATATGGAATGAGGAATAAGGTGCCTTCGATTTCGTTCAGACCCCGAACGAACTTGTAAATGGACTGTGTGTCTGACATTGGATTTTATTCTGTGTTGATTGATCTCTATTAAATATGTATTTGTTTAGTGGCGGAGAATTTATTATCTTACTTAACACCCTTCTCTGAGACGTACGAGCTCAGAGGTTATATATCGATAGAAACCAGTCACATGGTGTGAATTGCCTGTGTGGCATGCTGAGATGTAGTGATCAAAGCTTTTGTTGAAAAGAAAAGTCTTGTGGTTGATGATCAAAGCATGGCCTGTGTGGCATAGCTTTGTGTATAGCGTTAATTCGCGAGCCTCACACCTCGGTATGAGTCATAAACATGATCGTGACTACAGGGAATGCACGACGTTTCTTTCTAGCTATGGGTGGTGTCAGGGTTTTGCAAGCCCTGACATTTATATTATTTTTGCCTGTGTGGCTGTTGGAATGCGTGGCGCCTCAGATACATCGGTCTCTACAGAGCCGATGGATAGGTCCGATAGGACCGAGAAACGTGTGTTCAGGTATAATTAATCCGCAATGTGTGGACCGACCCTGAAGATCCAAGGGTTCGCCAACGCCCGAGCCCTAAGGCATTTGCTAGAGTGTCTCGAACGGAGAGGAGCCATCCTTGGCCTCGACTCATGATGGAATCCAAATTTCCAATACAAAATTACAGATTTGATTGTAAACCTATATATGGCAACATAGTAGATGGTAGCTATGTTGCCTATGATTGATACATTATGATTGAAATTTCTTTGAAACATATCTGCACTAGTAATAATATCAAATGATTTTGCTTTATACGTCTTAAGCATATTTTGGCCATTATAAGGTAAAACTCTATCCTCCGGTTTGCGTTGCATTGTGTGATGGGACTTGAGTCTTATAATGGCTTCATTTTTCTAAATGCATTGCGTTGTTTAAATAACTTACTTTATTCATGCACTGGCAATCACTGGAGTAGACCCGTTCCGCGTTAGTGACGTGGTCCTATGATTTGCCGTATTATTATTGGTTAACCAGTTAAGTAGATTTCTCATACCAGTCCCATGACTGACTCGCAGTTTGTTTTCACTTGCAAACTCGGGTGCCTTTATTTTTACACGGGAAACCTAGTGACATGTTACAGGATGTATTTTGGCTTTGCACTATAGCATGGAGTGCACTTTTTGATGATGGCGAGGACTTGCTTTGTTTGTATTTTGGTTATTGACATTACCGCCAGTATTATCTTATGTATATGTACCGCTGATCGCGATGTAGACTGATTTATCTCTATTATGTATTATTCGGTGTATATGTCCCAGTGATCTTGATGTAGACTGATCATTTCCTTTATGCACTAAGTTGTATCCAATAACTGTGTCATCTGAAGTTTATTACATTTTATGATTCCGCTGTCATATTTATGTAAATTGTTCAATTTCATGTTTATGATATTATCTGTAATCTGCTAATGTTGATTTATGTGTTATATTACAATGATTATCCTGCCACCATGACAAGGGGGTTTTGGGATATCACAGCTGGTATCAGAGCTTTGGTTAATCTTAGTTCTAGAATTAAACACATTAAACACCTCGTCAAAAATAGAATCAGTAGAGTTCTAAGGCGAGTAGCTTATTAGAGATAGGATTAATAATATCCTAGAATGAGCTCAGCAGAATAGCAAAATAGTTTGATCAGTACATTATTACCTTTCCATATATTCTTCTGCTTTTACCATTTCTTAAAATTATCATTTCTGTGGGCCTGACTCTTTTCTTGCTTATACAGAACTGATAGAGATGGCTACGAGAGCTAGAGGTCGAGGAGGCTGAGGCCAAGGACGGGGGAATATTCCCGTTGCTGAGGAGCCTATGATTCAGCCTGATCTTGAGGTTGTAGTACCACCACCACCGCCCCCGCAGCCATTTGATCTTGACCGAGTGGCGAAGAAATACAAAAATCTGGGAGGCCTGCCGTTCTCTAGCACTGGTACGGTAATTGGACCCCTAGCTTGGTTAAAGACATGCGAAAAAATCTTCGCTGGCTTAGGACTTGAGGATCATAGGAAAAGATTCATGGTCGGCTGGTTGCTGAAGGAGGAGGCACAATTAGGGTGGGAGACCATCACCTTAGATGAGCTAGAGACAGAGATGTCATGGGCTCAATTCAAAGTGTTGTTCAAGGAGAAGTTCATTCCCGAGCAGGAGATGGAACGCCTACACGACGAGTTTGCTTATCTCCAACAAGGAGATCGCACGATTCAAGAATATCTCAACAAGTTTACCCAACTGTCTTATTATGCGCCCGAGCTTGTTCAGAATGCTAAGGAGAAGAACAAGAGATTCATCCATGGACTTCAGCGGAGGTACCAAAGTAGAACAACGGGGCACATTAAGCTTCCATTTGCCAAAATGGTGGAGATGGCATGCAACTATGAAAGCTTGGATAAGAGAAACTTTGAAGAAGACCGTGCAAAGAACCAAGTTACTAACAAGCGAAAGTCTTTAGGAAAGCAAACAGAAGCAAGCAGCTCAGCAACCGCAAAGCCTCCAGCTAATCAGCAACCAAAAGGCAATTGTCATAAATGTGGCCAAAGGGGGCATTGGGCCAATAAATGCAACGCCCAAAAGCGTCAACAGACTAATCCAGCAGGCTCAAGTCAAAATCCCCGAGATTCTAGATCATGCTACAATTGCCGCCAGACAGGGCATCTTGTCAAAGATTGTCCATTGCTAAAGAAGGCCGAAGTTGCACATGTATATGATGGGGCGAACCCGCCAGCTTCTTTAGGGGGAGCAGGTAAACCTGATGTTTTGGGAGGTACCCTTACCGTTAAAAATATTCCTGTTTCCGTACTATTTGACACTGGTGCATCACGTAGTTTCATTTCGAGTAACATTGTCAAAAAGTTAAAGTTAAAAATAAGAGACCTTAAAGAATCGATTAAAGTTCATAACCCGATAGGAGGATCTCTTGTTCTCAGTTCATATTGCAGAGTGTCCATCTCTTATTCTTGTTATAAGTTTCCTATTAATTTAATCATCATGAATTTTTCTAAGTTCGACGTTATTCTCGGGTTAGAGTGGTTAACGAAATATAAGACCGAAGTAAAATGTGTCGAAAGAATAATTAAAGTTAAAACGAAGCTGGGAGATATTATCATACCATGTCATGGCTTAGAAACAAATAGAAAAAAAATTTGGTCTGCGCTCAAAGTTACTCCCACTTTATTAGAAAAGATTCATGTCATTAAAAATTATGCGGATGTGTTCGAAGAAGTTGATATCTTATCTCCGCGAAGAGAAATTGAATTCAGGTTTGATCTAATTCCGAATGTCAGGCCAGTAGTGCATCCAATTCGGAGAATGACATTAAAAGAAAAGGAAGAGTTGGGTGATCAAAATCGACAACTGCTATGGAAAGGTCTGACCAGGCCTAGCTTTTCGAATTGGGGAGCAGCAGCAGTGTTTGTTCCGAAGTCAGACGGTACTCTCCGATTATGTGTTGATTTCCGAGACCTCAACAAGCAGACGCTCAAGAATAAATATCCATTGCCCCACATCGATGATTTTTTGGATGAATGGAGCGCAAGTATTTTCCAGAATGGACCTAGCTAGAGGTTTCCATCAACTGAGAATTGCCGAAGAATGTGTTCCTTTGACAGCTTTCAGAGACCCAAACATATTTTATGAGTGGTTAGTAATGCCGTTTGGATTATGTAACGCTCCTGCATACTTCATCGATTTAATGAACAGAGTATTCAGAGAAGTCCTGAATAAATTTGTCTTGGTTTTTATTGACGACATTTTATTCTTCTCCAAGATCGCTAGCGAGCATGAGAAACATTTGGAACAAGTGTTGGAGATTCTGAGAAAGAATGTCTTAAAAGCTAAATTTTCCAAATGTATATTCTGGAAAAAATGAAGTGAAGTTCCTTGGTCACATAGTATCAAAGGAAGGAATTTCAGTAGATCCGAGCAAAATTACAGCCATTCTAGATTGGAAGCAGCTTAGGACACCTACAGAAGTTTGAAGTTTTCTAGGATTGGCTAGTTATTATCGGAAATTCGTTAAGGATTTTTCGAAGATATCCGGTTCATCAACAAAGCTTACAAAGAAGCACGCAAGATTTAATTGGACTCCATAATGTGAGGTAGCTTTCCAAGAACTGAAATTAAGATTGACAACTTCCCCAGTATTAACAATTATCGATGGCAATCAAGATTTGATCGTCTATACAGATGCTTCTATAGAAGGTATTGGTGAGGTATTAATGCAAAGAGGCCACGTAGTTGCTTATATTGTCTGTCAGTTGAAACCGCATGAGAAGAAGTATGCAACTCATGATCTTGAGTTGTTAGCCATCGTGTTTGCTTTGAAAATATGGAGGCATTATCTTTTGGGTAAGAAGTTCGAATTATATACGGATCATCAGTCATTGAAGTATTTGTTTACCCAGAAAGACTTGAACTTGAGATAGCAGCGTTGGCTAGAATTTCTTGCAGCGTACGATCTAGATATATTGTATACTCCGGGGAAATCCAATGTTGTAGCTGATGCGCTCAGCAGTAAGAACTTAATCATCGCTAGCCTTATTATTACGCCTTCGTTGATTGATAAGATCTCTGTTCTTCATAAAAATGATGAATTTATTCAGAGGATTAGCAAAAGAATCAAAGAAGGTGAACCCCCAAGTTTCCAGATTGATAACAAGGGAGTTCTGAGGTTAAATGGCCGAATTTGTATCCCAAACATTTCTGAGCTCCGGAGAGAAGTTCTAGATGAATGTCACAAATCCAAACTTAGTATCGATTCAGGAGTGAGTAAAATGTATAATGATCTCAAACGCACCTTCTGGTGGAGGGCAATGAAAAGAGACATTTCCTTATACGTTAGCAGGTGTTCCACTTGCCAACAATTAAAGAGCGATCAGCAGAAACTTGCCGGATTGTTGCAACCACTGTAAATTCCAAGTTGGAAGTGGGAGCAAATTTTTATGGACTTCATAGATGGTTTTCCCCGAACCAAGAAAGAAAATGACGGTATTTGGGTGATCGTAGATCTTTTCGCAAAGACTGCCTATTTCATACCTGTCAAATCATCAAGAACAGCTCAAAGTCTAGCACAAATTTATTTTAAAGAAATTGTCAAACTGCGTGGAGTCCCCATCAGCATATTCAGTGATAGAGACCCGATTTTTGCTAGTAAATTCTGGGAAGCATTCCAAGAAGAGCTGGGGACAAAGTTAAATCTAAGCACTGCATATCATCCTCAAACAGATGGCCAAACTGAGAGGGTGAACCGTATACTAGAAGATTTATTGCGGGTTTGTATTATTGATTTTGGCGGATTATGGGAAGATCACTTGCATTTGGCTGAGTTCTCATATAATAACAGCTACCAAGCGAGCTTGAAAATGTCGCCATTTGAAGCGTTATACGGTAGACCATGTAGATCTCCCGCATGTTGGGTAGAACCTGGCAATAGACTTGTACTGGGTCCCGATATGATTTGTGAAGCTTCAGACAAAGTCGATTTCATCAAGACACGATTGCAAACAGCTCAAAGCCAATAGAAGAGTTATGCAGACTCTAGAAGAAGAGATTTAGCATTTGCTGTTTGTGATTATGTGTATTTGAGAGTTTCTCCGGTGAGGGGAGTAGTCAGATCGGTAAAACAGGGAAGTCGGCGTCTAGATTTATCGGTCCATTTCCTATACTTGAACGGATTGGAACTCTTGCTTATATGGTTCAGTTACCTGACTGGTTGCCTGGAGTACATGATGTATTTCATGTGTCTCAACTTCGAAAGCATTTACATGATCTGGATTCAATTATAGAAGAAGTAGCACAACGGGATTTGGAAATTACTCCAAAATTGGAAGTGAGGAGAGAGCCGATAAAGATTATTGGCAAAGAAACTAAATAGCTAAGGAACAAGAAGGTTCAGTTAGTTAAAGTGCAGTGGAGTAGAGACCTTAGAGACTGTACTTGGAAAATTGAAGAGAGCATTAAGCAAGCTTATCCCAATTGCAGAGTGGACATCTCTGATTAACTCTGGTGCAAGGTACATTTACAATATTTGACATTTCCATTTTTTTTCCTACTTTACTGTTGTTTCCTTTTTGGAGACAAAAAGTTTTAAGTGGGGGAGATTGTAATAACCCGGAAAATCAGAACCAATTTAAAATTTTCATTTTGAATAATTTGAACAGAAATTTGGTCAGAATTTACAAATTCAATTTTTAAATAATATTAAAGCCCTTAAAATATAGCAACTTTGCAAACGACTGTCGTTTTCGATGAAACCACTTTGGTCGGATCCGGAATGTCAATTTATTGCTAGGTTTAAAATTCCATAATTTTTGGAATTAATATGTGAGGGTGGCAAAGGAAAACGTGTTTTGCAAATACAGTGCAAATTGGATCGACCAGAAAATGGACATTTTTCAAATGGTCTCCAAATTCAACGAAACCAGTTTAGTTGGGACCTTATCGTCCCAACATAGCTAGATTTATTTTTCTGGAATTTTTGAAAGCAGTATGCGGTCCTGGCAAATTAAAATGTAAGTTCAAATCTAAAATTGAATGTTTTATATTTTAATTTGAAGAATAACTGACTGAAACAGTCGAATGAGCTTACAAAACATATTCCACTGTGTCCGAAATGGGGGCATTTAGCTAGGGGCGACACTCGTTGGGTTTGATTTGGAGTCTGGATTAGCAAACATTATTTTAGAATTAATTATAAGTGTGGGCCAATCAACATATTCCTTTCATAAATTAATTTTCCAAAAATAATATTAAAAAAACCTGATAACTCCAGACGTCGATGGCGAAAGATATTTCGACCTTCTCTCCTCCGTATCTGCGAATCCGCTCAACAAAAACCCTTGCCCCAGTCGAAGTTTTTGAAGTACTCCTCTCCAGCTTCGAATCAATATTAAATACACCCCCTATCGTGTAGTATTTCGAGAGAACTAGGCCCTCGAAGTTCACCCTGTCGACGAGATTTGTGCCTCCGATCCTCCACCAAGTGGGGCCCTATTGCCATCGATCTGAGCGCTGGCCGGAGCTCTCCATCGTGGTGTAACTCGATTTTATCCAAGTGCTTCGGATTTGAAGTAATCGCCAAACCTAGTTTTGAATCACTTTGAAAGGTATACGACAACAAATTTTTAAACTGTTTATAACGCTTTAAAGCGTTGCAAAGTATGAATTTCTAATAAAAATCATATCTTTTTCGTATGTTGTCCAAATCCAGTGAAACCGGAGACGTTGGACTCGTGACGACGTTCTCTACATTCAAGAAGAGACCGGAGAATTTTTAGAGCTCGATACAATTTAAGAAGGATTAAAAAGCTTTGTGAGATTTCTAAATTCAATTAAAATGGAAATAAAATATATTAGGTTGTAGATGGAGTTTAGTAGCTCCCGACACCCGTCGTCCACAAACCATGGACGACTTGATTGAGTTATGGTATGAAATTTGGTTGTGATAGTGAATGGTTGAGTGTGGTTGCAGCAAAATTGGATTGTTTGTGGAATATTCATTGTGTTATGAAAAATGATCGAAATGTTTAGATCATTGAAATAAGCCCCCTCGTAAACACCGCGAGGCCTAAGGTAGCGCGAGGAGCCGTACTCGGGACGGTGCCAGCTTTAATTACCCTGCCGTTATAATGCCGAAATTTTATGAAATATTCATGTGTTAAAATATTCATGTGTTGAAATATATTCATGTGTCGAAATATTCATGTGTTGAAATATTCATGTGTTGAAAAGCTTTCCTGTGTTGAATAAATGGTTTAAACAATAAAAATCACATTTTTATTGTGTATATGGAGTTCTAAAATATCCATGTTTGAAATAAATTGTTTGAACGATAAAAATAACATTTTTATCTTATGTATGAAGTATATAAAATAACCATGTTTGAATAAACTGATTGAACGATAAAAATAATATTTTTATCTTATGTATGAAGTCTATAAAATATTCATGTTTGAAATGAATGCTTTAAACAATAAAATTAACATTTTTATTGTGTGTATGAAGTGCTAAAAACATTCACGTGTTGACCAAATTCTTTGAACGATAAAAATATCATTTTTATCATGTATACGACTCACTAAAAATACACATGTGTTGAAACAAATATTTGTGGCTATAAATATTATTTTTAACATGTATATGCACTAAATAAAATAGTCATGAGTTGAAATATATTTTTGTTTGCCAAAAATATCATTTTTATCATATGTATGAAGTGTTAAAAATAACCATGTATGAAAATAAACATTTGTTCGCTAGAAATATTATTTTTAGCTTAGTTATGCATATATATACCTATGCTGAATAGGAAAATGGATTGGTTGTCGAGTAAAGAATTTGTTTGCATGCCCGACAAAAAGGTAAGCATTAATGAGTTGGCTGCGCAATTTTATTATTATATAAACTCCTGTGAATGCCATTGGATGCGGAGTGCTGGTTGTTCTGTGTGAGATTATTAATGTCGCCAAAGGATAGCAACAATTAATTTTGAACCACATTACATGGCATACTTCTTGAAGATAGCATACTCTATCATATATCACATAAGCACTTGGAGCCTATGTGATGAGGTTGAAGATTACCATACAAGCAAGAGGCTTGTATGGCGATGACTATATTACAGGTTGAACGGATTATGGACTGATATGGACTAAATAAAAAAAACCGGTAAATTGTCAGATTTAATAAAAATCCTACACAGGTGTAGAGTTGACAATAATCACGTCTCTCTAGTTATTAGATACGGCACATGGATTATTTATTTTCCAACACTGGACGAGGTGACGAGATTTATCACTGGAGTAATTTTACACACTCCCTCGGGCATAGAATAGGGTACTAAAAATTGTGTATGCTTATATTGGATTTATTGGGTGCCAAATACGGGCCAATAAATTTCCAAATCCCTCTCCGTACAAAGGAGGAGATGGCTAATTTTTCCGAAATTTAAAGGCGTCAGCCATATTTTTGAAGTGAAAATGGTTTGGAAATCGTCGAAAGAATTATTTATATATATATATATATATATATAAATTAAAATAAAACGAATTGCCCAGCTACAGTTCGCGTTTTGGAATCGTAATTTAAAACGATTATACAGAGAAATCCGACCATTGGATTTTCCCGAAACTGAAACAATTGGGTCCGCTTTGGGAAGATCTTTCCAAAGATGTAAATTTTGTAAAGATCCAATGGTTAGATTGTGTGAAACCTTTAATTCAAATCTGAATAAAAACAGCGCTAGAAGTAATTTTATATATATATATATATATATATATATATATAAATTAAAATAAAACGAATCGCGCGCGGCAGTTTACGTTTTGAAATCATAATTTTAAAGGATTATACCGAGAGATTCGATCGTCAGATTTCCCCAAAACTGGAACCGTTGGGTTCGCTTTGAAGAGATCTTTTCAATGATATAAAGTTTGTTAAGATCCAACGGTTAGATTATGAGATATGTGTAAATCAAATTTAATGAAAAACATCGCCAGGGCCGCGTTATGGCCTGAAGCGTCTTTAATTAAATTGAACTATTTTCTTATAAATAAAAATAGCAATATATCGTTATAAAATATCATAAACGATATGGAATGGAAATAAGCCGATTCTACTTGGTTTGCTTGATATTTTGATGGTTGGATGTGTTTGACATGAAAATTATATGAAGGAACTGAAATGTGGATGTCAAATAATTTAACCATTGACAGAATTGATTTGAATTTTAAATATACATGAATTATTTGAAAAGGCCGAGTTAATTCTTATTTTAAATAATTGATCGACGAATAAAAGTCGAAGATATGAAGACGGTGCAAGACCGGTGATCTTCACATCAAATGGATTACTACTGATGCCTTGGTTATGGTTAGCTCCCATGAAGGGGTTACAGTGGTAGTGGTCCGGACGTACTTGTTGATTGTCTGGATGTGCGAGGGCCTCTCTTCCGTATTGGACATATGGAACGAGGAATAAGGCGCCTCCGGTTTCATTCAGACCTCGAACGAACTTGTAAATGGGCTGTGTGTCTGACATTGGATTTTATTTTGTGTTGATTGATCTCTATTAAATATATATTTGTTTGGTAGTGGAAAATTTATTATCTTGCTTAACACCCTTCTTTGAGACATACAAGCTCAGAGGTTATATATCGATAGAAATCAGTCGCTTGGCGTGAATTGCCTATGTGGCATGCTGAGATGTAGTGATCAAGGCTTTTGCTGAAAAGCAGAGTCTTGTGGTTGATGATCAAAGCACGACCTGTGTGGCATAGCTTTGTGTATAGCGTTAATTCGCGAGCCTCACACCTCGCTATGAGTCATAAACATGATCGTGACTGCAATGAGTGCACGGCGTTTCTTTCTAGTTATGTGTGGTGTCAGGGTTTTGCAAGCCCTGATATTTATATTATTTTTACCTGTGTGGTTGTTGGAATGCGAGGCGCCTTGGAAATATCGGTCTCTATGGAGCCAATGGATAGGTCAGATAGGACCGGAAAACGTGTGTTCAGGTATAATTAATACGCAATTCTCTCCACTCGTATGAAGAAAAAAGACGTCGAGCAATTCTCTCCACTCATATGCCTAGCCGCTTTACATAACTGTTTGTTTTGGTTACATCACGACGGTGCTCCAATGCTAATCATAAACGGATTAGTAATAGAGTTGGCATATATTATCATCTTCGTCGCCAAAGCTAATAGGAAGCAAAAACTGAAGGTCTTGCTAATGATTTCATCAAAGGTTGCATTTTTCGTAATACTAGGTGTTCTAATATTACTAATACAATACGAACATTTAATAATGCTAATGGAAGTTAGCAACCATAAGATTAGTTTAGGGGCAGTGTTATAAGTTTTAGATCATATGACTAGTGAATAGGAGTCAACGACGTAGTGTTTGTTTTTGGGTTCCTATTACTATTATTGCTATTATTGTTTTTATTATTACAATTATTGCTAGTTACTGTTTTTGGGCTCCTATGACTAGTCGAATTTTTTTACTATGCAGTCTGACAAGAAAAGTAATATTTGTTTACTATCAAATGCGAACCATTTGGTAGTTGAGAAATCCTGAGAATAGAGTAAGCTGCAATAAAATACGCTAAATTTAGCATGTATTATGGAAGTTCGGTGGAAATAACTTATTTACTCCGAAGAAATGGGCACGTATTATGGGATGCAAACATGTAAATATTGCCCAATAGCTCATGATAATCTTGTATAGGTCATCAAAGTATATAACCAATAATACATCCTAATGTACCCATTGATCTTGTATGCTATTAATCTTTTATTGGTCATCGAAGAATATATAACAAATAATTTATCCCCAAGTGCCGACTGATCATGTATACTATTAAATATTAATACGCCAAAGCTGGTTGTTTCAGCTATACTAAAAATTTAAATAAAATATTTTGTATTGTTCGAGCGAGAATAAATGTGGGGATAATAGAATTAATAGGACCTTACGTTTCACAGTAGATATAAAGAGAGTAGGCTGAACCGGTAATGTTTACTGATAATAAAGTCAATTAAAACGGCAAAAGTTCAAACCCTTAATGTATCCGAGCCATAGCCAGCCCTATGGGAAGAATTGGCATCAGTATTATTAGAGCATTTTTCATTTCTATCCCCCTTTTTCCCCCACTTTTAGCCTCCTTTTTCAAAATATTGCAAATATAGCCCCCTTTTGGCCTCGTAGGAGAATGTTGTGTCTATTCATTTATACTGGCGCAATCAAAGATTGCGCCAATATGAACAAAACTTTGGGGCGCAATCCATGATTGCTCCCCGATAGATTTGTTTCAACCTCCCTGTCAAAGAGGACATTGTTTTGCTTTTTGTAGGCAACAGCTACTCTGCTTTTGCTTTTTTGACCAAAACCTTGGGCTCTTGTCCTGATTCAACACACTAAAACCATTTACACCTTTATATATCACCTAATTCTCTTATATCTCTTCATTCTCTTATATCACCTCATACACTTATCTCACCTCATACAAAATGCCTTCTTTGCCATCATCCGCAGACTCCGACGAGCAGGCGTGTGAAGAGATGAGACTACAAGAGCTCACAGACAAACTCGACTTCCTAATGGGACTTGAGGAACAATCACCGAGCGAACGAGCGAACGTGCAACCTCAACATGAAGATCAAGTGCCACAAGTTCAACTCTCGTACGAACAGACGACCACTCAACCATTGCTCGAAGTTGAGGCATATCGTGTACCATATGTTGATCCTTATCCAGTCTGTTGCTATTGCGATTATACCGTTGAAGTTGTGGCTCGTGCGGAAGGAAACAATATAGGTCGGCACATGCAGACATGTCCAGCCTATCCAAATGGATGCAATTACACAATGGATAGACGAACCTTTGTGCCCAAGGGCAATTGTATATGCAAAACGAACTCGAACAAGAGATTAGACGTCTCGAAAATGTTATTGAACAATTGCGGTTAAAAGGTAATTTTAGTAGTTTGTTTGCCTCAAGTGCGATGGTGTACTAATTTTAGGTCGTTGGAATTAATGTATTTGGAATTGTATTGAATGGTTGGAATTAATGTATTTTGAGTTTGTCTTGATTTGTCGAGAAGTGGGCAATTTCCTTTCATATTGTAGACGAGTCGAGAGCCAAGCCGAAGCCAAATTTATATCCCGGATTCATATTGTAGACAAACAAGGAGCAAAATTGTTCTCGACATCCCTTGGTGCAATCAATAATCGCGCCACGAGATGTCTAGAGCAATTTCATGTTGTAAATCTTCTTGGGGCACAATTAAGGATTACACCCCAGGAAGAATTGCAACATGAAATTGCTCTAGACATCTCATGGCGCGTTTATTGATTGCGCCAAGGGATGTCAAGAACATTATGATGTTGCAAATCTACCTGGGCGCTATCCTTAATTGACTTAGGAAGATTTGCAACATGAAATTTCTCTAGACATCTCGTGGCGCGAATATTGATTGCGCCAAGGGATGTCGAGAACATTATGATGTTGCAAATCAACCTGGGGCGCAATCCTTAATTGGGCCCCAAGAAGATTTGCAACATGAAATTTCTCTAGACATCTCGTGGCGCGATTATTGATTGCGCCAAGGGATGTCGAGAGCATTTTCATGTTGCAAATCTTCTTGAGGTGCAATTAAGGATTGCGCCCCAGGTAGATTTGCAACATGAAATTCACTAACATTACCATAAATCAATATGAAATTCACTAACATTACCAATAAGCAGAAAAACAAACATAACCATAAGTCAATACAAATAGAAAAAGCAATTCAATCATTCAATACAAACAGAAAAATAAACCAATTACAACCAAAAAACAAATTGGAATCTACTGCACAAAACCATTCATCCCAACCATTCAGTCCAACCAGTTACAACCAAATCAACATTAGTTCAAACGTACAACCAAATCAATATTAGTTCAAACGTGCTACAACCACAAATACTTTCAAAATGACCACCAAATTAGTTTGAAGTACATGCCAAAATGTAAAGTTAAAACAAATCAAAATGCAACGACTAATTTCATCTTCTCATAGGCACTCCTACTTTCCTTCTTTGACCACTGCAAAGCTTGGGAGTTGGATCCTGCGACTGGGTTGGCTGAGGAGGACCGGGCACGACTTCCATTTGGGAAGGCTGAGAAGTTGAAGCTAAAGCCTTTTTCCCCTTACGAGTGGGCTTACGAGTAGACCTACGAGTGGGAACCGTAGGAGGACGTGCAGATGGAGAGGAGGTCGTGCAAGCTTGTTCTTCCTTAAAATTGTCTGGAGAATGCGTTTGATGCCCAAGCACTTTGACTTCGATGGCTCCGGCACCTCCGCCACTAACTCGTCAACCAACTCGGTCGCATGGTAAATTCCATCAGTCTATAATACACAAATTATGAGCATGTCAGTTTATATACGGTTTGATGTTAAACAAAATGTACATAGACTTCGCTCAAGCGGCGCTCTACTGATGTATGGTTCCGCGCCTTGAGGAACATCTAGAGGCGAGTCTACGGGAATAACAATATAATGGCGCGTGATGTTCCAATACCATGTGCGGTATTGCATATTGGATACCGCTGCCGCACGTTGCTCTTGCACATGATCATAGCGATAGTTCCATGTATCGATTGCCGCTTGATAGGCCTCGTTGTTCCCGGCTTCAACCTTGCAGTGCGGTGGGTTCTCCGGAATGTGTTGTAGCAAGCCAACTGTCTCATCACTCTATTTGGTAGACGAGGAGAGATGTCCCGAAAACAAATTAGCGGCACGCGTGCTGTCCAAAGCTGGATAGAAGCAACGCACAACGGAGGTAGACGAGGAAATGCCTCGGTGTAGGGGGTCCATGAAACAACATCGTAATCGAGTACATCAAACTCGTTACGATAGAACTTAACATTTTGTTTGGGCATCGAAAACGAGCTCTTCGGGCCGACCCACCTATTAAAAACATTTAAGATTTATTACCGCAATTTAAAAAATAACTATCTACAATTTATAATTCTAGTAATAGTACCTCGAAGCAAAAGGCAAAAAGAAAAATCAATTTTCGACTTCTTAATTATTATTCTCCCAGCCGGGAGATACGACCAAGACCAAGTATGTAAACGAGTATACGTATAATAAAATCTAAGATGCATATGTGTATAATAGAACATAAGATGTATACGTGTAACAAAACATAAGATGTAATACCTGCACCAATGTTAGACAACCTCCAATGGAATCGCCCCGCCCTAAAGTCAACCGTGATAGTTCCGCATACGTGTAGCCAAGCACGGCGCTACCCCAAGCATACTGCCGACATACATCAAAATTCTCCAAGTAATGTAACCATCTAAGACACACCCGAGATTTCGAATGGTCACATACCAAACGTGACGTGATAATGTGAATTATAATCGTGCGCGCACGCTGCTCCACCTGTACTTGCGAAGCATCCTCAGGAATGTCTGCCGCTATTTGTGCCCTAAACCATTTCATAGTAATCATCTCGGACCCCCACCACGCATCTCCTGGAGGAGATAATCCTAGCAGTCTCTTGCACATCTCCGCATAATCAGTTGGTTCATGTAGGGTGAATGGATGACCATCGATTGGTGGCCAAGCAGAACCGCTACGTCCTCCAATGTGATCGACATTTAACCGCATCTGAGTTGAAACGACAATGTCTCAGGTCTCCATCGATCAATCAAAGTCGCTATGAGATGGCGGTCAATTTGTATGGATCCAAGTCGATGTATCAAAAGAAAGCCCGCTCGTTCAAGAAGTGCTAACACACCGGCATGATTTGAAGTGACCGACTTTAACGAAGACGAGTGCTCTATGGTTTCAACAGGATCTTTGCTCTGCCACACAATAACAAAATTGATTTTTTAACTAGTTTAACACACACATAACAACGAAGGAAAGAGTGCTCTATGCTTACCGACATCAATTCCACATTGTTTGAACGATGTTGGGACTGTAAATATAAAACGCTCTCATCTATGGGTCCGGCCAACATCTCCGCGCATTCTACATAATTCAATGCTAACAAATTTAACATTATGTTTCTCCAAAACAAATACATGAATATCAATCTTCAATTCCACACAAACTCAATATAATGAAATCATCAAGCAATCTTCAATTCTACAAAACTACCATGACATTTCAATTTCTATGAATACCCACAACCCTAAATCTAATTTCTTCGAATCTCAATAAAACTATCATGAAATCCACAATTGTATATATTAGACAACAATAGATCATCATTAACTAGCAATGAATCAACCATGCACAAAATCCCAAGGAAAATCAAAAAACCCTAAACCCAATTTCTGAAAGAACGAGACAAAATTAAAAGAGATTATTACCTAAAGCTTGTTCCTGTGTCGAAGAGTTTGCTATTTTAATTGAGAACTCGAATTTAGTTGAAGAAATTTGGGTTTTGATTTAATTGAGGTATAGGGTTTTGGGTTGTAAGTGGAAGAGTTTGATAAATGAGGAGGAAAGGGTACGTCGGCTGTTTTTTTTTTTTTTAAAATAAAATCTATCGGGGCTCAATCATGGATTGCGCCCCACAGGTTTGTTAATATTGGCGCAATCTTTGATTGCGCCAGTATAAATGAACAGACACAGCATTCTCCTACATGGCCAAAAAGGGGCTATATTTGCAATATTTTGCAAAATGAGGCTAAAAATGGAGAAAAAAAGGAGGTCAGAAATGAAAAATGCTCGTATTTTTTATTTATTTGGGAAAGCAACTCCACCATGTGCATTTAGGAGTACGCAAAAACAATGATCGCTTTCTGACAAAATCTGCACAACAATACATTTAATTGATGCTTAATGTGGAGTCCGAGTTTGTTGACACCACTTTTAGTGGTGTCACCAGACACTCGGCCCCTATTGGTGGAATTAAGGGGGGCCCATACGAGGTCCCCTTATTTCCACCAGTAGTGGGATAGTGTCACGTTGACACCACTAAAAGTGGTATCAACAAACTACTACTGCTTAATGTGTGCACAAATTACAACTGCACGCACACGTGTGCTAACATAATAGTACTTCGGTATGTGTGACCCACGTGAGAAAAATATATGCACATATATGAGAATAAATAAGATTTTGTGATATTAAAGTCATACACTTTTATTGTATGTCACAATTATCATTTTGGGTTTCAATCAAGTTTTATTTTACGAAGCTTTCTCTGAACATACATGTTTTTTAATTTGTAACAACCCCTCCCACCACACACACACACACACACACAAAAAAAAAAAAAAAAAAAAAAAAAAAAAAAAAAAAAAAAAAAACTACTTTCCTCCTCTCTTTTTGTGTACAAAAATCATCCCTTCTCAGATATTTCATGTTAGTTTTTGACAAGTTCTCTCTTTTTTGGTCCTTCTAAACTTTCCTATTTCTAATCAGAGGAACAACAAAAAAAGCCAAGAATATAAATCCAATATTCCCTACTTTTTTCCTTTTTTAGTGAATAATGCTTATCTTCATGGTATATTCTAAATTTCTAGTTACTTTGAAATTGAAATCACTTTAAAATTCTGGAAATGACCCGCTCCAATTTACTTCCACGGTTTTACCTGCCAGTTGCCATTCATTATTTTTTAATTACATAAAACTTGTGTGTGTATTTATGTGGGTATCTGTGTATGTAATATGTATATCCAAAAGCATATTAGGAGGTTAGAGTTTATAAGGAAAAGTGCAACACCAAAAGTGTTAGAAATATCATCGAGTATGTAGTCACTCAACAGTTTAAACAACAATAAAGTCTCAAACGTCCATGCTTAACGAATGATTTTACTTGCACTCCACCAGGAGCAATTATAAACATTAAACACTTATCCCAAAGTTCTATGAAGCTGTAACATTTGGCGGTATAATATAATGTGAACTGATGTGAATTTGTAATTCATCATAGTACTAGAAATCATACATGATGATGCATGAGAAATTCCCAAGATTCTAGTTTGGTAATATCAAAATAAAAATATGGTATGCTCCAAAAAATCTGCTGATATTGGCTTAATACTACATTACTTTTTGTCGGGTTCAATTCACATTATGCTACCTCAATTCAAAAAAAAAAAAAAAGAAAAAGTGATTAACAAACTGAACAACCGTCTTTGAAAAGAAAGCACAAAGTAGGTAGTAAGTACCTTAGGAATTGAGGATCACTGGTGAAGTGATAAGTTATGTAAAGCGTGGATCAAGAAGTTGTAGCTTTGAATCATCTAGACATCAGTTGTCATTTTTCAAAATAAAAAACAAACATATCACAGGAGAACCAAGGTACAAATCATCATAATGTTAGGTATGCCTGCCTTGGATGACAGGTCTTACAACTCACAATTAAGATGGTATTATGCATTTGAGCTAACTGAGCCACATTAAGAGCATTTCAACTCAAATTTCAAATTGATTTGGTGATTACAGTATTGGTCATAAGAGCAATTACCCTCATTTCAGATTGTCAATTGCCAATTCAGTTTAATGATTTGACAATTAATGATGCATGCATGATGCAATTGATTGCCAATTTATTCATTAATATCATGGGTTATTATGGTTACCATAAAAAAAAAAAAATGGATTGATTTTTTTACGGTACTAAGTCTAACCATCAAAATTGGCCTCCTCATTCAGCACAAAACAGCGGAGCCTCTTCATCTCACTTCAGAATATACAAGCGAACCAATAAAATTCCAAATTACCCACTTCAACAACAACCAATTTTGTTAAAATGCTACACTGGCTGAAAATAGCCAAGCTGGAAAACACTGCAGAACACAACCACATCCACTGAATTGGAGTCTTGCTCGGACTTAGTCGACTACTACAATAAGCAGCCTGATTTCCTCATGTCAGAGAGAGTAAGAATGAATGCACTGGCAAATGAATGCACTGCCAACTGCATATGTAATTTCTAGGGTTTCTGAGACAAGTGAGTGACTATTGTTTTGCATGCATGATATATAGGGTTTTAGAGAAGGGTTATTGACTAATGTTTTGTTTAGTTTATTTAATAAAATAGCGTGTAAGCATCTAACTTGATTTGACTTTGTATGGTGGTGGATAGCTAGAGGAACAAGAAATGATTTTTTGAGTGCCAATATAATTGCACTTAATGTTTAAGTGTCACAATTTTTGTATGAAATGACGGGATCAAAATTAAATAGATTCATTGGAAAAAAAAAGTATCAAGCATGGTAGAACTCACAAATTGTTTAAGAAATTGAGTTGTTGAGACAACCCAATTTACAAAATGATCAACTATGACATCAGGTCCTACTCGTTGAATTGTTAGTTTCGCAAGGACACACTATCTAATGCTTAAATC
This sequence comes from Allium sativum, assembly GCA_030737875.1. Classification (NCBI taxonomy): domain Eukaryota; kingdom Viridiplantae; phylum Streptophyta; class Magnoliopsida; order Asparagales; family Amaryllidaceae; genus Allium; species Allium sativum. The sequence goes on along the minus strand of CM060926.1, from coordinate 942,775,062 downwards.
AGCAATTCTTTTGAAGACCGAGTCATCGTACATTTGTTAGCTTTTTATTTATAAAAATGTGAAAATTAAGTTTTCACGTCGCTTGTTGATAGATGTGTGCATACACGTGTGTGTTGATGAGATTTTTGATCATTAACTATCGAAAATTGATCCTAGGACATTGAGCTTAGGATCATACTCAAAGCCGGGTTTTACGAAGAAAATTTGTTATTTATTCTACAAAAATAACAAGGTAAATGCCACAAAAAAAAAAAAAAAAAAAAAAAAAAAAATGATGCAAATAAAAGATATAAGGATTTTATAGTAATATTGCTCAAAGGTTATGTCCACCTTGTGGCACTTTTTATATTATGTATGTCATTACAAGGTCAAAATCATCATTTAAATATCTAAGAAATAAACTTCGAATGTAAAGATGAAAAATGAAGACGAAAAACCAAATCTTTTTCTAATGCTGAAAAACGCTTAGGAACTAAAAGCCATCTTCTTATTGAAGACATCGCTCAATCTATAAAGGAGAAACGATAAAATATCCAGAGCATTAATTGAATATTTTCCAATTTATTTGCTCTCAATTTCAAGATCTTTGAATTGATACTTGATCCCTGTAATTCAACTAGAGACAAAATCTAAGTTGATTGTTCCCAAGCTACCTAATTCAAAGGATAAGTCAACTCAATCAAATCGTACCTCAAAAAAATGTTTGATAAATCCCCATAGTTGGACTTGGGTGATAGAGGCTTCATTAGTGAGCGACTTGGTGTTTTGAATCATATGGAGTAAGCCTGATCGAGTAACCTTTACCACCTTCTCTGTCACCTTAACTAGAACAAATGGACCAAGGTGTGTTGATTGCTAGGGGCTCGATCGTGCAAGAAAACCTATTTTGGCCAAATACAACAAATTCTCTATATGATAATTAAAACTTAAGTGTCTAAATCCGACTATGTATATTATCAGTATGTTCTTGGTGAATGAGTCCCTCAAAAAATTACCATAACAAATGGCCTGTATGTAAATACAATCATAAGGCAAATTTTCAAGTGAAGACAAATTTTACTTTATGAAGTTTGTTTCCAAGAACACTGATCAAATCAAGTCATTTAACACTGACTATAGCAATCTATCAAGATTCGCTGTTACTTCCAAATTAGATCAACTCTTACATCCCTTGAATAACCAAACACATGAGCAATTAGTAATACAACATTTACTTTCTGATAGATATTAAGCTCGTTTTACCCATTACTTTTACAAACAAGAAAACAAAAAGAGCATCATTTGTAGCTACTTGAATTCTTCATCTATCCCTTCAAACAATGCAAAAAAAAAAATCATCTTAGCAGCTACTCAACTGCTTCCTTCAAAAATTTTAAGTGGTCCCAAAAATCCATCTTTCGATCGATTGACGCCAATTGATCGCTACAAAACGAACGAGTTAGTTTCAAACTTGATATTTATGTAGACATTCTATCCTGGATCTCTTCTGGGTTTTTGATCTACTCTATCATTGGAATGTTGGTCAGTCAAAGTGACTTGAACATAGATGTGGTTTTAACCAATGTTCAAATATTTCACACCGCTGAAGTTCTTCCACTAACTTGAGTCAACTCCAAAATCGCACAAATATACTACGATTTTGAAATGGTTCGACTCAAAGGACCATGTCCACTTTATAGTATACTTTGAATGATTAACATGAATACTAAACAAAAATGCAAAGACAAAAAATGAAGACAAAGAAACAATGTTTTTTCAAAGTGCTGGAAATTACTTGGGAAGTAAAAAATATTCTCCTAGTAGGAGATATCGCCCAATTTATAGCGCAAAACGAGAAAATATCTTGAGCATTATCAAACGTGTTTTCCAAGTCCTCTGACATGAATTCTGAGATATTTGTGTGCTTCCATCTGTAAGACTTGAGACTCTGTCCTACTTCGACCAAAGGAGAAGTTAACTCATTTGAGTTGGATCTCAGAAGTGGTTGATGGGTTTCTATAGCTGTGTAATACAAACTTCATTAGTGAGCAGCTACTTAGTTTGAACCTGTTGATCTTATTAGACCAAAACAGAATTCGCAACAACACAAACTTATATCACAAGCTTGTAGGATGAATATTAAAGCATACAACAGTTGAGTATTGCTACAGTATACAGTAGTAACTGGTATACAGAGAGAAGTTAAACTACAAAAAATGAAGTCTAACCGAGTTCGTCCGAGGCCTGTAAATGCAGTTTCCTTAAGTCTTTATTTTCAGCCTCCCAGGATACAACAGACGATGTTGCACGGAATTGTGACGAGTATGTCAGTCAGTATTTCGTTAATGGCGGCAGAGAGAAAGCAGGAGACAGACGGAGACAAGAAGGGATTTTTTTTTTTTTAAACAATATCGATTTGATCAGGATCGATTAGTTTACATAATCCTACTCGCGTCTGTTTGAACTGATGCATCTGTTTACATCGCGCCCGTTTGGAAAATACCCGTTACTGTTTGAAATCAAATGGTAACGAATATTAACGGGTTGCATCCGTTAATGCGGGTCGCACCCGTTTGCTTTTCTTGTTGGGTTGCACCTCTTTTATTGCCGCATTCATTTTAAAAAAAAATGGTGACGTTTTGTGTAGCAAAAATAAGATTTCTTAGCAAACTCGACCCGGCCCGGTTCGGTACGGGCGGCGCGCGCGTGTGTGTTTGGTTCACATGATTTAAGTCCTTCCCTTGCACAAAATTACCTGACCCTAAGGGTCAATATATGGAGTGAAGAATAGATATATATATATATATCCTTAAATCTTTTCTTTATTTTGCCAATGTGGGACTAAAGTAAATTTCATTTATTTGATTTCTAACAGAACCAAATGTGAATCAACTTCAACGAGCGACCATTACTAGCTGCTTTGCTGCCTTAATTGGGACAAACTGACAGAGCTGCATTGACCGCTTATCCTCGCAGTATGGGTGGTTGCCAATGAAAAGGATCCAACTAATATACTAGACTTGATACTCCTGTATACTCAGGCCAGTTAATATACAGTTTGACAGACGACTGAAACAATCATCTTTGAATGGCAAGGACTTCATTCTTTCAATTCTAGTTCAGAAAGAAGATATAGAGGTAAACCGCTATATACCTAGATGAGAAACAACAGAAAGCACAAACATTTTCAGCTAAGGACATATGGGAATGTTTTGTGGAACATGGAACTCGACTCACAGTAAACATCAAGCATTGCCGGTATTCATATTTTGAGAAGTACCAAATAGCCTCGAATTATGTCTTCTTGACAAATCTAAAGAATTATCGATTTGATAAGAAAATTATAGGTCGAGTAACGTGAACCAACAAAGAACTTTATCAGTCCGTTCTTCCTAGTGAACAAGTCCCTTCAAATTCGTCCGACTATATATACACACACATATACACATGCACAATCTCATACATATATATATACACACATAAAGCATGAAGCACAACCAAAGAAAATAATTAATATTCCTAAGTTACAATGATAGAGATATTATATCAACAAATATAGCTGAAGGTGTTTAATTTAACCAATTGTCACTTTTTTTTTGTAATTCCAAACTTACTGCAACACTCCTTTTCTCTTGTCGTCCTCCAAATAACATACAGAATGTTTTGTCTGGAAGATTCTAAAGACCTGCTCTTATAGAACATCAACCAATTTGACACCTGATTATTGGTAGCAAAAATGCAATGTTTATGCATACTCGATTAAATATTACATATCAATGATTATGAATTACTCTTTTATATTTTTGCCCAGGATAGGATTGGAATCATATGTGTGCATATGGTGTATGCCATATTTAGTATCAAAAAATAAAAACATAGTAAATGCCACACTATTTATATAATGTATCCAGAATTTGAATAATTGGCTCAAGGAATATGGTTATAATCATACTTAATAAATATGTCCATGATATTATTTGGATGGCAACTTATTCTCTTTTTTTAGTCCTCCCATTGCCACTCATACTCATTGATTGCCTCATATACTCTTGCTGTGTTACTTTCGTAGTACTCGTTCAGCTTGAAGCATGTGCTATAAGTAATGTATATTATATCATTAATGACTAACCTTAAATGAATGAGACAAACTCAATGGTGCTTGCTATTTTAAAATTTTACATTGTGTATGTAAAAAAATTAACAGAGTACAAATAAAAACATGCAACAGTTTATATCTCATCACAGCATCAAATGTATCATCAAAGTCATCAACGGCAAAACAAATATCTGGATAAGCTGGTGAAGTTTCTACAGCCTGTCAACAAGTTAATTAAATATGACTTGAAAGTGAAGCATCAAGGAATTAAACAGAAGAAACATGGAATAACATATAAAACCTTTTTATGATCCAGCTGAAAATTTACACGACTTGGAGATGCATATACTTTTTTAACAACCTATATAAAGTATTAAAATTTTAGTAATTTATCCTGTTAATAGCACCAAATTTGATACGTAACATACATTACAAAAATGGATAAGCAAAGTAATTAAAAGCTAATTACGAAGGAAATTTGCTGTTGTTAATCAAATAAACCCAAGGGGGAGGGGGGGGGGATCCCCAAGGTAAATGTGGTTGTAACATATCTAATCCATAAACAGTCAATGGTTACACACCTTGTATACCTGGATCATTGACGTACCATCCCCCCTTTGATGTCCATGCAATGCCTGAATGCTTTGATAATCAAACTGAATCAGAATCTTCCAGAATGAACAGAAACAATATAAATAAAAGAACAGATGACATATCAGCAGAACGACTTTTTCGTTCACAGTTTCCTAAACGGTGGAAAGATAATAGACTATGAAAAGAGGACAGTTAATGATTTTTTTTTTGTTATACATATATACGTATATATATATATATATATACATATATACGTATATATATATACGTATATATATATATACACACACACAGTGTATGTATGCGCCTCAGTAATGATTACACCGTTTTAATTGCACATGCCTGCAATTGCCACTGTAACTGTAAAGGATGTGTGAGCTATTAAATTCAAGTAAAATGATCGCCACCAGTCCACAGTTGAAGAATTTCCGCCAAAAATTTTATTCAACTTGAAGATATGAGAAAAGTTGTCAGATGGTCATATTAATACAACAGTACTTGGCAAAAGTAAGTCCAGAACGTAAATTGAATATGTGCTATAAAAGCAGCAATGGAACATTTCTCATTTATAACGGAGAGGGGATAAGGTTTGATAAATGAAATATAACAGAATGGAAAAGGCTAAAATGTTACCCTTGCTTCTGGTTTTATCATTGAAAACTGACTATCCATTAAGATGTAAGATATCCAACAATAAGGATTTTTGTCGCTTTACTACTAATCGCATACTTATGCATCCACTAGCAAATTATTCCATTTCTAAGAAGAAGAAAGATTGGAATATAAAACAAGGACTGTGATCATTGAATTTATGCCAATAGTTTACTGTTACACAACCAGAAATAAGATGTTTTATTACAAATTAGCCAAAAAAAGGTGATGTAAACCTGTAGACCACAAAGACTATTATAACTTATCATCAGGTCCAAAATATCTCTATCCTAGGATAATGAACACTGATAAAGAAGAAGAATCAGACCCAAAGTGAGGAAGAATTGAAATAATAAGCATATCAGATTCATACGAGAATATTACTCAATAGTATTTACCTTCGGAGACCACCTACGAACAAAAAATGGTGGTTTGCCGTCCATGTTATCATTAAACCCATAACCATGCATGCTCTGCAAAATAATGATAAGGATGTCAAATAATAATTGTTGAGAGAAAGGACAAATGGGTATGTTTAAGTGTATCTACACTACCATGGCTCTAACAAAAAATACAAGGTCGTCGTCTTCACGTCGTAGTGATACTCTATAAGAAATACATAAAGATCCAGCATTTCATGCCAAAACTGTGTATTCATTTCAACATCTGAAGCTTCTTGATCATCACCTGTTGTTTGCATTAGTAACTTTGAGTGTTTTTTTACCATAGTCAGCAATTCTTCCCTGGAAATCGATGGAGAATTCGGAAAAAAAGGGATCAGAGACTAAGAATCACGTGCCAAAATGTGCTGATATTAAGAGACTGTTTAGCTACTACTTGTCAAATCTTCTTGAAAGAAGTTTTAAACATTAACTTCAGATAGTTTCGACTGAATAATGATAAACAAAATTGTTTGGACTTAACTTAACTTTGAAGTTAAAGTAAGTAACTTCTATGTTTAGCTGCTATACTTGTAACTATTGAATATGTAGTGGATTACAAATTGGTTTTAACCATGCAAAAGAATGGCAAATATTATAAACAGGGTCATTTTGCTTGTAAATTGTTCGAAACAACAAGATTATTTTAGTCATTTACTAGGTCAAGTTACCTAGGAAATTATATCAAAATTATAAGCAATGAATAGTTATGTCTTAGATTATAACATTTAAGCAACTTAGGGCATCTCCTCAGAAGGGGTTCACAAGTATCCAAACTCAAATAAGCTACTTGTGAGTTGTTCTGACAATTTACAAGTAGCTGACAAAAATGTTAGCCTCCCCGAGTATTTTGAATCGGACATCCATGCAGCATTACATCTCAATATACATATGTAGTCGACCATTTAAAATCATAATAACGGATTACTCAACCCTTCCGACGAGAAATGTGAGTATATAAATTATTCAACAGGAGAACATGTAACCCTAAAATAAAATAGAAAACAAAATTCATCTACTTTGACCCAATGAAACGGCATTTGACCAACTGGATACCCAAATTGAAGAACTTTACAATACCACTACGAACATAAATGCCTACCAAACGATTGATACAGTTTACACCTATGAAAATAAAAACCCGAATCAGAGGAACTCAGTACAACCCGAATCAGAGGAACTCAGTACAACTCAATGTTACTGCTGTTCTGAAGTTGGAGAGCATAAATTTCTTGCCAACCCTTTTCGACCGTAGGTAGGAAAAGTACAAATAAAATGATTGATGTTTATGCAGCAAGTGTAAGATTTTGGGTCACGGGGGCTTGTAAGATTTTATTTTTTATTGGAGCATGTGTTTTGTCATGTAGCGACGGTTAAGCGAAGGGGGGTAATTTTGTGTTTCTTTGGCTGTTCTTTGGCTCCTAACAGATCCGTTAGCCAACGGACGCGTCGGACGCGTTCGTTGCATCCGTTAGCTAACGGCTCATTTTGAGCCGTTGTGCAAACGACTCAAAGTAGAGCCGTCGGCATAGGACGCGTCCTTTGCCAACGGCTCAGCCGTTGGCACTTCTCCCCCCATTCCCCTACCCTTATAAATCATCCCCCCACTCAACTACTCCTCACTCACCTTCTTCCACTCTTTCTTACAATGGAGAATCCATTTCCAAATGATGATGATTCCGATTCAGACGATTTAGAGGATATCATCCTAATTGGAGCGTACTTACGTGGTCGCTGAAGCGAAATAGAACGCCGGATTCATACTTCGACGTATACCGGATTGATGTGGATAGACGACATACTTAACGGTCATCAGGCAAGATGTCAAAGGCAGTTTCGTATGAAACGGTTATGTTTTCTTTCGTTATGCGATAGGCTGGAAAGTTGCGGATTGACCACTTCAGAAAATGTTACTGTTCGAGAAGCGGTTGGGATATTTTGATGGACTATTGTCACCGCTAATTCGAACAGACAAGTGGCTGAAAGATTTCAAAGGTCAGGTTGCACAATCTTTCATTATTTTCATGCTGTTTTGAATGTCGTCCTAGTATTATCTACCGCTATTATAAAACCGGGTGATCCTCAATTTAACTCAATTCCTCCTGAAATTAGCAATGATAACCGTTACTATCCGTACTTTAAAAACTGTATTGGTGCAATAGACGACACACATGTTATAGCACACTTACCTCCAGATCGAATTGTTCCGTATATCGGATGAAAAGGATATGCTACACAGAATATTTTGGTTGTATGCTCGTTCGATTTACTATTTACGTATGTTGTATCTGGATGGGAAGGTACTGCACACGACAGTCGAATTTTTAATTCTGTGGTGAATGACATAAGTTCCAATTTTCCTCATCCTCCTACTGGCCAGTATTATGTTGTGGATTCCGGTTTTCCACTTACAACTGGGTATATATCACCATATCGAAATGTTAGATATCACATCCCCCAGTTTCGTATGACCACAAATCAACCGAAATCCCATAATGAAATTTTTAATTTCTACCATTCTAGTTTAAGTATGGCAATTGAGAGGACATTCGGAATATGGAAAAAGAAATTTGTTATACTCAGAAATATGTCAACCTACAAGTTCCCAGCTCAAACAAAAATTGTTGTTGCTACGATGGCTATACACAATTATATACGCAAATACAATAGGGGTGATCCAGATTTTATGGCTTATGATGATGACCCAAATCTTATTCCAGAAGAGTACGAACAAGAATACGCCGACGTGCGAAACATAGGCAATAATGACCTAGCACCGGCTCAACGCTATCAAGGCAGCGCTGATATGGCAGTGCATCGCGATCACATAAGAGACGAGCTTGTTGCAGCAGGATTGCACTAATAGATTTCTGCAATGTATCACTTTATCTACTGTTTTCTTATTTCTGCAATGTATCCCTTTAGCTGCTTTTTTTGTATTTGTGCAATGTATCACTTTCTGTACTGTTTTTATGTAATGAACTGTTATGTTTTGTTAACTGTGTTATTCTGCAATAATTATAATGTTATGTTTTAATCTGTAATTAGTTAAATTACAAAATATAAATAAAATACTCCGCTTAAATACTCCGCTAAAACCACCAAACGCATGGTCCGCTAACTACTATTTTCTGCTATAATACTCCGCTCAAATTCTCCTCTTAAATTATCCGCTTCCGCTTGCAAATAACACACCCTAATTTGTTTAGTTGTGGTTGTTTTTTGTACTATGCTCCCCTTACCTTCTTGGAATCTATTCTGTTGTAAATAAAGTACCCCTTTTTCTTATAATAATAATTAAAGAAAAAGGTTGAAGAAACAAACTTAGCAAAAAAAATTGATGAATAATATGCAAAGTTTGGAATTTAGAGAGAATAACACATTTTAGTGTAAAAGGGGAAAGCATGGTGAGCCTCCAAAATTCCACTTTTGCACTAAAATATGTCATTCTCCCTAAATTCTAAACTTTGCGTATTTTTCATCAAAAAAATTGCTAAGTTTGTCTATTGAAAAAAATCCTCGTTAGTTATTGTTACATTTTATCATGCACTCTATGATAAATTTATCATGTCATATGCATAATAAATTTGCCATAGCAAGCCGGTTTTTAAGGTGAGCCGTGTCAATTTTTATTACTAATATGGAAAAAAAATTGCATATGCACAGAACAACTATAACTGATTTGAAGTGTCAAACATTGTACAAAACAAAACAGGAGTACTTCAACTACTAAATGACAAGAGTTAGTTCTCCTTAGCATTTGAAGAGCAGGTACGGAAGGCTGAAGAACCAAGACCTATGACATGCAAGAAACTTGTAGAAGTGAGTTAGAAGGCTTGACATATAAGCACAATAACTCTTATTATAGATAAATTCCATATACCAAGTATCACCATCCAAGATAGCCTTATTACATTTACTTAAACTTAAGATATCATCACTGTTAGAATATCAATTCTGGACCATCAATAAGGTAATACTAACGCTTAGATTCACCCTCATCTTCAGTAATCAGTAATAAACATAAAATAAACCTTATGAATATGATCAAAACACATCTTAGAAGGCTCCTGAATCCATGCCTTCTCATGTGAGCTCTAAACAATTACGCAATCTTTTGTTGCAACATGAACCTCTAGAATTATCCCCGGAACAACAGCTTTAGCACAGGGGATGGCGGTAGAGACTCAGGAGCAATCGTAACAACCTCAGAAATAGGTTGGACCGTAGGCTTCGGAACCCAAACACGAGCAGACAGATTAGTGAGGGGAATCTTGACCGAAGTGGGATCATTAGAAAAATGCTTGCAAGAAGCAGGCAAATGACCAAAAGAATGGCATATGGTGCATATATTGGGCCGCCAGTTGTACTGAACAACAATAAAAAAGCATATCCTTTTATGGAAATTTTAAGCTTGAAAGGAAGAGGTTTACCTGGAGTTATAGTCGAGGCTTTAGCAAAGAAAGGATTTTTTTTCTAGCTACGTGTTTATCCGGTTTTGGACCCAAGCAACTTGAACTGAATGTACAATGTAACACCCCACCTCTGCTAGAGTCACTCACAAAGGGAATGCACTAGGTTTGGTGAAGCATTATCGAGGTAAACATGCACAGAAATATTACAAGACAGAACACAAATATAAAACAGCGGAAGTAAAACAAATTTCATTGCCTTATAAAATAAGGCCTAAAGCCTTTTACATCAGAATACATCAAAACCTGTCTTGCAATAATATAGAAGCATAAAACCTTTTCATAAAATATTTCCCCAAATAAAACAGTAAGGTAGCCATAGCCAAGAGAAGTCCAAGGCATGCATGATGACCTTCAAGCAGAGGAAGTCTGAACTAAACAACAGCATTTCCTCCCTGAAAACCTGGGGGGGAAACGGAAGACAAAGAGGCGAAAGAAAACGGGGTCAGTCATAAAGACTGGTAAGTCCTATCTACTTCCAGTATAAAAACAGGTAAAGGTAACATGACATGCATAAACTGAAAGTAAACATAAGGATGACGACAAGATAGATAAGCTAAACCAAGATAACTGGATGAACTACTGTAGCAAGATAAACTAAGGTATCATGATAAACTACGGTGTCAAGAATCAAGGTATCACATCGTCAGGTTTCTATCAAGTATACTATCACAAGGTATCTATCATGTATAACATCCCACGGTATCTATCATGTATATTTGCTCTGCACCTCTCGTACTAGTATCCCAACCCGCGTCATGTGTTAACTATGAATGTCCCTTGCCCAATGTCATGTAATGGTCCATGTCAACCTAATATATAGCATATGTAGGTTTTCCCAACTCGTATGTTTCTTTCCATGTATAAGTTCAGTCCTTTGCCGTAGGCCGTACGGGCTTTCCCATGTAAATCTATATCACCTCAATGTAGTACCATTTTATCCTTGAAGTTGTTTTGGACTGCTACCCTTGATCTAGTTATGTTTTCTTACCATGAACTATCGCGTGTTCACTTAGGGTTTATGCCACCTAGGACCACTAGGGATTATGCTACCTAATGAACGTTCCCGTGTCTCGGTTTGGGTTCAGGCCACCTAGGGCCACTAGGGATTATGCCACCCGTCAACCGCGCCCTTTATCCCACGTATGTATCGTGAATCGTTTTCCATGTCTAAACGCACATGTATCTCAATGTGCCATCCGAGTTCCGTGCCAGGGCAAATCGAGAAATACGGAACTCGGTCGGGAGCTTTAAGTCGTCTGCTAAAGCAGATATCAAGGTCTGTTTTTGTATCCGTGGCTATGGTCCCACGTGACCCCTCCCTCAACTACTGAAAGGCAATCCAAGAAAAATCATGTATGAGAACTACATCCCGGCCCCACTATAGCCCCACTTTCCTATGGGCCAACCTCACCCATGACTCAATAGCAAGAACATGGTCTTTTGGGAGTTCTCTGCCTTTCCGTTCACGCACGATTGACTAAAGATGGTAGGTAGTCGGCGACGTGCTATCCAGGGCAAAATCAAGTATCGTCGACTCCACGCTAATCCATCCCAGTCTTTAGGTCGCTCGCATAGCAACCAAGGCATACTCTTGGCTCTTCTATCGCAGACCTTAACCTCTGTGAGGCCGGGTTTCATGGACCACCTGCCACCTCACAGAGGGATACCAAGAGTACCCTCACGTACCCCGAAGCTACCGCTTCGTCACCCAGTTCGCTGGAGCTTTTTATCCAAGTCAGATAATATGCTCCTCCTCGTATACTAAGCGATGACCTACCGTATCAGGTTACTCATCTCTTTATGAACTAGTCCCATGTCCTTAGCTAAGAATTATTACTTAGTTACCCTTAACTAAGGTTTACCACTTAGCTCCTCTTTCCGATATCCTTGTTAACTATGATTTCCAACCTAGTCCCCTGAGCTAGGGTTTTGTCAAATGGGTTAAGTGTTGTTATCCAAGTTCATGACTTAACCCGCCTACGAATCATGTCAAGATTGGCTAAGTACTCAAGTTCAAGGCTTAGCCCTACAAGTTGGTTAAGTGTACCAAGAAGCTCATGACTTAACCCTATCAAGTCAAATTGGTTAAGTATTTATTTGTCTTAACCCTATCAGATTATCATGTTAGATTGATTAAGCATAGATTATCTTAATCCCATCAGATTATCGAGTCGGATTGGTTAAGTATGGGTTAGCTTAACCCCATCCACTAATCGTATTACAATGGTTAAGCCTAATTTTAAAAGGTCTTGTGACTTAACCCTATCAGGTCCACCTATTAGATTGGTTAAGTATAGGTTACTTAACCTCATCAAATCATCATGTATAATTGGTTAAGTATAAGTTACTTAACCCCATTAAATTACCGTGTTAAGTTGGTTAAGTATTGGTTACTTAACCTCATTGAATTACCAAGTTTAGATTGGTTAAGTGTTTAACTTAACCCCATCGAATTATCGTGTTTAGATTAGTTAAGTGAAGGTTACTTAACCCCATCTAATTACCGTGTTTTAGATTAGTTAAGTCTAAGTTACTTAACCCCATCTAATTACCGTGTTAGATTAGTTAAGTATGGATTACTTAACCTCATCGAATTTACCGTATTTAGATTAGTTAAGTGTGGATTACTTAACCCCATCTAATTACCAAGTCGGATTAGTTAAGCGTAAATTACTTAACCCCATCCCCTAATTGTCTTGTATGGTTAAGTGTCATTAAGAAATCAAGCCTGGTCCCACTTAACCTACCCATTCGTGTCATATCGGTTAAGTGTCATTAGTCAAATTTACTTAACCTCATCATGTGGCATTAATTTAATTAATGCACTCTCAACCTCTCACATTAGACCTTGTTGTGGTTACTAGTTAAGTCGGGCGGGTCCGGGTAGTTTTACACCACAACCTAGTCTAACCTCGGGTCTTAAGCGCGACATGACCAACTTCTCACATTGGATCCTATTGTATGTAGCCACTAGTTAAGCCGGGCGGGTCCGGGTAGATTTATGCTACAAACTCAACTCAACCTCGAGTTGGCCACTTTCATGTTTGGTCTAGTGTCTTTTTTTTTTTACACTTACAACCCACCCATGTCTAGTTCAAGTTCCATGTTTTCCCACGTGTCATGACCATATTTTAATGTATCATGAATGTCATGTTCTCATGTAAGCCCCATGTCAAGTTTTTCATGCCATACCCACGTTTTTCCTAAGCTACCCAAACGTATTTCCAACCCAAGTGGAAGCGAGTCACATAGTAGGGTATTATACCAACATATTGGCCACAAACATGCATAGTATCATAAGGGAATTTGGCCACAAGCATGCATAGTACCATAAGGGAATTTGGCCACAAGCATGCATAGTTTCATAAGGGGATTTGGCCACAAGCATGCATAGTATCATAAGGGGATTTGGCCACAAGCATGCATAGTATCATAAGGGAATTTGGCCACAAGCATGCATAGTTTCATAAGGGTATTTGGCCACAAGCATGCATAGTTTCATAAGGGGATTTGGCCACAAACATGCATAGTATCATAAGTGAATTTGGCCACAAACATGCATGATACATAAGGGGTTTGGGTTCATTTACATGCATAAGCCCCAAAGTCAAATCTTTGCCAATGTTTCACAAGTCAAATGGTTCCCAAAGGTTCATGCTAGCATTCCATAGATAAAGATTCAAACTTGCAAGGTAAACTAGGTTAATCATAACATGAATAGCATGATCTAGTCACTAAGCATAGCCAAAAGTCATAGGTTCAAGCAAAAGAGGCATGACAAGGTTCATATAGGCTAGCATACTTAGTTTAATCTCGTTTTATTCCATGCCATCATTAAGACTACCGTTTAGATCTAGAAGTAGCTAGAACTTACATAGCGAGGCTTAGGAAAGGATCATGCATCATCTTGACGAAGAAAGGTGGCTCCTTTGTCGAAGAATCGTCATGGAATTTGCGTAGCAACGTTGATCCCTCCTCGATTTGGTGTAGAAAGCTTGCACCTTTTGATTTGAACCCAATTTGAATGCATAGTCTCTAGGAATTGGAGATGGAGGCCATGATCACTTGGCATTTGGGCAGCACTTCGTGGCATGAGTGATTTGTGAGGGTTTAGGGTAGGCTTAGGGGTCTTTTTATAGAGATTAGGAGTAGTTTAGGCCGTTAGATTAACCCTCGGATAGATCCAAGCCCTCAAAAATCGTCACAAGCCTCCAAACCAGGACCCAGGAGCCAAAACAGGTGCACCAGGCCGACCTGGCCGACCAGGGAGGTCGACACCCAGGTCGACCCCCAGGTCGACTCTAGAGTCGACCTGGTTGGGGGGGAGGTCGACCCTAGTGTCGACCCCCCTGTCGACCTGCCTGGGCGGGATTTTTCCCGCCTACTCTGGATTTTGAAAATTTTGAATCTGTTTTCGAATTTGAATTTTTCGTGAAACTTTGCGAGGCCATATCTTGGTCATACGGACTCCGATTTACGAAATTTCGGACTCTATTTCGCGTATTTTTCCGAGACGAACGCAATGGCGCAACCCATTTTCCTTGATTCAGATTTTAACATTTAATTCTGCCTTGATTCTTGTCTTAACACGTTGTTAAAATTCGTGTTGTTACATTCTCCCCTCCTTTAAGGATTTCGTCCCCGAAATCTCCAAGTTAGGAAGAACGCATCCTACCATCCATCATCCATCTACTGAAAACATCATCCACAGGCAACCATTGTCCTTAGACGATTTCTAATGCCATATGAACATATGCAAAACGTGTGTGTATATGCTCCTTAGCTAATGCTAATGATCAGGCCTGAATGATCTTTCTAATGCAAAATATGTTTAGTGCCATGAGTCCAACATGTATGCAAATAGTCCTAGTCATATAAGTACTATATGCGTGCACAAACATTCATTCATATGCAACATCCGCATGATAACACATTCAATTTCATCCATAAACAAGTATAAATACTCGTGCATATGCAACATGAAACGTGACCGCGTCAATCTAGTATCTAATGTGTATTGGCGCATCCACGAGCAACCACTTGCAACCATTTGCAACCATATCAATCATAACATGTTTCAAATACATGTTTACATCCATAGGATTCTACCTAAGGTTCTCAAGATAGGATCGAGGAGATAAGCAAGATAAACTCCTTACGGGGTTACAACAGAAACAGGGTCGAGAGGATATCCACCAAGCGATAGCATGCAAGTAAGCTCTACAGGAGAACCAGAGATCAAAGGTATCCTCCTAAAAAGAGATATAATACGCGCGTCTAAGCCGCAATTCCATGAGCTTAATTCCATTGTGCTTTGACCGCCTTTGACTTCATGATTTCGTAGCTCCTTGATTCCTATTCCCAAGATATGAGTTGGAACTCATTTCACTGTCGCTTCTCGTTTCACTTTCACTTATTCTTTCCCTAGTATGCTCGGTTCAAACATATCTGCGTACTCATGCAAGCTCTCCAAAATTCACTAGTGAATTCTGGATCTCGTTTACCGATGCCAATCCATGTTACCACGTGCACTTACTAGGGTGGTTCCTATAACCCATGCTTAAGCGGAATGAACCATCCGCCTTATTGGCGAACGTTACTCGATCGGATCAGAGATTTACGATAAATGCATCAAGAGATTCTAGGTAACTAACCATGACAAAACCCAAAAGGTTATACGAGGCTTCAAAGGTATTACCAAAGCAAGTCAAGAGTCTAACTACCCTCTTTCCAAAACCGAGAATGGTATCCCTAACTGGATAACCACTTCATCCCTAGAATCCATCCATAGCTCAACAATAGAAGTATTGCTTCTAATCTCAACACTTGACATTTACACTCTCAATTCCAAACAAGTCATGAATAAATGGACCGACTCTCCAACCAGATTTTTGGGCCAAAAAGTGGGATCTTCTACCATGCTAGTACTAAGGTGCAGAGACTTAACTATCGAGGCAGACTTAAATGATGCGATGATCAATACAAAGTCTGGACGGGATGATAGAAAAGAAAGGCTAAGCCTTTAACAGAAACGGTACCATTTCTCTTAGGTACGCTAGAAATGAGAGCATACAATTGCCCTCTCGCTGATCTTGTCCTTATCTTCCTTTGTGGATCAAGCCATACCAACAAGTTACTTATTCTTAAGCTTGTGTCCTTTATCCTTGCTCTTATTATCCCTTCTTATAACTTCGGTAACAGGTCTCTCGAGAACTTTCTCCATCGCACGGGGAAAACACTCACGTAGTTAGACAAGGATTAGTCGCAGTTAAAACTACTGTGACTACAGATGGAGGAAAGAAAGGAAAATAGATTCAATCAAGGAAACAAAGGATAGTGCTATTGGCTTTTGGGGAATAGCCTTTAAAAACTTTTCTTGAAAAATGCTTCTTTGTAAACGGTTTTTCAAATAGTTTTCAAAAGGTTCTAAAAACTTTTGCCCAGTCTGGTAACCTTCTGCTCTGATACCAAATGTAACACCCCACCTCCGCTAGAGTCACTCACAAAGGGAATGCACTAGGTTTGGTGAAGCATTATCGAGGTAAACATGCACAGAAATATTACAAGACAGAACACATATATAAAACAGCGGAAGTAAAACAAATTTCATTGCCTTATAAAATAAGGTCTAAAGCCTTTTACATCAGAATACATCAAAACCTGTCTTGCAATAATAAAGAAGCATAAAACCTTTTCATAAAATATTTCCCCAAATAAAACAGTAAGGTAGCCATAGCCAAGAGAAGTCCAAGGCATGCATGATGACCTTCAAGCAGAGGAAGTCCGAACTAAACAACAGCATTTCCTCCCTGAAAACCTGGGGGGGAAACGGAAGACAAAGAGGCGAAAGAAAACGGGGTCAGTCATAAAGACTGGTAAGTCCTATCTACTTCCAGTATAAAAACAGGTAAAGGTAACATGACATGCATAAACTGAAAGTAAACATAAGGATGACGACAAGATAGATAAGCTAAACCAAGATAACTGGATGAACTACTGTAGCAAGATAAACTAAGGTATCATGATAAACTACGGTGTCAAGAATCAAGGTATCACATCGTCAGGTTTCTATCAAGTATACTATCACAAGGTATCTATCGTGTATAACATCCCACGGTATCTATCATGTATATTTGCTCTACACCACTTGTACTAGTATCCCAACCCACGTCATGTGTTAACTATGAATGTCCCTTGCCCAATGTCATGTAATGGTCCATGTCAACCTAATATATAGCATATGTAGGTTTTCCCAACTCGTATGTTTCTTTCCATGTATAAGTTCAGTCCTTTGCCGTAGGCCGTACGGGCTTTCCCATGTAAATCTATACCACCTCAACGTAGTACCATTTTATCCTTGAAGTTGTTTTGGATTGCTACCCTTGATCTAGTTATGTTTTCTTACCATGAACTATCGCGTGTTCACTTAGGGTTTATGCCACCTAGGACCACTAAGGATTATGCTACCTAATGAACGTTCCCGTGTCTCGGTTTGGGTTCAGGCCACCTAGGGCCACTAGGGATTATGCCACCCGTCAACCGCGCCCTTTATCCCACGTATGCATCGTGAATCGTTTTCCATGTCTAGACGCACATGTATCTCAATGTGCGATCCGAGTTCCGTGCCAGGGCAAATCGAGAAATACGGAACTCGGTCGGGAGCTTTAAGTCGTCTACTAATGCAGATATCAAGGTTTGTTTTTGTATCCGTGGCTATGGTCCCACGTGACCCCTCCCTCAACTACTGAAAGGCAATCCAAGAAAAATGATGTATGA
Source organism: Allium sativum (assembly GCA_030737875.1). NCBI lineage: Eukaryota > Viridiplantae > Streptophyta > Magnoliopsida > Asparagales > Amaryllidaceae > Allium > Allium sativum. The sequence continues at coordinate 942,757,051 of CM060926.1, read as the reverse complement.
GAACTACATCCCGGCCCCACTATAGCCCCACTTTCCTATGGGCCAACCTCACCCATGACTCGATAGCAAGAACATGGTCTGTTGGGAGTTCTCTGCCTTTCCGTTCACGCACGATTGACTAAAGATGGTAGGTAGTCGGCGACGTGCTATCCAGGGCAAAATCAAGTATCGTCGACTCCACGCTAATCCATCCCAGTCTTTAGGTCGCTCGCATAGCAACCAAGGCATACTCTTGGCTCTTCAATCGCAGACCTTAACCTTTGTGAGGCCGGGTTTCATGGACCACCTACCACCTCACAGAGGGATACCAAGAGTACCCTCACGTACCCCGAAGCTACCGCTTCGTCACCCAGTTCGCTGGAGCTTTTTATCCAAGTCAGATAAGTTGCTCCTCCTCGTATACTAAGTGATGACCTACCGTATTAGGTTACTCATCTCTTTATGAACTAGTCCCATGTCCTTAGCTAAGAATTATTACTTAGTTACCCTTAACTAAGGTTTACCACTTAGCTCCTCTTTCCGCTATCCTTGTTAACTACGATTTCCAACCTAGTCCCCTGAGCTAGGGTTTTGTCAAATGGGTTAAGTGTTGTTATCCAAGTTCATGACTTAACCCGCCTACGAATCATGTCAAGATTGGCTAAGTACTCAAGTTCAAGGCTTAGCCCTACAAGTTGGTTAAGTGTACCAAGAAGCTCATGACTTAACCCTATCAAGTCAAATTGGTTAAGTATTTATTTGTCTTAACCCTATCAGATTATCATGTTAGATTGATTAAGCATAGATTATCTTAATCCCATCAGATTATCGAGTCGGATTGGTTAAGTATGGGTTAGCTTAACCCAATCCACTAATCGTATTACAATGGTTAAGCCTAATTTTAAAAGGTCTTGTGACTTAACCCTATCAGGTCCAACTATTAGATTGGTTAAGTATAGGTTACTTAACCTCATCAAATCATCATGTATAATTGGTTAAGTATAAGTTACTTAACCCCATTAAATTACCGTGTTAAGTTGGTTAAGTATTGGTTACTTAACCTCATTGAATTACCAAGTTTAGATTGGTTAAGTGTTTAACTTAACCCCATCGAATTACCGTGTTTAGATTAGTTAAGTGAAGGTTACTTAACCCCATCTAATTACCGTGTTTTAGATTAGTTAAGTCTAAGTTACTTAACCCCATCTAATTACCGTGTTAGATTAGTTAAGTATGGATTACTTAACCTCATCGAATTTACCGTGTTTAGATTAGTTAAGTGTGGATTACTTAACCCCATCTAATTACCCAGTCGGATTAGTTAAGCGTAAATTACTTAACCCCATCCCCTAATTGTCTTGTATGGTTAAGTGTCATTAAGAAATCAAGCCCGGTCCCACTTAACCTACCCATTCGTGTCATATCGGTTAAGTGTCATTAGTCAAATTTACTTAACCTTATCATGTGGCATTAATTTAATTAATGCACTCTCAACCTCTCACATTAGACCTTGTTGTGGTTACTAGTTAAGTCGGGCGGGCCCGGGTAGTTTTACACCACAACCTAGTCTAACCTCGGGTCTTAAGCGCGACATGACCAACTTCTCACATTGGATCCTATTGTTTGTAGCCACTAGTTAAGCCGGGTGGGTCCGGGTAGATTTATGCTACAAACTCAACCCAACCTCGAGTTGGCCACTTTCATGTTTGGTCTAGTGTCTTTTTTTTTTACACTTACAACCCACCCATGTCTAGTTCAAGTTCCAAGTTTTCCCACGTGTCATGACCATATTTAAATGTATCACGAATGTCATGTTCTCATGTAAGCCCCATGTCAAGTTTTTCATGTCATACCCACGTTTTTCCTAAGCTACCCAAACGTATTTCCAACCCAAGTGGAAGCGAGTCACATAGTAGGGTATTATGCCAACATATTGGCCACAAACATGCATAGTATCATAAGGGAATTTGGCCACAAACAAGGGAATTTGGCCACAAGTATGCATAGTATCATAAGGGAATTTGGCCACAAGCATGCATAGTTTCATAAGGGGATTTGGCCACAAACATGCATAGTATCATAAGGGAATTTGGCCACAAGCATGCATAGTATCATAAGGGAATTTGGCCACAAGCATGCATAGTTTCATAAGGGGATTTGGCCACAAACATGCATAGTATCATAAGTGAATTTGGCCACAAACATGCATGATACATAAGGGGTTTGGGTTCATTTACATGCATAAGCCCCAAAGTCAAATCTTTGCCAATGTTTCACAAGTCAAATGGTTCCCAAAGGTTCATGCTAGCATTCCATAGATAAAGATTCAAACTTGCAAGGTAAACTAGGTTAATCATAACATGAATAACATGATCTAGTCACTAAGCATAGCCAAAAGTCATAGGTTCAAGCAAAAGAGGCATGACAAGGTTCATATAGGCTAGCATACTTAGTTTAATCTCGTTTTATTCCATGCCATCATTAAGACTACCGTTTAGATCTAGAAGTAGTTAGAACTTACATAGCGAGGCTTAGGAAAGGATCATGCATCATCTTGACGAAGAAAGGTGGCTCCTTTGTCGAAGAATCGTCATGGAATTTGCGTAGCAACGTTGATCCCTCCTCGATTTGGTGTAGAAAGCTTGCACCTTTTGATTTGAACCCGATTTGAATGCATAGTCTCTAGGAATTGGAGATGGAGGCCATGATCACTTGGCATTTGGGCAGCACTTCGTGGCATGAGTGATTTGTGAGGGTTTAGGGTAGGCTTAGGGGTCTTTTTATAGAGATTAGGAGTAGTTTAGGCCGTTAGATTAACCCTAGGATAGATCCAAGCCCTCAAAAATCGTCACAAGCCTCCAAACCAGGACCCAGGAGCCAAAACAGGTACACCAGGCCGACCTGGCCGACCAGGGAGGTCGACACCCAGGTCGACCCCCAGGTCGACTCTAGAGTCGACCTGGTTGGGGGGAAGGTCGACCCTAGTGTCGACCCCCCTGTCGACCTGCCTGGGCGGGATTTTTCCCGCCTACTCTGGATTTTGAAAATTTTGAATCTGTTTTCGAATTTGAATTTTTCGTGAAACTTTGCGAGGCCATATCTTGGTCATACGGACTCCGATTTACGAAATTTCGGACTCTATTTCGCGTATTTTTCCGAGACGAACGCAATGCTGCAACCCGTTTTCCCTGATTCAGATTTTAACATTTAATTCTGCCTTGATTCTTGTCTTAACACGTTGTTAAAATTCGGGTTGTTACATACAACGTGCATACGAGCTCGTAATGACTTGAAATTTTAAGAGAACACTCACAAAACATAAAGGAAGGATCACAAAAAATTTCATGAGATTTGGAGTCAATCTCATTGGTCGATATCGACCCATACCCCATGGGTCGGGTCCGACCTGGGACCCATATCATGAGACCTATATGATAGCTCCCTTATATCATGCAGAAGACATCCCCCAAGTTTCGTGTCAATCGGATAAGTATTGAGTGGGTTATGGATGAATCATTGCTGAATTATGCTAGTTTCGCGGGCAGAATCCGAACATTGAGGAGTGACCCAAATGACTTGAAACTTATGTGAGATGTTGATCTACTCATCTATAATACATATGTGAATTTTCAGATCATTTGTGTGAAGGCATAAGAAAGTTATGAATTGATCTTCTAGAAGCTAAACAAGACATGACGATCATGGCCAAGAGATTCAGGGAAGAAAATATACTAACACAATGGGTCGACACCGACCCGTGTAGTTCGCATATTTTACTATGGAATTCTTGGATATGGGTTAGCATGCTATGATAAGGCTTCCAACAAGTGGGCTTGGCCCAACTCCCTTCAGGACACCTATAAATACCCCCCTCCAAGCTCCAACGTCGAAGGGGATCCAATATTTACCAAACCAAGACGCTGCCAAAGCTCTATCAGAATAAATCTTCATCTCTAACAGACATTGCTCATCTTCAACAACAAGACTTCATCTCCAACAACCATTACTCTTCTCCTATAGCAAAGCTTCTTCTCCATAGAAAGCAAATCTAGGTCACCTAGGCTGGTTATCGTGATTCTCCGATAACCAATAGTATTAGTGATAATCTGTTGATCTCTACTTTGAGGAACCTTGTAATCATCCACAATATATTGTAATTGGCATGGAAAGGATCATAATAAAAGATATTCAAAGTGGATACAGGCCTTGATAATGATTGAACCACTATAAAAATTGTGTCTCCCTCTTTATCCTTTCTGTTTCTTACCTTTTTCCATTTATTCTTATATGTTATATACTGTTTTCGCCTTAAAGGGGTGGTGCTTTCACTAAAATCTGGTGTTAATGCCATTTTTGACGTTAACTATGTGCTTTCACTGAGAACTGAAACTAAGGCCGAGATCTGGACTTTCTACTATAGATCCTCATGATCTAGAAGGCATATCCATCAGAGAAGCTATGAAAAAGGCCGTAAATTAGATTTAAAATTCATACTGTGATAAGCTCAATTTCAAGCTGGTTGGACAAAACTATCGCCAAAAGCTATGAAGATTTGGTAAGATAGATCTATCGCTGAAGCTATGAAATTTGGCTAGGTAAATGTATTGTCAAAACTATGAAGGCATTAAGTCAGATCTATGACTCTTGCCGTGGAAAGGTCAATTTCAAAGTTTGGCTTGGAGAAGAAAATTTAGGGAGTATTGAAGGAATTAAATCTGCACTTATTCAACCTTCCAGTTTGGATGAATTAAATAAATTGATATTTCAGATTGAAGTTAAGCCCGAGTCTGAATGGATTTACTGCGAATTTCTGGAAGGTTAACTAGGAGCAAATCAAAGAAGATTTCTTACTTGACATAAATCATGCATTTGAAAAACGAAGTTCAACAACAAAATTATATGTAGCAGGATGAAGAGTCTAAGGACTTGATATCTCGTAATATAAAAGCTGACGTAGCGCATCAAAACATATGTGAAAGTTTTGTACTGATCTTAAAAAGGACACTTGATGAATCATAGCCGAAAAGAATACTGCTAGTCATCTGATGATGTCAGATCAGCATGAAAGTTCATATATATGCTTGGGCCTGTAAGAAAAGTAAACCTGGAAAATTCGAGCCAAGAATATGCTAAGGTAATAGGTCGGTACCGACCCAATTCCCATACGTCGGTATCGACCCATAAAGATTTGTCTCATGACACATTCGACTTCATGTTTCAGCTGCACAGACCCTCGACGTCGCTTCGAAAAAGAAAAAGCTCATAAAACTACTAAGTATAAGGCAGGGTACCGACACATTCCCCATAGGTCGATACCGACCCATAAAAATGAGAGAAATGGAAACTTTGACTTCAAGAGAGGGTTCTGCCACGTCATCACATTGCATCTAGGAAAAATCATGAAAAAATATGTTATCTCCATGGTCGGCACCGACCCATAGATAATAGGTCGGCACAGACCCATAGATGATTGGTTATCTCCATAGATCGGACTTCGGCCTGCTGATCGGGTAGCGGGACCACCGTATGGGTTGTTCGAAGGGGTCATGGTTAGTTCAAAGAACATTTGGACGGAAAGATAGAGAATAATTCACTATGGAAAGCTAAAAAGAAAGGAAATAATTTCTCTTCAACGAATCGGATGACCTGGCCCTGAACCCTTCTACATGGTATAAGTCTATCACAAGAGAATTGCACAAATTACCAACTAGATAAAGCCAAAAAAGGGAAGAAATTCCGGCAAACATAAACGGATGAAATGTGTACCCGGGAAAATGGTCAACTCAAGTCTCATAATGAAGACTCAAGAAAGAAATAAGAGGGATGGAGAAATGCAAGTTCTTGCATACCTGATCTCTATTCACCAATAAGATCTTGATAACATGATATCCTAACAAGCATATTACTTTAGCTATCTTTTATTACAGTAACACAATTAATCTGAAATTATTTACATTGTGCAGGTATCACTAGGTTATGGCTAATGCAATGACAGTCACTGTAGTCCAATGCAAGGCTCTTAGGAATCGTTCGAGATTGGGAAAAAACAAGTGCCACCAATGACTTGAAGCCTACCTAACATTTCATAACCAATGGAAGAGGGGAAAAACCGCATCACAACAAATACTACATGCCATGTGCAAAAGCAGGAAAGCGGGACTAGCATTCTAGATTAAAAAATTCATTAGATGGTTGAAATACACTAAAAGAGTGAAGGAGCCATAGAATCTCAGAGACCTTCGGTTGAACCTACTCCGCTGATACCCAACAAAGAAGTAAAGATGAGAATGACAAAGGTCAAGGAAAGGAGACAAAGAATTCGAATGCTAGATTTCACCATCAAACCTCTGGGGTTGGACATCTCATCTTTATACATGCTATGACAAATGTTAGGGCTTAAGGGAGAAAAGTCCATGAATAAGACTACCAAGCTAGCAACATTAGTCTGAATTACTTACATCCCTAATATTAGTGTATCAAGAAGCTACCTTGTCATGCGATATCAACATTGCAATGAAATGTGTATTGGACAAAGACGGTTAGCATCATGAAGCAGCAACATTGTCCTATAGTTGTCAACACCATCGATGTTATCCAAAGATTTCCAACATCAAAAAACCTGCGACGTCGTCCTAATACTGTCAACATTACAACCAAACCCCATATACAAAGGTGTTCAAAGCCCTTCCATATATGGAGGCACCAGAAGACCTCACCTAAGTCGGGGCATAAAAAGACCTCACCCAGGATGAGGCACACAAAAAACCTTGCTCTTATAAAGCACTCAATATACATTGAGTGATAAAGACCTTGTCACAAGGCACCCTCGATGTACATCGTGACAAGTTAGGCCCCGGGAGGTGCGGTCCCGGCCATGCCACACGACCACTGATACAAATTGAGGGCAAAAAGACCTCGTTTTATGTGGCACCTTGACGTTGCGCGCTGAGTTAAGGCCCCGAAACACGCAATTCTGGTCAGGCAACATGGCCACCGGTTAAAAATTGAGTGCAAAAAGACCTTTTTTTTTACAAGGCACACTTGATATACATCGCGATGAGTCAGGCCCTGGGAAACACGGCCCACGCAAGTCGGTCCTGACCCCGATTAAAGCCACACGACCACCGGTAAACATCAAGTAGGTAAAAATCTAACTCTTACAAGGCATTCGATAGGCATCATAAAGAGACTACTATACAAGGACACCTGATTAAATGTTAAATAAACGCGGTTTGGGAAAACACCAACACTGGTGATTGATTAGAAATCCCAAAAAGCAAAGGCAAAAGATGACCGATGAAGATGGCAAAATAATTCACTATTTAAGCTCAGCATGTCCAAAAGAGAGATCGCGACTCCTGAGTAAGTATCCTCGTTTCTAAATAAGGGTAAACCCTAAGCTTTAGCAAATGCGACTCCAAAGATAAGCCCATCTCACACAAATTCAAGGAAGAGATTCCTTAACTATTCGAATCGAACTCTCCTAGCTAGGAGATGTTATCATTACCCATATTAAAGTCGAACCCATCCAACAAGAACACTTGGAGTTGTCATGAAACAAGCATGTAACACCCCACGCTTTTCTGAGTCCAAATTTTGATAAAAATCGAAACTTGAACACATCCAAGCATGGAGCGTGTAAATCTGGTACCTACAAATAAATGAGCATGAACATAATCGGAGTACCATAAAGAAACTCACAGCGGAAAAAAAATAGGATACACTAGTATTAATTCAAGTAACTATCTTTTTAAAGTAAGTCCCTTTGCCAAAACCGATCATGGGAGAGAACGAGAATCGAAAGCCAAACTTAACACTTATGATAGAGAACTCGACCTTTTCTAGAAAATTTGGGTGGTTGTAATGAGGAGGGGGGTCAGAACAACAAGATTCTGGTGAACAGGAAATTACGACATGGACCATAATAAAAAGATGTATCCCGTTTGGTTCAACCCAAGATGTATGCCTACCAAGGTTAGCGATTCTAGCCTAACTTTGTAAATATTTACGCATGACTCCAACTACGCTTCCCAAGGTGGTATTTCCTAAATATGATACAGAGACAAAACGTTTACGCATATATTAATGAAGTTATTATACTAGAACATGACTCTAGGCAGACCTATTGGTCACTTATTATTCCTCGATGATTTATTCACCGTTAACATAAATTAGAGGGCACTAGCTATGGGCCCTACTAGTTAAGGCTTCCGTCATTCACACATATGACCTTGCCTTGTGTAAGGTGAGATATGGTATTCTACCACTCGCTATACCATCGAGCTGACCTTATTGGATAACCTCCTTAGTCGCTTACTACTTCCCGTAGGATAGGTAACCATATCCGACGTTTTAAGTTTCCAGGTTTGGGTAGGCCACACACACTCACGTCGTTAAAGACCCATAAACTGAAAGACCTACTCCTAGGTAGACTTTCCAACCCCAGCCGCTTAAGACCCATGGAAGCAGACTATACACGAAGGTTATTAAGTTCGTACCCCATTAGCCTTTCATACCTTTCCTTATTGGGAAAAAGTGGGCTACGTCATTAAGTCCTTTCCATTTAGTTTCTCTTCATGGAAATACTATACGCACACGATTCATTATCGTCGCGGGTTCCTATGGTTAATAATATTGTACATCATTTACCTACTAAGTCCAACTCTAATTTTAATTATAAATTCTATATTAAGTAACATAAATAAGGAAAGTTATATATCCTCTACTCTAGAATATTTATTTGATTATTTCCCTAATTGGACTTAGTATCTAAACAACAATCAACAATATATTTCCAACATAATTGTAGACAATATGTACAAACAATTTAAGTGAACCTACAATTTATATTATTCCTAACTAATATATTATCCAATATATTTGTAGGTAATATGTATAAACAATTTAAGTGAACCTACAGTTTTTGTGAAACTACATCTAAACAATGTTACCGGGATTGATTTCCAAATCATCAGTGTTTTACAATTATCCAACATAATTGTAGGCAATACGTATAAACAATTTAAGTGAACCTACAATTTATACTATTCCTAACCACAATTCACATTTCCCAAGTTTTGACAATATTTATTAACATATCTAAAGGTGTCAATTCAAATTCAATAATATAATTAACAGATCTGATGATAATAGGAATATATTTTGAGATCTAATTCAAACAAGATAAATTGGCTATTATACTTTGTATGTAAATTTCTCACTCACCTGAAAGCATCCAAATCTGAATAATCTTTTAGGCATACAATTCCCAAATTCTTACAGATCTACAATTATTCTGAAAAGGGAATACCTTCAGATATGTAGGTTTGCAAGAAGATAGGAAGAGAGGGGAGAATTTGATGTAGAATAGCTTAGCCGTCGATTTATACCCTTTTCCATTTGAATCCGGTAATCTTTTTCAATTCTATATGATTTGTATTTGATTGATTGTTTATGAATATATTTCAAATTAAGAAATTTGATTGAAAGAGAAAGGAAAATGGCAGAGCTTCGCTGCTGCCTACAGATTTGTGTGGAGAAGAGTGAGGCCTTACCCCTTTATTTATAGGAGTGGAATTGGCCATGAAACACTATATTTATTTTAATTTATATTCGTCCATCCATTCAATATTTTAATATAAACTTAACCCTTTAACCCTAGCCGTCATTGGGCATCTGGCGCCTAGTAGATCGACCGCTATAGTCGACCGCTTGGGTCGCAAATCGCCCAATGAGGGTAGTTAAATATGGTATAATATATACATATACTCTGATTTATTTATTTTTCGGCCGTTATCGTATTTTGTCCGTAACTTTTCATGCGGACTATGTTCGCGGAAATCCAAACATAAAAGTTGACCAGAATTCCGAGTCGAACGCATCAGTTAAAGTTTCATGGTCAAATTCCATCATTTGTAGAAATTTCTATTCTTGAAATTCTAATAATTAATTCCTATTGACAAAATTCCGGGTTATTGCATTCTTCCCTCCTTAAATGGAATTTCGTCCTGAAATTCAAACACCTATTGTACTATCCTATGCAATCAATTTGTGTACATCCACTTTGTAATCATGTGCATATGTTCACGGTGTACATAATGCAATTCAACCATAAAACATGCATGCAGGATGATTCTAAATTGGGCCCTCTATATGTATGCATTGAAAAATTTAAAACACTTTGAAAATAAGACGCAAAACATCCTAAATATACCAGCAGTTCTATATGAATGCAAATTGTGAAAATTCATTTTCATCCATAACCCTCACACAACTATGAATAGTGGTGTGAAGTAATTAATTTTGCATCCAAACCCTACCATCTAATACGTCACGTAATCTAATCGTTTCCTATTTAGTTTCTCCCAAACTGGAGAAAGGAAATCAAAGAGAAGAATTTTAGCGTTTTCCCAGCTTACAAATATTCCATTTCCCGTCCTACAATGGAATTTTCACTTTAATTACGCAAAATACTATGAAAAATTCCATCTGTAGAATGCAAAGAAAGTTTAAAACAAGCTCTAAAACATAAAACGAGTTAATTAATAAGTTGCGTGCATAACTGACAAGGTATGAAAACAACGTTTCCAAGGCTGAAACAGCCTTTTCCTTATTGCCGTTAACGTTTTTATCGTATCATAGGTCCTACTGCACCGCTAAAACGCGCACAAAAACCATCCAAACATCTTCCTTACACTGTTCGTGTGACCAAAAACCAAATTTTTCATAAAAATAAATTTTCGCTTAAAATCTTCTTGTTTTTTTTCAAAAAATTCCATTTATTTACCGTTTCACTTTCCATATGTGATTCGTATGAAAAATCAAAATTTTGGTAATGTGCACTTTGCGCCATTCAAATTGTCCGTTTTAATGTAAAACAGACTTTTAAATATGCACAAATTATCGTGTCCAAATTTTGCGTGCGAACCAAAATAAAAGAAATTAATAATTTTTTAAAAAAATAAATGGTAAAAAGTTTTTTCAGACAACGTTTTCCAAAAGCTACAAAAATATAATTTGCGGAAGCTTAAACGATTCCAGTCACATGTTGGCGAAGAAGGAAGTCAGTCATGCAAAAACTGAAATCATACACAAAAGACCAAGATAAAGTTTAGCTTAACGAGGAATGACGATTTATTTATTTCTATACCCATGACGTAGAACCGGTCCTTTGCTAAAATTTATCCAACACAGAACTCTATTCTTTCCAACTCTAAGATAAATGCTAGTTTAGATAAGAAAAATGAGATTTCATTCGAATAAATATGCGCGAATGACACTAACATTTCCAAACACAGAAGTCCCATAAACTAAAGTCGTGTGATTTCCAACACTAGCAGTTATAAGACTACAACAACAAAGATAAAGAAAATGATGGAAAGGGAAATACACGATACAAGATACAACATCTGCAAGGCATATACTAACTACGACTATCCACTGTGAGCTCCATGGCTAGTACCTGATTCATTACCACGCCCGTGCCAGAAACGTAGTATGGTCGAGATGCAGTCAATCTCACTCGCCTATTGGCGCTGCTCCTCGCGAACCTCACGGGGATCGGCCTACTGCAACAAAGTAGACCTATTATAACGTCTGTAACACCCAGTAATTTAAAAATATTAAAATTAACAAATTAAAGAATACTTAATTTTTAGAAGAAGAATTAAGGGAAACGGATTGTGCCATTGCGTTCGTCTCGGAATTCTGTTTGGGATAGAGTCCGAGTTTGCGTAAAACGGATACAGTATAAAGAAGTTATGAAGCTTAGAAGATTTCAGTTTAAAGCAGAATTTAATTAAATAATAATTGAATAACAAAAGCAGTTCAAAATTCAAAATCCGACCGAAATTGGCTGAGCGGGAAAATTCCCGCTTAAGGGTGTTGACCCTTTCCCCCCCCCCCCATCGGGGGAGTCGACTGAGGAGTCGACCCCCTATAGGGGTATCGATTGGGGAGTCGACCCCCATCATCCCAGATATGGCAGTGGGCTGATGACGTGTTTTTCTGGTTTGGATGGTTCAAATGGTTCCTAATCAAATCTAAAGGTTCTTATACACCTAATACACCTATAAATAAACACCTAAACCTAACCTTAATCTCATTGTTTTCATCCGTGGCGCCTCCATGCTGCTCTAATCTAAATTAAAATAAGCCTTTCTTCTCCATCAAGTCAAATTAGAAGATCAGATCTACAAATTATCAAAGTAGAGATTATTCAAGATCGGATTTGCTACAACAACACCTAATTCTCTTTTCTAGGAATCCTTTCGCTGTGAGTTTATGTCACTTCCACATATAATTAAATTAAAAAGTAATTGTGATAGGATTGTAAATTGGATCTAATGTATATGCCTTAAATAAGATGAATCATATCAAGTTTTGTAATTTGTTATCCATCATATTCATACCCAATTGCTATTATCATATGCCTACCTAATCTATTTTGTCATTATTCATTTCACATTCCTGTTTATATGTTTATGCCAATTTTGATGTTTTGATTCTCTCCCCATCTTCTTTTCCTTTTTCCTTTTGATATTAGGCTAACTTCAAGCCTAAGCATATTGCGTTGAGATCTACGTACGATTAACGTTGGAATGATTGGGAAAAGTTGGGAAATTTATAATAAAATGAGATTTGGCATAAATTGTTGATGACTATGGAAATTGGTTTGGGCATAATTGAGTATAACTTGTATACACGAGATTTGGCATAAATTGTTAATAACTATGAAAATTGGTTTGGGCACAATTTGGCATAACTTGTACACATGATATTACAGGCGTAATTTGGATTTAAAATTATAAACATAATTTAGATTGGAAATTATGGGTAATTTGGATATATTATAATCCAAGATTTGAAATTTGGACTTGAATCAAGAAAGTGATAATGAACGTCTAAGACACGAAGTTAGATTCGGATTGCGGTATAAGCCTGCCCGGAACCGCCCGGCATATCTAGCAATCGCAAACGGTAATCTAAAGTGAGAGGTCATAGGCAGAAATTAGATGCGTAATAATGCAAAGACACGAGGTTAGATTCGGATTACGGTATAAGCCTTCCCGGAACCGCCTGGCATATCCAGCAACCGCAAACGGTAATCTAATGTGGGAGGTCTTGCAAGATTATGGTTATAATGAATTAATGAACACTTAACCAATATAAGACATGTGGTAAGACATGGGAATAATAAAGGGTTAAATGAGTAACATGGGTAGAATGTGAAACATAATAAAAGCACTTAACCAAAATGAGACATGTGATAAGACATGAGGATAAAAGGGGTTAATTGAGAATTCCTAGTGGGAACCAAGCTTAGGAGGGAAGCTTGTGTCAAGTATGCGGACCCTTTTCAGCCAGTAACTCATTTTATTATCTATATGAGCTCGAACTAGGTCGATGACAGGGACGTGCTTACTGGGGTTGATTGTAAGAGGTCAATAAAGAGTTAACGATGGCAGTGCAAGTCCAACGGAGTCATGTGCGTGTATGGGTCTGGGCTGGTAGGTAAGACGTTGTTGCATCATGTAGGTATAAGATGTGTATTTTAGTAGTATAGGGTTTGCCACCTTAGGGAGTGATACACCCTATTGTGGGGCCATCACAGGTATTTACGAGGATAGGGAGTCGATCAAATGGGAAGGGTAGTGGGTACAACTAGTGGGGATATGAGCAAGTTGGCACCTATGATTATAACTAGAAGTACACGAAACTACCATCATTATATTTGTCCAAGAGGGATCATCCTTTAGTATATAACTGGTATGTTGGTACGGTGCAGAGCATATCTTATAGTGGTTAGGAGCGCGGTCGATGTTCTAACTTGCTTACCTTGTTCACCTTGTCATATCTGCTTATGTTACAGTCATCTCTTATATCCAGTTTATGTTCTTATCCTGTTACTTTACTAATTATATTGTTAAAGTCACTGGACTCGCCAGACTTTATGTCTAACCTTTTTTGTTTCGCCTCTTTTCTCCCCCCCGGTCCTCAGGATGGGATTAGTGGAGCTTGTCTCGGATTTCTTTCTTCTTGAAGTGCTTGGAAGTGTTGAAAGTAATACTCAGCTTTATCTCTTTTTCATTATGGCTAATTGGAGTGCGATTATGGTTTTGCTTTTATGAACTCTAATTATAATTTTGTTCAAGATGGATATTTGTGTACTTGGCTTTAGTATATAGTTTTGATGTTGTAACTAGACATGTTTTGCTTTTCTGCTGCAATGAATAAATTTTGAATTTTTAAGTACCATTTTATATATCTGTCTTGTGATATTCTGTTCTATACTCTTATAACGCTCCATGAAAGTTAATACATTCCCTTAGTGAGTGACATTAAAGGACGTGGGGTGTTACACGTTGTATCAGAGCTGAAGGTTACCAGAATAGATAGAAGATTTTGAAAACCGTTTTGAAAAGCATTTTTAAAAAGATGTGTTTTCAAAAACATGTTTTAAAGAGGGTATTTTCAAGAGAAAGGTTTATTATGAAAAACATAATCCCCAAAAGCCATATATCTGTCTTTCGATTCTCTATTTTGAATCTCTTCCTTTCTCCTTTCAGCATGTCTGGGGAACCCGATATACCCGAGAGCGTACAGATACCAGGCTGGTTCAGAAGGTATCTGGAGGCTAGGGCTACTGCCACGGGCCCAGCAAACGTTCCTCCTCCCCCAGCTGCAGCAGCTCCTCCTCCTCCTTCCCGTGTAGACGCTTTTTCTAAGATATGCAAAGACTTCCGTGCGATGGGCGGAAAATCGTTTTATGGAACTGAGACGTTTGTTGAGGCTCGAAATTGGCTCAAGGAAGTGGAGAATTTGTTTGGTATCTTTGAGATAGACGATGGAAGGAAGGTTCAGCTAGCTGCTTGGTTGATGAAGGATGAAGCTTTATTTTGGTGGGAAGTAACTAACGGAGGACGTGTAGTGGAGACGTTGATGGATTTTAGACAAAGGTTCGAGTTGAAATTTCTTTCACAAGCAAAGGAGAGTTTATACATGAAGAGGTTCTTAGCTTTGAATCAAGGGAGTTTGTCTGTGAAGGAGTACGTTAATAAGTTTAACCAGTTACCAAGATTTGGTATGGAATTAGTTAATACACCACATAAGAAGGCCTTGAGATTTTCCAAGGGCCTGAATGAACCATTACACGGGTTGGTTATGTCCCACATTCCTATGGGGGCTACTTTCGAGAATCTTGTTGATATGGCGTGGATACATGAAGAGGAGAAATGTGCTAATGTAGATAAGGCACACGATAAGAAAGGGGATCCAAAGAAGGAACAACAACAAAAGAAGGGCAGTAAGGATAACAAGGGTTCAGAGAAAAGAAAGTGTCACAATTGTGGAATACCTGGCCATTTGAAGAAGGACTGTAGGAAGAAGAAGAGGACGGGTTGCTTCCAGTGTGGTGAGGCAGGACATATGATTAAAGACTGCCCAAGGAGGCAAGACAAGGGCAAGGACAGAGGACAGGATCTACTTCTGGAGGGCAGGTTCATGCTCTCAGGGAAGCTACGCAAGAGTGAGGTAGAAACATTTCTGTTGAAAGTTTGATTTTCCTTTTCGATCATCATGTACATACTTTGTTTGATTCTAGCACTTCACATTCGTTTATATCTACTTATGTTGTTGAGTCTCTGCACCTAGATACTAGTATAGTGGTGGATCCCATTTTTGTCTCAAATCCTATTGGGGGTACGTCTCATCTGTCTATGTTATGTCGGGATTTGAGAATATCTGTGTATGGCGTTGAGTTCGGATGCAACGCTTATGTGCTTGGTTTCACGGGCTATGGGTTGGTTCTAGGAATGGATTGGCTAGCCAGGTATGGTGCCATTCTCGACTGTGAAAAGAGGGTAGTTAGACTGTTGACTAGTTTGGGTAATACTCTCGATATCTCATGCGACCCTAAGGGTTCTGTTATACTTAGCTACCTAGAATCTCTTGACATATCTATTGATGATTTGCAATATGTTCGAGTAGTTCATGAGTATGCAGGTGTCTTTGAGGAGGTTGGGAGCTTACCTCCGAAACGCGAGATAGATTTTCGTATATACTTGGTGGACAATGCAAAGTCAGTTGCATTGCATGTGCGCCAATGGCTCCAAGAAAAAGGAGGGAGCTTAGTAAACAAGTGAAAGAGTTGCTTGAGAAAGGGTTCATAAGAAGAAGTATCTCGAAGTGGTGTGCTCCAGTTGTTTTTGCTACGAAGGCTGATGGTTCGCTTAGATTGTATGTGGACTATAGGGAGCTGAATAAGCTCACGAAGAAGAACATACACCAATTACCGAGGATAGATGACTTGTTTGATCAGTTGGTTTGTGCTTCGGTTTTCTCGCAGTTGGATTTAGCTACAGGATTTCATCAGCTAAGGGTGGCTGAGGACAGCATAGATAATACTGCATTTAGAACTCCAGATGGTTTCTTTGAATGGCTCGTCATGCCTTTTGATTTGATGAATGCACCTGCATATTTCGTGGACTTGATGAGTAGGGTGTTTAGGGAGTTTCTAAACAAATTTGTAGTATTCTCTGTAGATGATATCCTGATCTTCTCAAGAAACGAGGAAGAGCGTGCCTTACATCTTAAGGAAGTTTTAGAGACCCTTCGGGTACATCAGCTTAAAGCTCAGTTCTCCAAATGTCATTTTTGGAGGAAGGAGGTGAGGTTCTTAGGGCACGTTGTCTCTGAGGAAGGGATAGCAGTGGATCCCGCGAAGGTGGTAGCAATCCAAGATTGGAAGATTCCTAGGAATGCAATGGAAGTAAGAAGTTTTCTAGGGTTTGCGGGCTATTATAGGAAGTTCATTAAGGACTTCGCAAAGATATCAGCCTCACTTACATGGTTGACGAAAAATAATTTGACCATTTCTTGGGATGTTGACTGTGACTATTCTTTCCAACGTTTAAAGAGGGCTTTGACGACAACTCCAATTTTATTTTTGTCGGATGGGAGTAAACCATTCACCGTGTATACCGATGCTTGCGGGACAGGGCTTGGAACAGTTTTGATGCAAGAGGGAAGGGTGATATGCTATGGTGGAAGGTAGTTAAAGGTCCATGAGAAGAATTACCCTACCCATGACTTAGAGTTAGTTGTCATAGTTTTTGCGCTTAAGTCTTGGCGTCACTCTTTCTTGGAGAGAGGTTTGAGTTGTATAAAGACCATAAGTCACTAAAATACTTGTTCTCTCAAAAAGATCTAAACTTAAGGCAATAGAGATGGATGGAGTTCTTATCATCCTACGATTTTGAGATTGCATATACCCCTGGTAAGGGTAACATCGTAGTTGACGCCCTGAGTAGAAAGAGGTTGACTTTGAGTCCTTTGTTTGTCGAGCGGCAGAGTTTAGAGTACATATCTACCTTTGATTTTAGACCCTTTCTCGATTATGTACCCGGTTTGTTGGCATCGTTAGAGGTGTGACCTGCGCTTTTGGGACAGATAGGAGTGACACAGCGAAATGACCCACAGCTGATAGAGATAGTAGACAAGCTCATAAGAGGGGAGTCTTCGAGCCATCTTAGTAGGTATACTATAAATGACAAAGGTTGGTTGCGTAGGGATGGGAGACTTTGCGTATCTCGAGACGAGAGCTTGAGAAGGACAATCCCTGAAGAAGCACATCGTTCTAAGATGACCATACATCCCGGTGGTGACAAGATGTATAGGGACATGAAGCGAGTTTTCTTTTGGTCCGGAATGAAGAAGGATGTGGCAGAGTTCATTTCTAGATGCTTAGTGTGTCATCAAGTCAAGGCTGAGCAAAAGAAGCCTTGTGGTTTGCTTCACCCTTTAGAAGTTCGCTGTGGAAATGGGAGAGTGTTTCCATGGATTTCGTTGATGGGTTGCCGAGGTCAAAGAAGGGTAATACGGGGATTTGGGTAGTAGTAGATAGACTTACCAAGAGCGCCCATTTCATTCCAGTTAAGAGTAAAAGAACAGCGGCATGGTTAGAATCTGTTTATATCCGAGAGATAATTCGTCTACACGGCATACCTTCTAGTATCATAAGCGATCGAGATCCCATTTTCACTAGTGAGTTTTGGAAGAGCTTGCAAGAGGCGGTAGGAACGCAATTGTGTTTGAGCACCGCTTATCACCCTCAGACGGACGACCAAACAGAAAGAGTGAATATGATTCTAGAAGATCTTTTGAGGTCATGCATCTTGGACTTTGGAGGGACAAGGGAGGAACATCTTCCATTAGCAGAGTTCGCCTACAACAACAGTATCATACTAGTATTGGCATGGCACCTTTTAAAGCTTTATATGGATGACCTTGCCGATCACCGACTTGTTGGTGGGAATCTACAGACAAGATTTTTCTTGGGCCCGAGATGGTTAGGGAAACTTCAGAGAAGATAGACTTGATTCGAAGACGCATGAAGACGACACAAGACCGGTAAAAGTCATACACTGATAAGAAACAAACCAATCTTGAGTTCGATGTTCGAGACAGGGTTTTTATTAAAGTGTCACCATTGAGGAACGTAGTTTGCTTTAGATCTGTAGGGAAATTGGCACCAAGGTTCGTAGGGCAATTCCCCATTACAGAGCGAATTGGACAGATGACCTACAGAGTGAAGTTGCCCGAGAAACTTAGTGGTGTGCATGACGTATTTCACGTGTCGCATTTGAGAAAGTGTTTACACGATACCGTGGAAGTAGTAGTGCCGATTATGCTTAGAGAAGTGGAAGTAGAGAAAGATGCCATGATTAGACGAGTTCCTACATGCATCCTTAGATCGGAGGTCAAGAAGTTACGCAACCGAGAGGTAAAGTTGGCTAAAGTCCAATGGGGGGATGATCAAGGAGACGCGACTTGGGGAACAGAAGGCAAGATATGTGTGTCGTACCCTTTCCTTTTTTAGAGTATGTTCTTAACTTCTCCTTTTTCAACCGCTTTGTTTATACTTGTTCTATTGTTTAGCGTATCCTCTTGATCATATCTTCGACCCTTAGTAGAAGCCAATGGATGTAAACATGTGTTTGAGACATGTTATGTTTGGTGGATGCAAGTGTTTTCTAGTGGTTGCTTGTGGATGCATTTACACACACTTTAGGCACTAAGATCGTCTCAGTCACTTCCATATTGCATATTGCATAAGAATACATATATTTTTATATTGATTGAAATTTGATGTGTTATCATATGGATGTTGCATTTGAGTGAATGATGGTGCACTCATATAGAAGTTATAAAGTGCATTAGGAATAATTGCATACATGTTGGACTCATGGCACTAACATAATTCGCATTAAGGAGGTCAACTGAATCAGTAGATTGCCTGATCTTTGCATTAGATAAGGGACATGTACACACACATTTGCATATGTTCATATAGCATTAGAAATCTTTTAAGGACAATGGATCCTTTTGGATGATGGATGAGTAGATGGATGATGGATGGTAGGATACATTCTTCTTAACTTGAAGATTTCGAGGACAAAATCCTTTAAGGAGGGTAGAATGTAACACCCCATAATTTTAAAATTTTAAAATTAATAAATTAAAGAATACTTAATTTTTAGAAGAAGAATTAAAACAAGCCTTTCTTCCATGGCGCCTCCATGCTGCTCTAATCTAAATTAAAATAAACCTTTCTTCTCCATCAGGTCAAATTAGAAGACCAGATCTACAAATAAGCAAAGTAGAGATTATTCAAGATCGGATTTGCTACAACAACGCCTAATTCTATTTTCTAAGAATCCTATCGCTGTGAGTTTATGTCACTTTCACATATAATTAAATTAAAAAGTAATTGTGATAGGATTGTAAATTGGATCTAATGTATATGCCTTAAATAAGATGAATCATATCAAGTTTTGTAATTTGTTATCCATCATATTCATACCCAATTGCTATTATCATATGCCTACCTAATCTATTTTGTCATTATTCATTTCACATTCCTGTTTATATGTTTATGCCAATTTTGATGTTTTGATTCTCTCCCCATCTTCTTTTCCTTTTTCCTTTTGATATTAGGCTAACTTCAAGCCTAAGCATATTGCGTTGAGATCTACGTACGATTAACGTTGGAATGATTGGGAAAAGTTGGGAAATTTATAATAAAATGAGATTTGGCATAAATTGTTGATGACTATGGAAATTGGTTTGGGCATAATTGAGTTTAACTTGCATACCTGAGATTCGGCATAAATTGTTAATAACTATGAAAATTGGTTTGGGCATAATTTGGCATAACTTGTACACATGAGATTATAGGCATAATTTGGATTTAAAATTATAAACATAATTTAGATTGGAAATTATGGGTAATTGGAATATATTATAATCCAATATTTAAAATTGGGACTTGAATCAAGAAAGTGATGAACACCTAAGACACGAGGTTAGATTCGGATTGCGGTATAAGCCTGCCCTGAACTGCCTAGCATACCCAGCAACCACTAACGGTAATCTAATGTGATAGGTCAAAGGCAGAGGTCAAAAGAGTGCTGGTTGATTGTGGTTCTTCTGTCAATGCCATTTTCCGAAAAATGTTCAATCTAATGAATCTGTCAATGACTGATGTATAGTCATGTCAGATGAAAATCCAAGGGTTCTCAGGCAAGCCAAAGCAGCCAATTGGAATGATTGACTTGGTTGTGGAGTTAGGAGAAGGAAAGAAGAAGGCTGTCTTGAAGAAAAATTTTGTACTAGCAGATGAAACTTCGGCTTATAATGCATTCCTGGGAAGGCCCGCTTTGGCTGAAATTAGATGCGTAATAATGCAAAGATACAAGATTAGATACAGATTACGGTATAAGCCTGCCCGGAACCGCCCGGCGTATCCAGCAACCGCAAACGGTAATCTAATGTGGGAGGTCTTGCAAGATTACGGTTATAATGAATTAATGAACACTTAACCAAGATAAGACAAGTGGTACGAAATGGGAATAATAAAGGGTTAAGTGGGTAACATGGGTAGCATGTGAAACATAATAAAAGCACTTAACCAAAATGAGACATGTGATAAGACATGAGGATAAAAAAGGGTTAAGTGGGAATTCCTAGTGGGGACCAAGCTTAGGAAGGAAGCTTGTGTCAAGTGTGTGGACCATTTTCAACCAGTAACCCATTTTAGTATCTATATGAGCTCGAACTAGATCGAGGATAGGGACACGCTTACTGGGGTTGATTGTAAGAGGTCAATAAAGAGTTAACGATGGCAGTGCAAGTCCAACGGAGTCATGTGCGTGCGTGGGTCTGGGCTGGTAGGTAAGACGCTGCTGCATCGAGCTGTGCGTTTCAGTAGTATAGGGGTTGCCACCTTAGGGAGTGATACACCCTATTGTGGGACCAACACAGGTATCTACGAGGTTAGGGAGCCAATCGAATGGGAAGGGTAGTGGGTATAACTAGTGGGGATAGGAGCAAGTTGGCACCTATGATAGTAGCTAGAAGTACACGAAACTACCATCATTATATTTGCCTAAGAGGGATCATCTTTTAGTATGTAACTAGTATGTTTGTATGGTGCAGAGCATGTCTTACAGTGGTTAGGAGCGCGGTCGATGTTCTAACTTGCTTACCTTGTTCACCGTGTCATATCTGCTTATATTAAAGTCATCTCTTATATCCAGTTTATGTTCTTATCCTATTACTTTACTGATTATATTGTTAAAGTCACTGGACTCGTCAGACTTTATGTCTGACCTTTTTTGTTTCGCCTCTTTTCTTTCTTTTCCCCCCAAGTCCTTAGGGTGGGATTAGTGGAGTTTGACTCAGATTTCTCTTTTCCTGAAGTGCTTGGAAGTGTTGAAAGTAATGCTCAGCTTTATCTTTTTTTTCATTATGGCTAATTGGAGTGGGATTATGGTTTTGCTTTTATGAACTCTGATAATAATTTTGTTCAAAATGGATATTTGCGTACTTGGCTTTAGTATATGATTTTGATGTTGTAACCAGACATGTTTTCCTTTTCCGCTGCAATAAATAAATTTTGAATTTTTAGGTACCATTTTATATATCTGTCTTGTGAAGTTCTGTTCTATACTCTTATAACGCTCCATGAAAGTTAATGCATTCCCTTAGTGAGTGACATTAATGGACGTGGGGTGTTACAACGTCCGTTTACAACGAGCAAAAAAGGACTATTGTAAAAAACTGATATTACAACGGGCATTTACTGAACGCTGTAATAGTTATACTTGTTGGAGAATGGAGTTTTGATGATAATAACTATATTTCAATTATCGTTGATTGTAAAATATATACTAACACTTTTTGTATAGAATATATATATAATATGCAGGAATTATATACAGGAAATATTACTAAAGACTGTACAGTTATAAAGATGATAGAGATTCAAAGATCAGAGAAATTTCATGAATCATGAGTAATCAAGATTTCAAGAGTTCAAGATTAATATAGTTATAGAGTTTAGATTTTGTAAGACTCTAAATAGCTGTAACAACCCACCTCCACTAGGGTCACTCACAAAGGGAATGCACTAGTTTTGGAGGAGCGTTATCAAGGTAAACAATCACAGAATTATTACAAGACAGAACATAAATAAAACAGCGGAAGATTCAAAAGCTAATTTTCATTACTTTCAAAAAGAGTCAAAACCTTTTACATCAAATAGCCAAGGTCATTATTTTCCATTACAACAAATTTTGTCTTACATAAATAAAGAAGCATAATCTTAAAACAATAAAAGTAGCTTAATTCCCCAAAGGTAGCAGAAATGCAGCCATAGCATAGCTCAAGATCAAACCGTACATGAGCTGAACCGAAAGCAAGAGAAATCCAAGCTAAGTGCTAGAGTTTCCTCCCTGAGAACCTAGGGGGGGACGAAAGAAAAAGAGGCTAAAGAAAACGGGTCAGTCATAAAGACTGGTAAGTCCAAGTGACTTTCAGCATAAAAACAGATGAAGGTAACATGACATGTATAAACTGAAAGTAATCATACGGGTGATGACAAGATGGGCAAGAGAGACTAAGATAACATGATAAATCAAGTATAAATCAAGTATAGCATCACGTATTCAAGGTTCGCTGCATCAACTGTACTAGAATCCCAACCCATGTCAAATGTTAACCACGAAGTGATCCCTTGGTCCAATATCATGAAATGACCCATTACTGGGTCCAGCAGAACGATCCACTAATCGATCGGCTCCCTACAAGTTCTAGCTCGTCATGTGTCTGTGTCATATGGCCCTATCACGAATGTAGTCACCTGTGCTAGGTCCACCATAGGGTGTATCAAGCCCTATGGTGCCAACCACCGACACGAACCAAGCATGCACAGATAAACCTACTGATGCCCAATGCCTGCTTTTTCAACTCCGTACCACATGCACGACCATATCCCGCTTGAACCTGCACTGGCGCACCAACACAGCCGTCGTTCTAGTCGCTTACAATCAGCCCAGTAATCGTGCCCCATCCTGCCAAGTCCCAAGGTACCATGATACATCTAGTGGGTTACTGCTGAAACGGACCGCGTAACTAGGGTTTCCATCCAATAGGTTAAGTGTTGTCATTTAAATTCGTGACTTAACCCCTATCAGTCTAGCATGTCAAGTTGGTTAAGTGTTTTCATTCAAGTTCGTGACTTAACCCACCTACGAATCATATATCAAGTTGGTTAAGTGTTATCGTACATGTTCATGACTTAACCCTATCATGTGGCATTAATTCATTAATGCACCCCAACCTCTCACATTAGACCTGTTGTTGTGGTCACTGGATACGCCGGGCGGTTCCGGGCAGAATTACACCACAACTGGGTCTGACCTCGGGTTTTCAAGTGCGATATGACCAACTACCCACATTGGATCCTATTGTTTGCAGTAACTGGATTTGTCGGGTGGTTCCGGGCAGAATTACACTGCAAACTCAACCCAACCTCGAGTTGGCCATTTTCAAGTTCATTCTAGTGTCATGTCCATGTTCAAGATTTATGTCAAGTTCGTGTCAAGTTTTCAAGGCAAGATTCATGCCAAGCTTCCTATGATTACAATTTTCCCCAACGTTACCCCATCTAAATATTAGGCTAACAATCTTAGCCTAATTTCTCGCCCGCATGATTTTTGACATATAATATTAGGCTAAAAACTTAGCCTAATTTAACGTACGCAAAATTGGCATAAAGCAATTCATTAACATAAACATGACATAGGCGTAAACTTGGCATCATCGGCATAGTCAATATGAACATCATAGGTGTGAACTTGCAAAATAATCAACATGAATATCATAGGTGTGATCTTGCAGCGTAGACAGAACCAACATACATATATGTGAATTTGCAACATAGACTAAATCAACTTACATATATGTGAACTTGCAAATCAATCATGAACATATGAACAAGTGTGAACTTGAAATATGACATAGGTTTAACATATACACATAAACATGTAGATCTAACATTTGGTCACATATGTGATATGATTTCACAACCTAAAACTTGCATAACATGAACTGCACAACTTGTCATAACGGGTTATACTCCAAGTTTATATACATATGAATAGACTTATTCATTAACTCCCAATTCAACATGATAATGAAATAGAACCACAGTCATAGATCAATATCATTCAATTCCACATATAACATAATCAACATTATTCAATTATCAATCTATTTTTAAGGCATGACATAACTGAATAAATTGATTAAAAACATCGCAGGCATATAGATCTAATAACATTATTGATCATGAAAAGGTTTGAATAATAATCTAGTTTCAAGAACAAGGATAAATCTAATTTAAATAGAAAAATCTCCAAAATCAAGATCCAAGGACAAATAAAGAAAAGGTCTGAATAGAAAATCAAGCTTAGATCCGATTTCAAAGTTATAATCCAAGGCAATAACCTCATGGTCATGAATCTTAGGTAATTAGTCACAATTGTCCTTGTCATAGTCATAGGCAATATTCTTATGTTCATAATCATAGGCATAGGCATAGTCTTATTTTCAAAGTCATAGGCATAGGCATAGCCTTGTGTTCACAGTCATAGGCATAAGCATAGTCTTATGTTCACCGTCATAGTCTTAGGCCATTAATAATAGTTTCAACGTCGTCGGCAATATTCCCAATAGTCAAGATCCAAAAACAAAACAAGAATAGATATGAATTATACATAAATCAATTCCAGTTTATAACATGCCCATATTAGATTTATAGTTTTTATTTAAAAGTAACTGGAACTTACAGATCGTGGTCTAAGAAATTTAGATGTAGAAGTCAAGTCTAGAAATTAGTTGTTGAATTGCTGAATCTTGCTTTGATTGTAGAAGCAAATCTCCAATAAGAAATTCCTAGCCATAGTCTTCAAGAAATAATCTTCCCAATTTATTTTAATTTAATTTATTTTAGAGGAAGAAGAAGAAGCAACGATCATCAAGAGTTTGAGCAGCATAAGGTTAGAGAAGAATGGTGTAAAGAGAATGAAGCTAGGAGGCTGTTTATATAGGGTTTCAAACTAATTAGAGCCATCGATGAAGCTAGAGTTAATCAAGGCCATCCATCTCAAGAGAAGCCAATCGAAAAGTGACAAGTTAGCCCTAGTGACACAGTAGAGCTTAGAAATTCGACCAGAACCCGACCAGGCCAGCCAGAGTCAAACCAGAAAGTTGTGCAGGCCTGCTGCTCGGCCTGGGCGCACCTGCCAAGTGCTCCAATGCAAAATTGCATGGGCGCACTTCCCAAGTGCGCCAGTGCAATTTTGTTTTGGCGCACTTCCCAAGTGCGCCAGTGCATTCTGGCCGGTTTCTGGTTTTTCTGTCTAACTTCGTTCGTCCATATCTTCTTCGTACGGTATCCGTTTTACGCAAACTCGTACTCTATTTCAAGCAGAATTCTGAGATGAACGCAACGGCGTAACCCATTTCCCTTGATTCTTATTTTAAAAAATTAATTCTGCCTTGATTTATGGTTTTAACATGTTATAAAAATACGGGTTATTACATTCTCCCCTCCTTAAAGGATTTCGTCCCCGAAATCTTCAAGTTAGGAAGAATATATCCTATCATCCAATCAACCATCTACTCAACCATCATCCACAAGCAACCATTGTCCTTAAAAGATTTCTAATGCTATATGAACATATGCAGAAAGTGTGTGTATATGTTCCTTATCTAATGCAAATGATCAGGCCTGATTGTTCTTCCTAATGTAAAATATGTTTAGTGTCATGAATCCAACATGTATGCAAATAGTCCTAGTCATATAAACACTATATGTGTGCACAAACATCCATCCATATGCAACATCCACATGACAACACATTCAATTTCATCCATAAACAAGTATAAACACTCATGCATATGCAATATGAAAATGTGTCTGAGTCGATCTAGTGCCTAATGTGTGTTATGCAACCACGAACAACCACTTGCGACCACTTGTAACCATTTGCAAACATCAACCATAACATGTTTACATCCAAAAGGGTTCTACCTAAGGTTCTCAAGATAGGATTGAGAAGATAAACAAGATAAAACAAAGCATCAAGGAGAAGAAGTTAAAGATGTACCCCAGAGTGTCCTGCTTGCGGGACTTGCCCTTGCTTCTTAGGGTAGTTCCTGCTGATATGTCCAGTTTCACCACACTGGAAACATGCTCCCATCTTCATCTTCTTTTTTCTACAATCCTGGGCTATATGGCCCTCAATACCATAGAAGTGGCATTTTCTTTTTCCGCATGTCTTGTTATCATTCTTGTTGTTGTTGTTCTTGCCTCCTTTCTCGGAGTCTACCTTCTTGTTTTGAGATTCATTCGCCTTGACCTCCTTCTTGCCATTCTTGTCTTCTTCACTTAAGAGCGTTATGTCTACTAGCTTTTCATAAGTAGCCCCCATAGGTACGTAAGTCATGGCCAAGCTGTGAAGTGGCTCATTCAATCCTTTGACAAAACGAAGAGCCTTCTTATGAGGGGTATTTACTAAGTCCAGTCCAAACCGAGCCAGCTGATTGAATTGATTGACGTGCTCTTTGACCGTCATACTTCCTTGCTTAAGAGATAAGAACTTTTACAGCTGTAGACTTCGTTCAGCTTGTGAGAGGAATTTCGTCTCGAATCTTATTCTGAAATCCATCCATGTTTCAACCGGCCTCTCAGCGTTAGTGACTTCCCACCAATAGGAAGCTTCGTCTTTGAGCAACCATACCGCCAACTGTACTTTCTGCCTATTGTCCACATCGAAGATAACGAACAGATCCTCAGTTTCTTTGAGCCAATTCCTCGCTTCTACGAATGATTCAGTTCCCTTGAAATCCTTTCCACCCATGGCTCTAAAATCTTTAAAGATCTTCGAGAAAGTAATTGCACGAGGAGGGGGCGGAGGAGGAGGAATCGCTGCAGCTGGAGGAGGAATATCTGCTGGGCCTGCATCGTTGGCCCTAGCCTCTAAGCACCTCCTAAACCAGCCAGGTATTGGCACACCCTCTGGAAAGTTAAGATTCCCAGACATGCTGAAACGAAAAAGAAGAGATTCAAACGAGGAAACAAAGGATAGTGCTAATGGTTTTTGGGGAATAGCCTTTAAATAAAACAAGATTTTTCTTGAAAAATGCTTCTTTGTAAATGGTTTTGAAAATAATTTCAGAAGGTTTTAAAAACTTTTTCCTAGTCTGGTAACCTTCTGCTCTGATACCAAATGTAACACCTCACCTCCACTACTCACAAAGGGAATGCACTAGTTTTGGAGGAGCGTTATCGAGGTAAACAATCACAGAATTATTACAAGACAGAACATAAATAAAACAGCGGAAGATTCAAAAGCTAATTTTCATTACTTTCAAAAAGAGTCAAAACCTTTTACATCAAATAGCCAAGGTCATTATTTTCCATTACAACAAATTCTGTCTTGCATAAATAAAGAAGCATAATCTTAAAACAATAAAAGTAGCTTAATTCCCCAAAGGTAGCAGAAATGCAGCCATAGCATAGCTCAAGATAAAACCGTACATGAGCTGAACCGAAAGCAAGAGAAATCCAAGCTAAGTGCTAGAGTTTCCTCCCTAAGAACCTGGGGGGGGGGGGGACGGAAGAAAAAGAGGCGAAAGAAAATGGGTCAGTCATAAAGACTGGTAAGTCCAAGTGACTTTCATCATAAAAACAGATAAAGGTAACATGACATGTATAAACGGAAAGTAATCATATGGATGATGACAAGATGGGAAAGAGTGACTAAGAAATCAAGTATAAATCAAGTATAGCATCACGTATTCAAGGTTCGCTGCATCAACTGTACTAGATTCCCAACCCATGTCAAATGTTAACCACGAAGTGATCCCTTGGTCCAATATCATGAAATGACCCATTACTAGGTCCAGCGGAACGATCCACTAATCGATGGGCTCCCTACAAGTTCTAGCTCGTCATGTGTCTGTGTCATACGACCCTATCACGAATGTAGTCACCTGTGCTAGGTCCACCATAGGGTGTATCAAGCTCTATGGTGCCAACCACTGACACGAATCAAGCATGCACAGATAAACCTACTGATGCCCAATGCCTGCCTTTTCAACTCCGTACCACATGCACGACCATATCCCGCCTGCACCTACACTGGCACACCAACACAGCCGTCGTTCTGGTCGCTTACAATCAGCCCAGTAATCGTGCCCCATCCTGCCAAGTCCCAGGGTACCATGATACATCTAGTGGGTTACTGCTGAAACGGACCGCGTATGTAACACCCCGAATTTTCTATTAACACTAAAGTTGCTAAAATATTAATAAGTGTGTAAGAGAGGGGATGTATCTAATATGAATATAAAAATATTAATAAGTGTGTAAGAGAGGGGATGTATCTAATATGAATATAAAAATATTAATAAGTGTGTGAGAGAGGGGATGTATCTAATATGTACATTGTAGAAAATATATATATATATTTATGACATGAATAGAAGTTTATTAATATGCTGAGTGTTTGCTGAGTCACTTCTGACTCATTGCTGAGTCGACAAGATAAACCCCATCTTGTCTGAACGGCTGCGGTTATTTCTAGGTTAAATCTAATGGCCTAAATGAATTCTAAAATCTATAAATAAGTGGGTAGACCCTAGACCTAAATCACTTGTAAAATTAGAGAAGCTACCGTCATGCTGCTGCCATGGAGTTCAGCATAGCCGTCACAAACTAAGAAGAGGAAGCCTAATCATCTACAACTAAATCTACACAAATCAAATCAAAAGATCTCTCTTTCTCTAATTCTTTTCTTTTGTTGGTGAGTATGATGATTCTCACAAGACTATTACAAACTAATTTGACTCAGTTATGAATGGATCACAAGAAAGTGATGTGATTTGTAATTGTAAATTCTATATATTGTGGATCTCTTATTATGTTATTATGTTGTCGTATGATGTAAATTAAATATGCTATGTCATGCTATGTTGTAAATTCTCTTATGCTATGTCGTGCTATGTTGAGAATCATGTCAAGCTATGTTATACTATCATACTATGCCATGTTATAAATCATGCTATATTATGTTGAAAAATCATGATGTTGTTGGATCATGCTTAAAGTTATGTTTTTTTTTCTTAATTTAAATGGATCTTGTTATGGGAATTTGCCTATTAGGTTAGGTGTACCCATAAACTTGAAACTATAATTAAATAAAACTTGATTACGGGAATTTGCCTATTGAGTTAGGTGTACCCATATAAAACCATGTTGTTAAAAAATTAGATGATGTTGATTCACACATGTTCATATGTAAGTTTATGAAAATTGATTGAGATCATATTAGGTGAATTTTGAACAAGTTGACACCTTTAGATCCATGACATGTATAATCTATGCAAGTTGGACATATGCAAGTTTCACCCCTTATTATGATTCATTTGGTCACATATACATGTTGTTATTATGATAATCTCTTTTATGCTATGAGTTAGGCTATTCGAGTCTAACATATATTTTGCGAATAAACGTTCAAACGTGGGGTAGGGGTAATATTAGGAATTAATAAATTGGGTGCAATTTTGTAAGATGTTGCATACCATGAATGAATGTCCATAATTGAGTCAATTATGGACATTGTTAAAAATTGGAAGTAATTAATAATTCAAGTAGGGAATTATTAAAATTGGGGGAAAGTGGATTATTATTAATAATCAATGCTTAGGACACGAGGTTGGACCCGTTTGTGATGTAAACCTGCCCGGACCCGCCCGGCAAATCCAGTAGTCACAAATGTCGGCCCAATGTGAGAGGTCCTAGGCCCAAACTAAAGCATAACAGTTGTAAAGACACGAGGTTAGACTCTTTTATGGTGTAAGACTGCCCGGACCCGCCCGGCAAATCCAGCTGCCATAAATGCCAGTCTAATGTGAGAGGTCTTTATGAGGTTATGGCCTTAATGAACTAAGAAATACTTAACCAGATAATCATGTAAGGTGGGACATGGGGGTTAAGTAGGTGCCTTGGGTGGCATGAGGAATCTGGTGGTTGCCTTTAGAGGCATTTGAAATACGATTAGACTTAACCAAACACACATGTAAATGAACATGACTAAGTGGGTTAAGTGGGATGGACTAATGGGGACAAGCTTAGGTGGAATGCTTGTGGTAAATAGTGGGGGCCCATTTCAACCAGTATCCCAAAACGTATCTTTGTGGGCTCGACCCAAGTCGAGGACGGGACACGCATACTGGGTTTGACTATAAGAGGCCAAAACAGGGAGCGGTGGCAACGCAAGTCCAACGGGTTTCATATGCGTGTGTGGACCCGGGCTGGTAGGTAAGACGTTGTTGCATCGTGTAGGTATAAGCCGTGCATGTCCGTTGTATCAGGTTGCCACTTTAGGGGAGTGATACACCCCACTGTGGGGCCAGCACGGGTATCTACGAGTTAGGGAGCCGATCGAATAATGGGAAGTAGGGTACACCTAGTGGAGATAGGGGCAGGCGGCACCTATGTAGTCAGCTAGGGGTACGTAAAGCCATTGGGAAAGTTTCTAAGTGAAGCTAAGTGGGATGAATCTTTAGGGTGACTGGTGTGGTGCAGTATAGTGTTTATCCTTTAGTATTTAGGAGCGCCTATAACGTTGCCTTTAGCGATTGTCTATGTCCTTAATCTGCTCTTCATAGACATTTTTTTGTTTTCCAGCTTATGCCTTAGTCCAGTTATTTTGGTAATAGTATTGTAGAATTATCATATTCACCAGACTTTATGTCTGACCCCCTCTTTTCCATCCTTTTTCTCCCTTCAGGTCCGCAGGTTGGGCCAATTTCTAGTGGAGTCTAGTTGGATCGCTTATCTTCGGGAAAGCTTGGACTGCTGAAGTAAAGTCCAGCTTGTTATCTTTCTTTTTAATGGCTATTCATGTAATGGGATTATGTACTTGTTTTATCAAGATAGATATTGTACTTGACATTGAATATGGTGTTATGATGTAATCAAACATGTTTTGACTTCTGCTACAATGAAATAAAGTTTTTGAATTTCCAAGTACTATTTTATATCTGTCTTGTTGTAATTTTACTATTCTATATTCACTTAAAACCTCCATGGAAGTTAATGCATTCCCTTTGTGAGTGACATTAATGGACGTGGGGTGTTACACGTGGTATCAGAGCATAAGGTTACCAGAACAGATAAAAAAAAATTTAGAAAAATATTTTTTTTTTCTAAAGTATTTTTGGAAGAAGTGCTTTCAAAAAAAAAAACATGTTATTTAAAGAGAGTTTTTATGAAAAACATAATCCCAAATAGCCACATCCTTATCTTTATCTTTCGAATTCTCCATTTTGAATCTTTCCTTTTTCGTTTCAGCATGGCTGAAGATCTTAATCTCCCAGAAGGTGTGACAATTCCAGGGTGGTTTAGGAGATACTTGGAGGCTAGGGCCACCACTGCAGGCCCAGCGGATACTCCTCCACCCCTAGTTGCACCCATTCCTCCTCCTCCTCCTCCTCCTCGTGTTGACACTTTTGCAAAGACGTGCAAGGAATTCAAGGCTATGGGAGGAAAAACTTTTCAAGGGACTGAGACGTTTGTGGAGGCCAGAGATTGGCTTAAGGAGACTGAGGAATTGTTGGATATCTTTGAAGTGGAAGATGGGAGGAAAGTCCGTTTAGCTGCTTGGTTAATGAAGGGAGAGGCCTCGTTTTGGTGGGAGGTCACTAACGGGGAACGTCCAGTTGATTCATGGGCGGATTTCAGACGAAGGTTTGAGGCAAAGTTTCTTTCAAGGGCAGAGGAGAACTTAAATATGGAAAAATTCCTGGCACTAAAGCAAGGGAGCTCATCAGTAAAGGAATATGTCAATAAATTTAATCAGTTAGCAAGGTTTGGCTTGGAGTTGGTGAACACGCCAGAGAAGAAAGCTTTGAGGTTCGTTAGAGGCTTGAATGAACCGTTGCAAGGGTTGGCTATGACCCACATCCCTATGGGAGCCACCTTTGAAAAGCTAGTAGAAATGGCACTTATGCATGAGGATAAGGCAGTTGAAAAGAAAGGGGATCAGAAGAAACCCCAACAGCAAAATAAGAAGGGTGGTAAAAACAATAATGGCAAAGGGAAGAAGAAATGCTTCAATTGTGGGATGCCTGGCCATCTCAGCAAAGATTGTAGAAAGAAAAAGAAGACTGGTTGTTTTCATTGTGGAGATGCGGGACATTTAGTGAAGGACTGTCCAAAGAAGGGGCAGAGGGCAGGGTCTACCTCGGGAGGACAGGTGCAGGCTCTTATGGCACCAGGGCAGGCAAGGGGGCAAGTTCAGGCTATTGCGGCCCCACCGCTGCAAGAAAGAGGTAGAACAATTTCTGTTGAAAGCTTAGTTTTTCTGTTTGATCATCCTGTCCGTACCTTATTCGATTCTGGCGCATCTCATTCGTTTATCTCTGCATCATTAGTTGAATCACTGCACTTGAACACCAGTTTAGTAGAGGATCCCTTGGTCGTTTCAAATCCAATTGGGGGTTCGGCTCATTTGACCATGATATGTTTGGATTTGAAAATCTCTATACTTAGCGTTGAATTTAGATGTGATGCTTATGTATTGGGCTTCACGGGCTATGGGCTAATTTTAGGAATGGATTGGTTGTCTAGAAATAGGGCCATTCTTGATTGTGAAAGGAGAGTAGTTAGGCTTGTGACTCGCCTTGGTAATGCTCTCGACATCTTTTGTAATCCCATAAATTCCGTTATGCTAAGTTATCTTGAATCGCTTGACGCGTCTGTAGAGAACCTGCGATCGGTAGAAGTGGTCCGGGAATATCCGGATGTGTTTGAGGAGGTGAAGGGCTTACCTCCAAAGCGGGAGATAGACTTTCGAATTTATCTTGTGGATAATGCTAAACCCGTATCTTTGCCAGTGCGCCACATGGCTCCTCGTGAAAGGAGGGAACTCAATAAGCAAGTAAAGGAGTTGCTTGAGAAGGGGTTCATAAGACGTAGTATATCGGAGTGGGGTGCTCCAGTAGTTTTTGCCACAAAGGCGGATGGGTCTCTTAGACTTTGTATGGACTATAGAGAACTAAACAAGCTTACTAAAAAGAACCGACACCCACTGCCGAGGATTGACGATCTCTTTGATCAGTTAGTTGGCGCCTCAGTGTTTTCGCAGTTGGACTTAGCCACTGGCTTTCATCAACTGAGAGTGGCTGAGGATAGTATAGATAAGACTGCTTTTAGGACTCCTGACGGATTCTATGAATGGCTAGTGATGCCCTTTGGTTTGACAAACGCCCCTGCATATTTTGTTGATTTGATGAGTAGGGTGTTTAGGGAATACCTTAACAAATTCGTGGTAGTCTTTGTGGATGACATCTTAGTCTTTTCTAAGAATAAAGAAGAGCACTCCCTACATCTTAGGGAAGTGTTGGAAACCCTTCGAGCGCATAACCTTAAGGCAAAATTTTCTAAGTGTCACTTCTGGAGGAACGAAGTACGGTTCTTAGGGCACGTGGTTTCCAAAGAAGGGATAACAGTGGATCCCGCAAAGGTGGTGGCCATCCAAGATTGGAAGGTCCCTAAAAATGCAACTGAAGTAAGAAGTTTCTTGGGGTTGGCTGGCTATTATAGGAAGTTTATCAAAGACTTCGCAAAAATATCGGCTCCATTAACACGGTTAACGAAGAAGAACCTGGTTTTTACGTGGGACAAAGATTGCGATGATGCGTTCCAACGTTTAAAGAGAGCCTTAACTTCAGCCCCAGTCTTAGTGCTGCCAGACGGGAATAAACCGTTTACCATCTATACTGATGCTTGTGGGACGGGACTTGGCGCGGTCCTCATGCAAGAGGGAAGAGTAATAGCCTATGGTGGAAGGCAGTTGAGGGTTCATGAAAAGAATTACCCCACGCATGACTTAGAGCTAGCCGCAATTGTTTTCGCGCTTAAGTCTTGGCGTCACTATCTTCTTGGTGAGAAATTCGAACTGTTCACTGACCACAAATCATTAAAATACTTATTCTCTCAGAAGGATTTGAATTTAAGGCAGCAACGGTGGATGGAATTATTAGCCTCCTACGATTTTGAAATAGCATATACCCCGGGCAAGGGTAACGTGGTGGCAGACGCCTTAAGTAGGAAAAGGTTGTCCTTGAGTCCGTTGTTTGTTGAACGACAAAGCTTAGAGTTCATCTCTATGTTTGACTTTAGACCCTCCGTTGACTTAGTACCCGGTCTGTTAGCATCCTTGGAGGTTAGACCTACACTTCTAGGACGGGTTGGTGAGGCACAGCGAGACGACCCACAGTTGGTTGAGATAGTAGAAAAGCTCAAAGGGGGGGGAGTCGTCAAGCCATCTTCGTAGGTATACCCTAGACGATAAGGGTTGGTTACGAAGGGATAATAGACTTTGTGTACCACAATACGAAGACTTAAGGAAGGCCATTCTTGATGATGCTCAACGCTCAAAAATGACCATTCATCCCGGCGGGGATAAGATGTACAAAGATATGAAGCGGGTTTTCTTTTGGGCCGGTATGAAAAAGGATGTGGCCGAGTACGTCGCTAGATGCTTGGTGTGCCAACGAGTTAAAGCAGAACAAAAGAAACCCGGTGGGTTGCTTCACCCATTAGAAGTTCCACTATGGAAATGGGAAAGCATCTCAATGGATTTTGTGGATGGATTACCAAGATCAAGGAAGGGTAACACGGGGATTTGGGTTATAGTAGATAGACTTACTAAAAGCGCCCATTTTATTCCTGTGAAAAGTAAGAGGACTGCTCCGTGGTTGGCTTCTGTATACATTAAGGAGATAGTTCGTTTGCACGGTATTCCTTCTAGTATAGTAAGCGACCGTGACCCCATCTTTACTAGCGAATTTTGGAAGAGTTTACAAGAGGTGGTAGGGACTCAGCTATGTTTGAGCACCGCATATCATCCTCAGACAGACGGCCAGACCGAGAGGGTGAATCGCATTCTAGAGGATCTTTTAAGGCTTTGTATCCTAGACTTTGGGGGTACATGGGAAGAGCACCTTCCGTTAGTAGAATTCGCATATAATAATAGCTTTCAGTCTAGTATTGGCATGGCACCTTTCGAAGCTCTTTATGGAAGGCCTTGCCGTTCGCCTACATGTTGGTGGGAATCTACCGATAAAATCCTACTTGGGCCCGATATGGTTAGGGAAACCTCGGAGAAGATTGAGTTGATTCGAAGGAGGATGAAAGCAGCACAAGATAGGCAAAAATCGTATGCTGATAAGAGGAGGACAGATCTTGAGTTTGACATTGGGGACATGGTTTTTATCAAAGTATCTCCGTTACAGAATGTTGTTCGCTTTGGGTCCGTGGGGAAATTAGCACCAAGGTTTGTAGGGCCGTTTCCTGTAAAAAACAGGATTGGGAAGATGGCATATAGGGTGGAGTTGCCTGAGAAACTTAGTGGAGTACACGACGTATTCCATGTATCACATTTGAGGAAGTGTTTGCACAAGACCGCGGAGGTGGTAGAGCCGAGCTTGCTTAAAGAGGTGGAAATAGAGCGTGATGCAACAATTAGACGAGCTCCTACATGCATTCTTGGGTCGGAGATCAAAAAGTTGAGGAATCGAGAGGTCAGACTGGTTAAAGTGCAATGGGGAGATGATGAGAGCAACGCAACTTGGGAGACAGAAGAGAAGATGCGTTCGTTGTACCCTTTTCTTTTTGAGGGTATGTCTTTTAATTTCTCCTTTATCGCTTAACTTATCTTATCTTATCTTTAGTATGTCCTCTCATTAGTATCTTTGACCTTTAGTTAGGATAATCCTATGGTTGAAACATGTGTTTGAGACATGTTATGTATGATGGATGCAAAATGGATGCAAGTGTTTGCTAGTGGTTGCTCGTGGATGCATATATACACACACTTTAGGCACTAGATCGGCTCAGTCACTTCATATTGCATATTGCATATATATGGATGTATTTAGTATAATGGATGTATAATGGTTGTACCATCATATGGATGCTGCATTCGGTTGAATGGGTGTGCACGCATATAGAAGTAGTATGTAAGCAATTAGGATCTTTTGCATACATAATGGATTCATGACACTTACATAATT
This sequence comes from Allium sativum, assembly GCA_030737875.1. Classification (NCBI taxonomy): domain Eukaryota; kingdom Viridiplantae; phylum Streptophyta; class Magnoliopsida; order Asparagales; family Amaryllidaceae; genus Allium; species Allium sativum. Next base: position 942,720,577 of record CM060926.1, on the reverse strand, counting down.
TGCATTAAGGAGGTCAACTGAATCAGTAGACCGCCTGATTTCACATTAGGTAAGGACATGTACACACACTTTGCATATGATCATAAAGCATTAGAAGTCTTTTAAGGACAATGGATGCCTGTGTATGATGGATGAGTAGATGGACGTTTGGATGGTAGGATATACATTCTTCCAGACTTGAAGATTTTGGGGACGAAATCCTAAAAGGAGGGGAGAATGTAACACCCCGAATTTTCTATTAACACTAAAGTTGCTAAAATATTAATAAGTGTGTAAGAGAGGGGATGTATCTAATATGAATATAAAAATATTAATAAGTGTGTAAGAGAGGGGATGTATCTAATATGAATATAAAAATATTAATAAGTGTGTGAGAGAGGGGATGTATCTAATATGTACATTGTAGAAAATATATATATATTTATGACATGAATAGAAGTTTATTAATATGCTGAGTGTTAGCTGAGTCACTTCTGACTCATTGCTGAGTCGACAAGATAAACCCCATCTTGTCTGAACGGCTGCGGTTATTTCTAGGTTAAATCTAATGGCCTAAATGAATTCTAAAATCTATAAATAAGTGGGTAGACCCTAGACCTAAATCACTTGTAAAATTAGAGAAGCTACCGTCATGCTGCTGCCATGGAGTTCAGCATAGCCGTCACAAACTAAGAAGAGGAAGCCTAATCATCTACAACTAAATCTACACAAATCAAATCAAAAGATCTCTCTTTCTCTAATTCTTTTCTTTTGTTGGTGAGTATGATGATTCTCACAAGACTATTACAAACTAATTTGACTCAGTTATGAATGGATCACAAGAAAGTGATGTGATTTGTAATTGTAAATTCTATATATTGTGGATCTCTTATTATGTTATTATGTTGTCGTATGATGTAAATTAAATATGCTATGTCATGCTATGTTGTAAATTCTCTTATGCTATGTCGTGCTATGTTGAGAATCATGTCAAGCTATGTTATACTATCATACTATGCCATGTTATAAATCATGCTATATTATGTTGAAAAATCATGATGTTGTTGGATCATGCTTAAAGTTATGTTTTTTTTTTCTTAATTTAAATGGATCTTGTTTATGGGAATTTGCCTATTAGGTTAGGTGTACCCATAAACTTGAAACTATAATTAAATAAAACTTGATTACGGGAATTTGCCTATTGAGTTAGGTGTACCCATATAAAACCATGTTGTTAAAAAATTAGATGATGTTGATTCACACATGTTCATATGTAAGTTTATGAAAATTGATTGAGATCATATTAGGTGAATTTTGAACAAGTTGACACCTTTAGATCCATGACATGTATAATCTATGCAAGTTGGACATATGCAAGTTTCACCCCTTATTATGATTCATTTGGTCACATATACATGTTGTTATTATGATAATCTCTTTTATGCTATGAGTTAGGCTATTCGAGTCTAACATATATTTTGCGAATAAACGTTCAAACGTGGGGTAGGGGTAATATTAGGAATTAATAAATTGGGTGCAATTTTGTAAGATGTTGCATACCATGAATGAATGTCCATAATTGAGTCAATTATGGACATTGTTAAAAATTGGAAGTAATTAATAATTCAAGTAGGGAATTATTAAAATTGGGGGAAAGTGGATTATTATTAATAATCAATGCTTAGGACACGAGGTTGGACCCGTTTGTGATGTAAACCTGCCCGGACCCGCCCGGCAAATCCAGTAGTCACAAATGTCGGCCCAATGTGAGAGGTCCTAGGCCCAAACTAAAGCATAACAGTTGTAAAGACACGAGGTTAGACTCTTTTATGGTGTAAGACTGCCCGGACCCGCCCGGCAAATCCAGCTGCCATAAATGCCAGTCTAATGTGAGAGGTCTTTATGAGGTTATGGCCTTAATGAACTAAGAAATACTTAACCAGATAATCATGTAAGGTGGGACATGGGGGTTAAGTAGGTGCCTTGGGTGGCATGAGGAATCTGGTGGTTGCCTTTAGAGGCATTTGAAATACGATTAGACTTAACCAAACACACATGTAAATGAACATGACTAAGTGGGTTAAGTGGGATGGACTAATGGGGACAAGCTTAGGTGGAATGCTTGTGGTAAATAGTGGGGGCCCATTTCAACCAGTATCCCAAAACGTATCTTTGTGGGCTCGACCCAAGTCGAGGACGGGACACGCATACTGGGTTTGACTATAAGAGGCCAAAACAGGGAGCGGTGGCAACGCAAGTCCAACGGGTTTCATATGCGTGTGTGGACCCGGGCTGGTAGGTAAGACGTTGTTGCATCGTGTAGGTATAAGCCGTGCATGTCCGTTGTATCAGGTTGCCACTTTAGGGGAGTGATACACCCCACTGTGGGGCCAGCACGGGTATCTACGAGTTAGGGAGCCGATCGAATAATGGGAAGTAGGGTACACCTAGTGGAGATAGGGGCAGGCGGCACCTATGTAGTCAGCTAGGGGTACGTAAAGCCATTGGGAAAGTTTCTAAGTGAAGCTAAGTGGGATGAATCTTTAGGGTGACTGGTGTGGTGCAGTATAGTGTTTATCCTTTAGTATTTAGGAGCGCCTATAACGTTGCCTTTAGCGATTGTCTATGTCCTTAATCTGCTCTTCATAGACATTTTCTTGTTTTCCAGCTTATGCCTTAGTCCAGTTATTTTGGTAATAGTATTGTAGAATTATCATATTCACCAGACTTTATGTCTGACCCCCTCTTTTCCATCCTTTTTCTCCCTTCAGGTCCGCAGGTTGGGCCAAGTTCTAGTGGAGTCTAGTTGGATCGCTTATCTTCGGGAAAGCTTGGACTGCTGAAGTAAAGTCCAGCTTGTTATCTTTCTTTTTAATGACTATTCATGTAATGGGATTATGTACTTGTTTTATCAAGATAGATATTGTACTTGACATTGAATATGGTGTTATGATGTAATCAAACATGTTTTGACTTCTGCTACAATGAAATAAAGTTTTTGAATTTCCAAGTACTATTTTATATCTGTCTTGTTGTAATTTTACTGTTCTATATTCACTTAAAACCTCCATGGAAGTTAATGCATTCCCTTTGTGAGTGACATTAATGGACGTGGGGTGTTACAGCGTAACTAGGGTTTCCGTCCAATAGGTTAAGTGTTGTCATTTAAATTCGTGACTTAACCCCTATCAGTCTAGCTTGTCAAGTTGGTTAAGTGTTGTCATTCAAGTTCATGACTTAACCCACCTACGAATCATATATCAAGTTGGTTAAGTGTTATCGTACATGTTCATGACTTAACCCTATCATGTGGCATTAATTCATTAATGCACCCCAACCTCTCACATCAGACCTGTTGTTGTGGTCACTGGATACGTCGGGCAGTTCCGGGCAGAATTACACCACGACTGGGTCTGACCTCGGGTTTTCAAGTGCGATATGACCAACTACCCACATTGGATCCTACTGTTTGCAGTAACTGGATTTGCCGGGTGGTTCCAGGAAGAATTACACTGCAAACTCAACCCAACCTCGAGTTGGCCATTTTCAAGTTCATTCTAGTGTCATGTCTATGTTCAAGATTTATGTCAAGTTCATGTCAAGTTTTCAAGGCAAGATCCATGCCAAGCTTCCTATGATTACCAATTTTTCCCAACATTACCCCATCTAAATATTAAGCTAACAATCTTAGCCTAATTTCTCGTCCACATGATTTTTGACATATAATATTAGGCTAAAAACTTAGCCTAATTTAACGTACGCAAAATTGGCATAAAGCAATTCATTAACATAAACATGACATAGGCGTAAACTTGGCATCATCGGCATAGTCAATATGAACATCATAGGTGTGAACTTGCAAAATAATCAACATGAATATCATAGGTGTGATCTTGCAGCGTAGACAGAACCAACATACATATATGTGAATTTGCAACATAGACTAAATCAACTTACATATATGTGAACTTGCAAATCAATCACGAACATATGAACAAGTGTGAACTTGAAATATGACATAGGTTTAACATATACACATAAACATGTAGATCTAACATTTGGTCACATATGTGATATGATTTCACAACCTAAAACTTACATAACATGAACTGCACAACTTGTCATAACGGGTTATACTCCAAGTTCATATACATATGAATAGACTTATTCATTAACTCCCAATTCAACATGATAATGAAATAGAACCACAGTCATAGATCAATATCATTCAATTCCACATATAACATAATCAACATTATTCAATTATCAATCTATTTTTAAGGCATGACATAACTGAATAAATTGATTAAAAACATCGCAGGCATATAGATCTAATAACATTATTGATCATGAAAAGGTTTGAATAATAATCTAGTTTCAAGAACAAGGATAAATCTAATTTAAATAGAAAAATCCCCAAAATCAAGATCCAAGGACAAATAAACAAAAGGTCCGAATAGAAAATCAAGCTTAGATCCGATTTCAAAGTTATAATCCAAGGCAATAACCTCATGGTCATGAATCTTAGGTAATTAGTCACAATTGTCCTTGTCATAGTCATAGGCAATAGTCTTATGTTCATAATCATAGGCATATGCATAGTCTTATGTTCACAGTCATAGGCATATGCATAGTCATAGGCATAGTCTTATGTTCACAATCATAGGCATAAGCATAGTCTTATGTTCACCGTCATAGTCTTAGGCCATTAATACTAGTTTCAACGTCATCGGCAATATTCCCAATTGTCAAGATCCAAAAAGAAAACAAGAATAGATACGAATTATACATAAATCAATTCCAGTTTATAACATGCCCATATTAGATTTATAGTTTTTATCTAAAAGTAACTGGAACTTACAGATCGTGGTCTAAGAAATTTAGATGCAGAAGTCAAGTCTAGAAATTAGTTGTTGAATTGTTGAATCGCTGAATCTTGCTTTGATTGTAGAAGCAAATCCCCAATAAGAAATTCCTAGCCGTAATCTTCAAGAAATAATCTTCATGTTTTATTTTAATTTAATTTGTTTTAGAGGAAGAAGAAGAAGCCCCGATCATTAAGAGTTTGAGCAGCATAAGGTTTGAGAAGAATGGTGTAAAGAGAATGAGGCTAGGAGGCTGTTTATATAGGGTTTCAAACTAATTAGAGCCGTCGATGAAGCTAGAGTTAATCAAGGCCATCCATCTCAAGAGAAGCCAATCGGAAAGTGACAAGTTAGCCCTAGTGACACAGCAGAGCTCAGAAATTCGACCAGAACCCGACCAAGCTAGCCAGGTCAAACCAGAAAGCTGTGCACGCCTGCTGCTCGGCCTGGGCGCACCTGCCAAGTGCGCCAATGCAAAATTGCATTGGCGCACTTCCCAAGTGCGCCAGTGCAATTTTGTTCTGGCGCATTTCCCAAGTGCGCCAGTGAATTCTGGCTGGTTTCTGGTTTTTCTGCCTAACTTCGTTCGTCCATATCTTCTTCGTACGGTATCCGTTTTACGCAAACTCGGATTCTATTTCAAGCAGAATTCCGAGACGAACGCAATGGCGTAACCCATTTCCCTTGATTCTTATTTAAAAAAAAATTAATTTTGCCTTGATTTATGGTTTTAACATGTTATAAAAATACGGGTTGTTACAATAGCACTCCAGGTTCAAATTCAAATTCTAATTTTCAATTTATCCTCAATCCTCTCTATTTTATTTTTCTATTTATCCTCTATCCTCTCTATTTTGTTTTTCTATTTGTTTCTATTTTTATTTTTCTTTGTTTTCGAACTTAAATATTTTATATACTTTATATGGTTTAAAACCCTATAATTAAATAAATATATTTATATAGTTTAAAAGTATGTTCTCGTATGATTTTCTATCATATAATATTAATTTACAACACTAGAATTTATTCAAGAATTTCCAGAATTGTTTTAATATCAAAACACTTGAAAAATGCTTTGAAAATCAAAAATACACATGAGTATGTCAACATATCAAAAAGTGTATGTCGACATATAACTGCTATTTTCTAATTTTGAAGGGAAGTGTCTTTACATTATTTGAAACGCTTCAGAACCGTTGCAACCCTTCATACTCTATAAAAAGAGGTTAAAACCAAAATTTTTAACATATCTTCTTCCCTAACTTCATCCTCTTTCGCTCCACCATTATACTTATTCATTTTTATGATTTTTACACTTATACTCTACCGAATTCAATTCTGTTTTGATAAAACTTCTTCTCTCTACACTCTCTACTCTCTGAATCAAGTGCTATTGAAGGTTATAAGGCTGTTTTGTAATTTCTTGAGTTCAATAAGGCTTCTTTGTAAGTCAAAAGGAATCGGTGTATCCTTGTAGCCGTGAAATCAAGGAATAGGAGTCGGCATGTCCTTGTTGAGCCGTGAAATCAAGGAATAGGAGTCGGTGTCTCCTTGTTGAGCCGTGAAATCAAGAAGGGTGTATTTGACTATTAGAAATAGTAATAAAACTCTGCACAATCTAGCGTTGTGTAGGACTTGATGTAGGAGTGACCCAAACCAGTATAAAATCCGATGTGTTCTTTCCTTTTCTGCATTTTTATTCATGTTTATTTTGCATTTATGTTTGAATCTGTGTCTGTGATTGTGTTTGTGGTGTTTGATTCATTCCATAGTTCATATAGTTTTAGATTTTGTTTAAATTCTTACAAACACTATTCACCCCCCCTCTAGTGTTTGCTTTGCCTGAACGATCCATTCCGCAGTCCCTAACAATTGGTATTAGAGCAAGGTTTTTCAAAAAGTTCATAATCTAATTTTTGAAAAAAATTAAACGGAAAATTTTGGGATATTTGTTAACACTAGTAATGCATCAGTATTAGATGAGTCTGCATTCAGTTTTATTCAAAAATCAAGTTACTATGATTTGATTTTTCAAATTTAAAATTTTGAATTTTGAATTTTTTTAATTTTTTTTTTATATATGGATATGTTACAAAACCATCATGATATTATTCTAGCTAGTTATTTTGAAAAGTTCTTTGATTATTTGAAAAGTCATTTGAATATTTGAAAAGATATTGAATTATTTGAAAAGGTATTTGATTATTTGAAAAGTTGTGTTGTTTTACAGGAAAAGATGTGTTATATGACTATTGAATAATCAAACTTTGAAAAGATGGTTGATGTGACTGTTGGAAATTCAAATTCCGAAATGGTGGCTAATGAGAATTCAAATTCTGAAAAGAAATTAAAAAGAGGAAAAGTGTCACGGCGGTTAGTGAAGAGACATCAAGAAGAAATGGGAAATGGGTACCAAATCACTTTATAACTTTGTATTTTCATCTACAACTCATCTTCATTCTGTACTTCTTTTCATTTTTGCAGTGCCGCTAGTTTCAGGTAAATCCGTCAAGAATTGATCAAGTAATGATCAAATGAAGTTTTGGTGAATAAGGAGAGAAGGAAACCAAAACTATCTACGATCATCTTCAAATTGCATCCACAGGTTAGACCATTTTGTCTCAAATCCTTTTTCAGATTGTAGTTCTCGTTCTTGCGGTCGATTTGATGGGTAGATAGTCAAATTCCCATCAAAATTGTGTGAGATATAGCAGTTTGAAGTTGGCGATTCAAAACTGAAAAACTGTTACGGGATTCCATGCATACCTCTTACTATTTCGACTTGCTGCACACTAATACCATTCAAATTCATTCCCAAACTGCTAAATCGTAGTCCTTGAATTCCTCTTCGATTTGCCGCTAATTTCGTCCAATTCCGTTAAGAAACGAAGAAGTTATGCCTCTTGAAAGTTTGACTGGAGGTGAAAAATGAGAGGAAGAAGAAGAAGAAGAGAATGTGAAGAGACATGACTTTTGGGCCTTTATATAGTAGTTGAAGTGTCCATTCATTCAAATTCAAAATCAAAATTTTGGCGCCAAGATGGATAAAGTAGTACATCATCAATATCTTTCTCGTACAGTCTTTAAATTCAGCAAATGAATATACTATCCTGATTAGAAAAATGAGCCCGTTGCAATAGAGAAGATCTCATCATCAAATTCCGAAAGATCAATTCAGTATTCAATGAATATCTAAGGAATGGATCTAAAAACCAGGTACGCCTTAATTAATTTTTAGTTTTCTTTGGTTGAATGGTTGATTTGTTTGTTTGCCTTGTTTTTGAATTTGAAAATTAAAACTTAAAATTCAAACTTGAAATTTAAAATTCAAATTCAAATTTTGAAATTCGAAAATTTGAATATTTGTTAGGATTACTAATATTTCATAGAATAGTTAAACCTGAAACATAAATCGATAATTTAAAACCAAGAGTCACAAAACCATATGTCCCTTGAAATTATGCATGAATGTCGACATACATAAATAAGCATGTCGACATATGTCCAATAAATTTAAATTTTGAACTTTCAAACTTTCCTCCATCTTTTCAATAAGAAAATGTCAGTTCAAATTCTGTTTATTAACTTTGTCTGTCTACTTATTTTCTTACACCTTGTTTCTAAATATATTAAAAGTATATAGATTAATAAAATTATATAGACATATTAATATGATTAAAATAATATAATTTTTTCTAACATTTGAAATTGTTATAAAATATAAATTTATATATCTTTTATATGTAGTTTAAACATACACAGCTTAACTTATATTTTCATAACAATTTTGGGTTACATTATCATGGATGTTATTTGAAACTAAATACTAATTTCTTGGTTTATTAAGATTTATGAAACTTGTATCTTTTAACTTAATATTTTGAAATATATATCTTAAATATATAGGAAGTTATATTTCTATAGTTTACTTTATATTATCAGATTTTTTTAAAATAATTATGTTATAACTATAGATTTCTTTTAGAATTTAACATATAAATTGTTCTCTAGCAAATAAATATGTTTGGATTTCTAAAGTTCAAATTTAAAATCAGTTTTTATATACTTTTATGAATATACGTTTATAGTCTATTTGTATAATTTTATAAAAGATCTTCAATTCTTACTATATTTACACTACTAACTCCATAATTATTTTGAATATTTTACTACTTATCATGAATATTTTTAATTAAACTCTTATCTTTATTATTCTTTTGTATACTATGTTTTGTACATGTTTATAGTTTAGAAATTAATGTATATTACTTTTGTTTGATTAAAATAATTTGTAATATATATGTATATGCATAATAATTAGATAATACTTTGAATATATTTTAACTAAATAGATATAATCACCAAATCATTCTGCATACTATCATTACACAATACATCTCAAATTAAAATCATTCACATCACAAGTTGCATTTCATATATCACTTCATATAGTTTTGCATATGACATACTGCATTATCACCAACACACTGCAGTACATGTTGACTCTAACTCCACACATAACATGCATACAGTATAAGAAGTTTTTAATCTAATTAGAAAGTAGGATTATTAAACACATAACATATTTACTCTGGCTTAATTAACTTGTTTGGCTTGACTGATTTTCTTGATTTGATTGACTTGTTTGAATTGTTTGACATGGCTGAATTTCATTAGTGGTTGATAGGTGTGTTAGAAATATACTTATGCATTTATAGTTGATAGGAGCTTTATAGATTTTAAGATAAATAAAAGTTACAAGAAATGTTTGGCTTTATGTTTGAATTGATGTTTTGTGACAACAAAACTTAAAATTGATTAATTGTTTGGATTAAATTGCTTTACTTAACTTATATCATAATTTTAAGGATATCCTATTAGAGTTATTTTTTAGTCTATATTAAAGTCTTATTATAGTTTTAAGGGAATTAGATTTCAGGATAGGTTTAGTCTTGTATTAGATTTTATTATAGTTTTAGAGTTTCTAAGGATTAGTTAAAGGTTCTAGAATACTTTAGTTGATTTAATTATTTAGATTGATTGTTTGAATTGCTTGAATTGATTGTTTGAGTTGATTATTTGAGTTAATTGTTTAAATTGTTTGTTTGAGTTGCTTGTTTGGATTGATTTGCTTGTAAGAATTATTTGGTTTGCTTAGTTTATTATCCATCTATTTAGTTTATTATACTAGTGTTGTCATAGATTTAGGGGGAGTTATAGAAATTTATAGAGAATAATTGATTAAGGAATAATTATAGATTTAAGGGAAGTTATATAGAATTAGGATATTATATAGGTATAAATTTAGGGAGAGTATTTTATAAGGTATATATAGATTTAGGATTCAAGGGGAGTACTTTAATTTAGTATAGGAATTATTTAGATAGTTCTAGGATTTAGGGAATGTAGTTTTAGGATTTCCTTTTGATAATGCCAAAGGGGGAGAAATTATAAAATATAGACATAGTTTATAGGATTCTTACAAATACAGGGTGTATAAACGGAACATCATCAAACAAGTATATACAGGTATGATATTTTATAAACTAAGGTTGTCATCATCAAAAAGGGGAGATTGTTGGAGAATGGATTTTTGATGACAACAACCATATTTCAATTATCATTGATTATAAAATATATACAAACACTTTTTGTATAGAATATATATATATATATGCATGTGTGTGTGCAGGAAATATTACTGAAGACTGTACAGTTATAAAGATGATAAAGATTCAAAGATCAGAGAAATTTCAAGACTCATGAGCAATCAAGATTTCAAGAGTTCAAGATTAATATAGTTATAGAGTCTAGATTTTGTAAGACTCTAAATAGCACTCCAGGTTCAAATTCTAATTTTCAAATTCTGATTTTCAATTCTATCCTCAATCCTCTCTATTTTATTTTTCTATTTATCCTCAATCCTCTCTATTTTGTTTTTCTATTTGTTTCTATTTTTATTCTTCTTTGTTTTTCAAACTTAAATATTTTATATACTTTATATTTATTCTTAATATAGTTTAAAACCTTATAATTAAATAAGTATATTTATATAGTTTAAAAGTATGTTTTCATATGATTTTTTATCATATAATATTAATTTACAACACTAGAATTTTACTCAAGAATTTTCAGAATTAGTTTTATATCAAAACACTTGAAAAATGCTTTGAAAATCATAAATACACATGAGTATGTCGACATAGCAAAAAGTGTATGTCGACATATAACTAATATTTTTTTTAATTTTGAAGGGAAGTGTCTTTTCATTATTTGAAACGCTTCAGAACCGTTGCAACCCTTCATACTCTATAAAAAGAGGTTTAAACTGGATTTTTTAACATATCTTCTTCCCTAACTTCATCCGCTTTCATTCGACCATTATTCTTATTCATTTTTATGTTTTTTTACACTTATACTCTGTCGAATTCAATTCTGTTTTGATAAAACTTCTTCTCTCTACACTCACTACTCTCTGAATCAAGTGCTATTGAAGAGTTATAGGGCTGTTTTGTAATTTCTTGGGTTGAATAAACCTTGTTTGTAAGTCAAAGAGGAATCGGTGTATCCTTGTAGCCGTAAATTCAAAGAATAGGAGTCTGTGTGTCCTTGTTGAGCCGTGAAATCAAGGAATAGGTGTCGGTGTCTCCTTGTTGAGCCGTGAAATCAAGAAGGGTGTATTTGACTATTGGAAATAGTAATAAAACTCTGAACAATCCAGCGTTGTGCGGGACTGGATGTAGGAGTGATCCGAACCAATATAAAATCCGGTGTTCTTTCCTTTTCTGCATTTTTATTTTTCTGTTTATTTTGCATTTGTTTTGAATATGTGTCTGTGATTGTGTTTGTGGTGTTTGGTTCATTCCATAGTTCACTGTAGTTTTAGATTTTGTTTAAATTCTTACAAACATTATTCACCCCCCTCTAGTGTTTGCTTTGCCTGAACGATGCATTCCGCAGTCCCTAACAATACTGTACAACTTTATTCTTACAACAGATTTATGTTGCCCGTTGTAATAGAACCATATTACAACGGTCTACTTTTGACCACTGTAATAGATTGCAATATAACAACGTCCATTCCCTACCCGATGTAATAGATATGGTTTTCACAATAGGAACTTGCATATTACAACGACCATTAAATTACCGTTGTTAAATGTCTTACTATAATTTTAACTATTAGTTATATTATGTTGATATATAATTTGTGATGTTATATTAATTAGTCATGATATTAAATATTACTAATTTGATAATATTAATTTTAATTATATTGAAAATTAATGTTCAAAATCAAGAGCTAACAATATGTATATATATATCACTTATTAACATTTGATAGTTAACATTAAATTATAATGAATTAATTATAATAATTATTTTTTACTAGTTAATAGTTACAATAAATAATTAGTTTTTAGGTTTATTTTCATTAGTGCAATTTTTTCTTTAATTAATTGTTTTATTTATTATTAATGTATTAATTAACTATACATAATAAGTAATAATTAATTAGAAATTAAATTAATTTTATCCAAATAGAAATTGGGTATATGAGAATTACGCTAAAACCTGCAAACACTAACTAATTATATATATAGTTTACTAGTAGTAAAAAAAAATGTAAACTTTTTGAGAACTCTTAACCGCTTATCAGGGCCGGCCATAGGAGTTTTGGTGCCTAAAGCAAAAACAAGGTTTTATACAAAAATAATGTTATTATTGTTAATTAAATCATCAAAGTAATTTATACTGTTAGTAAATAATGAGAATGAAATTGAGGATAAATATAACTTTTTCGTAGCGATAATTCAGTTATATAACAAACTTAATATTATTTATTTATCGAAATAATTTCCAAACATCTGACATCCAGAATTCCTTTAACATAAAAAGCATGCTTTTCCTAAGTTCTTTTTCAATTTTTGTTCAAAATCATCAGAAGTATAAATAAATTCACTTCCAATGATTTTTTTCTTTTAGCTTCTGGGTTTTTTGAGATCTTTAAGTCCAACAGCAAACCATTTAGATGCATCAATCCAAGTACCAGACAAATGCAGATCCCTTTCAAGCTTTGCCTTGATTACTCTTGAAAACACGAATAGCTACATCCATTAATTAGTACTTTTTCAAAACAACAACATTTAGCTTTGTTGGCACCGTAGTTGTTAGTATGTAATTTATATTTAAACTTGAACTCGTTAAAGCCCACATATTATTAAACAAAATCAAAATTGAAAACATGCTAATTATATCTATAGCTGTTAGCATTTTTGTTTAATACCAAATTCCAGTAGTAAATTTATTTAATAGGATAATTTATCTATTAAAGATTTTAATTAATAACTATTTTTTTTATATACAAGTAATTTTCAAAGTAGGAGTTTGAAAAAAGATTGGTATACACAAACTAATTGGTGCAAAGTTGGGCAAACGGCTAATTCTCAAGGAACGTTTAATACGCCTCGTATTCTCCATAACTCATTTGCAAACGGCTAATTTTCTCAATCGTTCTCCCTACAAGTAGGGCAAACGAAATCGTCTTCGAACAAAAATTTAAGGCAAATCCAATAATTAATTAATCTCAGTCCCTCCTTCGATTGTAGTTCTAATCCACTGCGAATAGGTATGATTTCTACTTTCTTTTATTTGTAGTTCTAATTTCGGTTCGATTGTTGTATGGCAAAACTAATCGTCAGTTCGATTGTCCTCCAGATCGTTCTCCAATCCATCCGAGACGCTTGCCTACGAAGTCGAAGGTCAAATCGATGGAATGGTGGAATTCAGGGATCGAAATCGTTGGAGAGCGAATAGGTATGATTTCTACTCTTTTTTGTTTGTAATTCTTGTGTGTTTCAGACATCTGCCTGCAAGTGATATCTACGTGTTAAATTTGTTATTTATGTATCTGAATAATGTTGATTCTTTGCAAGTATAAAACTGATTCTCTTCTAAATATGTAATTGCGGTTAATATGAAGTCGAACTTTTGGGATATGAATTGGATCGAATTGAATCACATAATTAAAACAAAGCTATATTTGGTAAAACCAAATTTTCCTCTTTCACGAACTACTTATAGTAAATAATTTTAAAATTATCTTGACTATTCGAACCTTATAACTATTTCATAACTATGTTGTAATTGCTTTCAACTATAAGCATATACACACACACACACACTATATCTTTTAAATTCTAACTTTTCTAAACATATTTTATAAATTCATTATAAGACTTATACTTATTTTGGCAATTAAGGATTTAATACTATTTTACAACCATACATATATTTTTCAAATTAATACATTACATTATTTTCACTGAACATAATTTGTTGTGGGCTATGTTCGCTATTGCATTCCCATCATTTGGTTGCCACTTTGATTTTCGGTTTGGAACACTTGTTGTTGGGATTAGTATATGTATTTACTTGTGCCATGTTTTTCTAGTCATGACTCTTGACATTTGGTTGTTGTCCATATATATATACGTATCAATGTCGATAAGCACCTTCAATATGACAATGAACTACCTTGTCCCCTTTTCGTTGCCAAGCCTTTTGCTGTAATACCCTTATGCATGTTGAAAAATAACATGCAAATGGCAACCTGCGTGATTAGTAGTAGCCCCTACAGTAGAAAATGTAGTATTTATATCTTTGTTGTTTCCTTGGGAGATATATTATCTTAACATGCCATCTTAGTTGACATCTGCAGTTCGTCGCCACCCAAGTTGATATAAAGTCGAACTTTTGGGATATGAATTGGATCGGATTGGATCACGTAATTAAAATAAAGCTATATTTTGTAAAAGCAAATTTTCCTCTTTCACAAACTACTTATAGTAAATAATTTTAAAACTATCTTGACTATTCGAACCTTATAACTATTTCATGACTATGTTGTAATTGTTTTCAACTATAAGCATGTATACACACACACAAACACTATCTTTTAAATTTTAACTTTTCTAAATATATTTTATATATTCAATGTAAGACTTATACTTATTTTGGCAATTAAGGATTTAATACTATTTTACGACCATACATATATTTTTCAAATCAATACATTACATTATTTTCACTGAATATAATTTGTTGTGGGCTATGTTCGCTGCCGCGTTCCCATCATTTGGTTGCCAATTTGATTTTCGGTTTGGAACACTTGCTGTTGGGCTTAGTATATGTATTTAGTCGTGCCATGTTTTGCGGGTCATGACTCTTGACATTTGGTTGTTGTCCATATATATACGTATGAATGTTGATAAGCACCTTCAATATAATAATGAACTACCTTGTCCCCTTTCCGTTGCCAAGCGTGTTGCTGTAATACCCTTATGTATGTTGAAAAATAACATGCAAATGGCAACCTGCGTGAATAGTAGTAGCCCCTATAGTAGAAAATGTGGTATTTATATCTTTAATGTTTCCTTGGGAGATATATTATATGCCATCTTAGTTGACATCTATAGTCCGTCACCACCCAAGTTGATATAAAGTCGAACTTTTGGGATATGAATTAGATCAGATTGGATCACATAATTAAAATAAAGCTATATTTTGTAAAAGCAAATTTTTCTCTTTTACAAACTAATTATAGTAAATAATTTTAAAACTATCTTGACTACTCGAACCTTATAACTATTTCATAACAATGTTGTAATTGTTTTCAACTATAGCATAAACACACACACACACACACACACTATCTTTCAAATTCTAATGTTTCTAAATATATTTTATAAATTCAATGTAAGACTTATGCTTGTTTTGGCAATTAAGGATTTAATGCTATTTTACAACCATACATATATTTTTCAAATTAATACATTACATTATTTTCACTGGATATAACTTGTTGTGGGCTATGTTCGCTGCTGCATTCCCATCATTTGGTTGCCACTTTGAATTTCGGTTTGGAACACTTGTTGTTGGGCTTAGTATATGTATTTAGTTGTGCCATGTTTTGTTAGTCATGACACTTGACATTTGGTTGTTGTCCATATATATACGTATAAATGTTGATAAGCACCTTCAATATGACAATGAACTACCTTGTCCTCTTTTTGTTGCCAAGCCTTTTGCTGTAATACCCTTATGCATGTTGAAAAATTACACGCAAATGACAACCTGCATGATTAGTAGTAGCCCCTATAGTAGAAAACGTGATATTTATATCTTTAATGTTTCCTTGGGAGATATATTATCTTAATATGCCACCTTAATTGGCATCTGCAGTCCGTCGCCATCTAAGTTGATATAAAGTCGAACTTTTGGGATATGAATTGGATCGGATTGGATCATATAATTAAAATAAAGCTATATTTTGTAAAAGCAAATTTTCCTCTTTCACAAACTACTTAAAATAAATAATTTTAAAACTATCTTGTCTATTTGAACCTTATAACTATTTCATGACTATGTTGTAATTGTTTTCAACTATAAGCATATATATATATATACACTATCTTTTAAATTCTAACTTTTCTAAATATATTTTTAAATTCAATGTAAGACTTATACTTATTTTGGCAATTAAGGATTTATTATTATTTTTACAACCATACATATATTTTTCAAATTAAAACATTACATTATTTTCACTGAATATAATTTGTTGTTTGCTATGTTCGCTGCTGCATTCCCATCATTTGGTTGCCACTTTGATTTTCGGTTTGGAACACATGTTGTCTTAGTATATGTATTTAGTTGTGCCATGTTTTGCTGGCCATGACTCTTGACATTTGGTTGTTGTCCATATATATACATATGAATGTTGATAAGCACCTTCAGTATGACAATGAACTACCTTGTCCCCTTTCCGTTGCCACGCGTTTTGCTGTAATACCCTTATGCATGTTGAAAAATAACAAGCAAATGGCAACCTGCGTGATTAGTAGTAGCCCCTACAGTAGAAAATACGGTATTTATATCTTTAATGTTTCCTTGGGATATATATTATCATAATATGCCATCTTACTTGACATCTACAATCTTTCTCCACCCAAGTTGATGAATATTGGCATATTTTATTTTACCAGTATGATACCTTAATTATAAAACCATTTCTTTCAACTATGTAATTTCTTACAGTAAATTTGTACATTAAGTTTTGGTTATCAAGGCATTTGTTGCATGTGTGCTTTAATTCTGTTCTTATTTTATACAATGTCATTTACCTATGAAAGTATAACCCTTTCAACAATATTTGATATTTGAAATGTAAAAGAATAAAATAATGTCGTATATTTTGTATAAAGGATTTTTGAATAATGTTGAAAGAAAGGGTTGTTCGACTATATGAATGGTAAATTATTTCTAAGATAATCATTTTGAAGCTCTTGAAAATTTTATATTATGAGAATGTGAAATTTAGTGAAAGATAAGATATAAGAATTGGTTGTAGTTCAGTGAGATGTAAGTTAAAGAACGATACAGATGTAAAACCAGCTTGAATAAACTGAGGTAAGATTTTCAGACATATTGTTCGAAATAGTGATATGTTTCAGTGTTTTGCATATGTTATCATAATCCAAAGTGGTGCGAGTGATTTTTTATGTCATTTATAACAAACTGCACTGAAAAGTGTTAAATTTAAAATATTTGCTCCATTAATTATTAACTAAAACATAACAAACTTTTTTATATTACATACTATGAGTGTTATCTACATTCATGATCCCTGTGATACGGAGCACAACTAACAGAAAAATGATTAGCATATATGTGACGACCGCCCACAGCACCCGCACTAAGACAAGAGGAATAATGCACTGAAAGGTGTGCCAGGAAGCTGCGGACGATCATCAAAGTAGGTAAACAATATCGAAATCTGTCGTAGAACTCACAACGCAAGGATAAAATATAATAGAACATATACAATAGGTAATAGTAATGAAGCATCATATAGCAAACTTTTGAAACTTTCTCAACATCCTGAAAGGTTATCCAACTAATACCAAAGTTTGTACATAAGGCCTCACTACAACCCTCATAGATCACTCAAACATCGGAAACAAAAATACTTGATAGTAGTAAAAATAATACGCCAGCCTCCTGCTTGCCTTCGCACAGCAACATAGTCCTCACAAATCACCTGTCACTTGCTACCTAGTCTGCCCATCCACAACGGGATGAACATCCCAAGGTAATAAGAGGGAAACATAAAACCTTGAGTCAGACAACAGTCTTAGTGAGCGATAAAACAACTAACAAACTTCAACAGTAAAGCATAGGAGAATGGATAGATAAACATACTAATCTACTTAAATACCAGAGAAGAACTCAATTTCCCGTCTTCCCCACATCGGACAGTGATAGCCTTTACAATAACATTTCAACCATACATTCATGGAAACCAGAACACCCATTCCATCATGGCAAAACAATCACGACATCCAAATTATATATCCCACATAAACCATCCTAGTCGAACTTAACTTCCCTCAAGCACAAGCCCCAAAGGCCTAAACCAATATCAGACAAGCACCCAAGGAACATCTCCTTCGACAATGGACAATCTACATGAGACGGTACAAACAGAACAACCAATCATCCATGACTGACTCTGGCTATCACTGCCAATCTTGCTTTGAAACTGTTGTTAATCGTATGACGGCTAACCTTGCCATATGTTAAGGGCTAATGGTGACCCCAGTTCTAGCATAAACTCCATATGCCTTTAAACGATACGTATGTATGTCCAACCTTGACAACTACACCTTTCAACGATACCCAGGGTACTCGACCTACAACCGGTCTTTTAGGTGCCCCTATCGTATCCCTGCTTTGAGCATGCTAGAACTTACGACAACGATAATCTCTCGGCCTTCGCATCTCTAGTCATCCAACCCGATGACTTTTTATAGCTCAAGCAACCTTCACGAGCAACCATTATCCACCAATTCGCAACCTTTGAGTTGTCACCTCATTCGCTGTTCTACACCGATCAATGAACACCTTTCAACACTTCTAACCTTCCTACTTGAATTTACTTCAAAGTCACACCATCACTGAGCCAATTACATCACTACGCTGCAGCTAGGAACCAACCCTGTGCGACCGACCCCTGGTGCTCGACCACTCATTGACACGACCGACCCTGGTCTTAATGCACGACCGACCCGACCTTTGTTCTGATGCTCGACCCAACACTTCATGCTCGACCCAACATCTATGTTTGACCGACCCACTGAGGTGCGACTGACCCAAACACTGCTCGAGCCAACTCTGCTTCAAAACATGACCCGTACTCGAACTGCTCGACCGACCCTGCTCGACCTTGGCAAAGTTCGACCAATCCTTCACATTTCTTTTCCTCCAAGAAAACCTTCCCATGGTTCGACCGACCCACCATGTTCGACCCTATTCGACCCACTATGTTCGACCCAAAACCTGAATTCCCCAATGCAACTCCAATTTCGACCAAAACTTCGCCAAAACGATACGTTCGGCGAAACCAACTCATCCAATCATCCCATATGACCACAAAAGTGATATGAAGTCAACAATAACACTAATATGGCATTCCATCAATAATCATGTAAAATTCACCAAAATCACCAAAAATGTACAGATGAACAAAATCATGGATTTAACTTGCACATTCATATGAAATATCATAGAAATTACTTATCTAAACTTGCTAAATCAGATCATAAGGTGATTTATGTGAAAATGGACTTACCAATGCATTGATATATGGAAAAACACTTGCATATGATAAAAATCTTGAACAAACACTCATATACTTCATTGAATCCATGTAAGAGATATAAATCACTCACTGGTTCTCAAAAACAAGCTAAAATTGATGAAATAAGAATCTAGACAGCAAGCACCTCGCACCAATCCCCAAGATCCGATGAACTCTTGCTTTGATTGATGTAGATTTAGTCTCCAATGGTGTAGATCTGTGATTTCCCTCCTTGGATTTGGATTTTTAATGGTGGGAAGGTGTTTAGAGGAAGGAGGAGCATAAGGCACCAAATGGGAGAACGAGAAGCTAAATTATTTCCCATATCCCTATTTATACCCTCCCATCAGCCCACTAACGGGCCTCTCCAAGTCAGCCCATTAGGCTCCAAAAAGCTGAACAACCAACTGAAAAACCACAAAACAACGATTTCTCCCAAATCACTGAGCCAAATTTTTAATGTAACCATTGTACGGAAAGAGAATCATCATTTTCTTTCCAATGGCACAGGTCTCACCCTCTGATTCGACCCGAGTCAAAAGTTATGCCCCGTACGAGACTGAGAGAGGCAACATGGTCACAAACAAAATCGGTAAAAATTCTGGATATGTCTCACATCCCCATAAAAAACATACCCTCAGAAAATAAAATAAAAATATTTTACGATCCTCCGATACGTAAAATGCAGGTTGTTACACTCTCCCCCCTTAGGAATTTCGCCCCCGAAATTCCTAGCAAACACAGGCAACCACAACAATTCTGCACGCCTATCATCCATGAGAAGCCAATTCTATCATTCAAACTTGCAACCATAAAGCTATGCATCCATAGCCTTATCCTAACACGCAGAATTCTATCAAACAACAACAAGATACAATGATATAATGATGATACGATATCATAGGGTCCTATCGATGAAGATTTCTTGATGAGTCGCTCTCATGCTCTCTTCCATCTCCCATGTGCAATCGTCACCGTCTTCACTCCATTGTACCTTGACGAGCTTAACCGTCTTCCTCCTAAGTTGTTTCATGTCATTTCCCACAACACGAAGTGGCTTACAAGGTCTCGCAACAACGGTTTCAACTTCTAGGCCTTCATACTGGTCTGGAGATACCACAACATTTGAATCATGCACGAACTTCCGTAGAAACGAAACATGGAACATATTATGTACATTCGACATCTTGTCGGGTAACTCTAATCAATATGCGAGCTTTCCAATTCGCTCGATTATCGGAAATGGTCCAACAAACCTAGGAGCCAACTTTCCTTTACTTCCGAATCGGACCACATCCTTCAATGGTGAAATCTTTACGAAAACCATGTCACCCATGTGAATTCGAAGTCCTTTCGACGTTTATCAGCATAACTTTTCTGACGATCTTGGGCTGCCTTCATTCATTGCCGAACGATCTCGATACAATCCGAGGTTTCTCTAATCATCTCTTGCCCAAGTATCAACTTATCTCCAGTCTCTAACTAACAAGCCAGAGAATTGCACGACCTCCAATACGACGCCTCATATGGTGCCATCCCGATACTTGACTGGTAGCTATTATTATAAGCAAACTGAACTAGATGTAGATGGTCTTCCCATGATCCACCGAATTCTAACACACAAGGCTTCAGGAGATCTTCCAAAACTCGGTTGACTCTCTCATTCTGACTGTCAGTTTGGGATGCCATGGAATTGAATTATCCATTTCACATAAAGTTCAACCAATTTTGACGCCATCCTAGTCGTCTTGACAGGAATGAATCTCGCACTTTTGGTCAAGCGACCCACAATGACCCAGATTCCTTCGTTTCTTGCCCTGGTTCTAGGTAGTCCATCGATAAAATCCATCGACACTTGCTCCCACTTCCACGTAGGAACTTCCAATGGCTGAAGCAAGCCACTCGCACTACGCCATAGATGGCCTACGGCAACCCCAGAGAAGTGACACAGTAGATGCCAAAAAGTGTTGTTGTAGGCCAAAAATGATCTGCGGCAACACTTTTTCGGGGTTGTCTTTTGCCGTGTTGCCTTAGATTCAAAGGTAACACCTTTTCGACCCTACGGTAATATCAGTACAATTTTTGCCATATGTACCACTAGAACAAAAAATACCCTTTCACAACTGCCAAAAACAGTTGTAATATGTCTAGTACAGCTGACAATCATATTAAAGTCAACCTTTTTTTTACAACTATTTCTTGCAGTTGTTAAATTTTGTTTTACAACTGCTATAAGTAATTACACCTCAACTGCTATTAATCAAAGATTTCATAATATTATAATTATAATCGTTGTTTCACTAACAACAAACATATTACTCACATTGAGAAGAAAAAACAATTCATGTTTACACCATTTGTGAATTAATAACTTCATTTCAGAAAATAGCTGAATTCATCACATATGTCAATAAAAATACATACACTTATTAAATGATAAGTTTTCTACATAGTCTAATTACTACTTTACTTTCAGTTATTACACGACAAAACAACACAATAATCCTAATAAATTTCTAATAAATAAACATATTGTAATACTACTATATACCAGCATTTCTTCTTTCGCTATAAACATCCACTCTCCACAATCTTCAAGTTATTACACCTACAAGCACAAGTTAACAAAAATAAAAAGCAAATGTAAATACACAAGGACATAGATAACAGGACAAAATAATTGGACATGGACTGAGGATCCAAGCATGTAACATGCTTACCTTGTATATTGTAGGTAGATTCTGAGTTTGAACATGAAATAGCTTACCTTGTAATATAGAAGATCTCTCTAGTAATCTCCATACTCCATGAAAAGGGCAGCAATGTTAAACTAGGCAATTTATAGTTCATATCAGTCTGAAAAAAAAGTAAAATGCAGCTATAAGCCACTCATAAAAGGGAATTTAAAGTTCGATGAATAAATGCAGCTATAAGCCACCGCCGCTTGTTTGTACTATAGTTGATGCAACTGAAAAGGCATCTGATATGCTGAGCAAAGGAAATTCATCAAGAGAAGTCAGTGTCAACATGTGTAGCATCCCAACCTTTAGATAGAGTTATTGCGGAGACTTACGGGAGCATGGCAGCCGTATCACCATCTTCATACAAACGACCAAATTGCCCAACAAACGAAGAAGGCAACACAGATTCAGGGTTTCCACCAACTGAATCTGTCATGGACAATGATTGATCCAAGCTATATTTTTCTCTCTCTTAGATAGTGCGCAGCCAACTGCAAGCACCATAAAATAAAATTTAAGATCTGTTGGAACTTGGTATCACACACTATATTTAGTGATATTCAAACGCTTGGATTCATCATTATCATTGTGGTAAATAAAATATATAAATGGTGTAATGAACAAGGGATCAATTAAACGAAGCCAATGAAAATGAATTGAATTGTCAACTAGACAAAATGTTGGCTAATTATTTAATGGATGATAATAAGTAGGTATATATTTTTAACAATACAGAGATTACAAAATTATCCAGATTAGCCAACATTAAGATTATCATGATTCTCCCTCATATAAACCACTTGTAATCTCCCCATGATCATAGAGAAAATGGTTTACATACCTTACTCTGGAATCTCTACAAATCATTCATCTCATTTCATTGTTTTCCTGTCATATACTACTAGGTTTTGTTTAAAATGCCATCGAATATCTACAAAATTGGATCCTAAAACAGGCCCAAGGATATGGTATTTGTATCCAAAAAACATTCATCGAAGAAATTACTAAGATAATAATACCAATACAGGTTCCTACAGAACTGTATGATCAATGTTAATTATCTCATTACCATTTTTAGATACAAAATGCCTCCTCTTCTTCTACTTTTTTTATTGGTCAATGGTTACAATTATTTGCATTTTTACATTAAATTTTATGGACTATCTTCATGCATAGCAGAACATTCAGATTAGTTCGAAACATACATACTATACAGAATCTGCAACATTTAAATTAGAGGTTCAGAATAGGGGGTGTGAACTAGAATGAACCATGAATGTAGTAGGAAGAGAACTTACAACCAAGGGCAATCCGAGAAAGGCAAAGATGATAATAGCTACAGTTTTAACATGAACATCGGGTGTAATGTAGCCATGAATTCCTCCTTTATAACTATTTACTGGCCACTTGCTTACGATATCAATGGCTGTCATAGCCAGGATAACCATGAAGTTGTCGCTCATCCAAACTTTCCTTGCTGTAACTTTTCTGCATAGAGGCTCTATCAAGAATCTGCCAACCAAGAGAACAACCTATATAAATTACATTAAATTTAAAACAAACTGAAATTTGTAGTATGAGTCTGGACCCTGCACATTCATATGGATAAAGAAGGTATAGAATACTTCCTTAGCAAAATGATGTTTCAAAATGATGTTAAAGATGCAAAATTCTCCGTCATCGTTAGCCTGCAGCAATCAGTAGCATTAGTAGCCTGATTTTATTGGACTAGTCATGCAAAATGATGTTAAAGAAAAGAGAAAACTATCATATAAAATAGCACTAAATAATACTGAGCCTATATAACCGCACTCAATAAATAGAACTTAAGTCAATTTAATCAGTACTAGGAAGCAAATCACAACATTAAAATCATGAACATCTACAACATGCCAAATGAATAATTTATGAATACACATGCAATCCATATAGAATATAGGTAAAAAGGAATTTGAACTCGTTGCAAGGCAGCAACACTAAGTTGTTGCGAGCAACTCCAAACTGCCCCCAGCAACGTTGGGAGGCAGCCAGTAGCACCAGAATTGATGCGAGCAACACTAAAGAAACAATAAAAAGTTTCTATATCGATTTGGAGTAGTGATATTATAATTTCCATAGCTTGAAATAAACCAGGATTTGATCCAAGCTTCATAAACTTCATTGTCGCAAAACTAATTTCCTTCCGAATGCAGATACTACAATTTTGATAAAATAAATTAGGGACTAGTGATAATGGAGAACAAATCCCTGGTGTTTTTATCAGCCAAAAATTTAGCATCCACTGTTTTAAGAACTGATGCATCAGTGAGAAAAAATTCAATAATAAAACTAAGCTCGGTTTCATTTCAAATAAAAGAAAGTCACCTAAACATTCTGGAGATGATCCAGTCTGAAACTTAAGTCATGGTTTTCCTCCTAAAATCTATTAGCGGACATTCTTCATGAGTTTTTATATCTCCAAATTAGATGAAATCATCAAAATCTAAAGATAAAATCAAACAATTCACCATTGATATCTTCAACCTTTCTGCGGCACCTCCATCTCCTTCCGATTTGAAAACAGATTGGGATGATATCGCTGAACCAGAAAACCATAAAGGATGCGTCGCTATTTGGAAAGAAACAAAACCCTAATTTTTATTGAATCGACCGTCAGAAAGAGAAGAGGGACACGATTAGTAGCTATGAAATAAAGCCAATCTGAAATCGAATTAAATCAGAGGATAACCCTAGTTTTCGATCGCCATTAGAAAGAAAGCAGACATCTTTTCTCAATTGAAAAAAAACATAGGAAAATAGCTAGTCGGAAAATGAAAATTTAGGGCAACGAGTTGAGGCGACAAAGGAAAATCATAATGATGCGGATCGCTAACCTGGACCGTTGGATCGTGTTGACGCGGATTGATAATTTTATTCACGCGGCTACTGCAACACACGTTGATATTTATGCTAACACATTGAAGTGTACATTGCAATAGACAAAAAACAGCATAGCAATGGCAACATTGTAGCTAGCAACACCATGGATTTTCATTGCGATAGGCCATCTATGGCGTAGTGTCGGATTTTTCTGTTCAGCTTTCGCCAACTGACAGTTCATACACTTGGAAATGAACTTTCCAATATCTCGCTTCATCCTTTCCCAGTAGTAGATTCGCTTATGTCTTGATATATCTTGTTACCACTGGGATGAATTGTCAACTTCGAGTGATGACATTCTCTCAAAACCTCATCTCTCAATCCGACGTCATCAGGAACAACTAATCCTAGCTTTCGAAGCCAACCTTCTCGATCGATTTCGAACTATTTATCTTCTGGTTCCAGCTTCTGGATAAATTCGACAAGCTTTGCATCTTTCTTTTGGCTTTCGCAAATTCTTTTGATATGAGTTAGTCTTATCGACAAGCTTGCCAACATCTCAGGTTCCAACTCGCACCTTGGCCTGAAATCAAACCTTGCCAAATACTCGAGGCTCTTCCATTCCGAAAACATCGCTCCCAGACTTGTGTGTCTTCGACTCATCGCATCCACGACCGCGTTATCTTTGCAAGGAGTATATGCTATATCAAAATCATACGATTCCATAAACTCCAACCATCGTTGCTGCCGAAGATTCAAATCCTTTTGGGTGAAAAGATACTTCTACAACTTTTGATCCGTAAACAACTCGAATCAGACTCCCAATAGATAATGTCTCCACATCTTCAGAACAAATACAATTGCCGCCTACTCCAAATCATGAGTTGGATAATTCTTCTCATGCGGCTTCAGTTGTTGACTCGCGTAGGCCAAAACCTTATCCTTCTGCATTAGCACTGCTCCAAGTCCAATACCACATTCATCGATATATACCATCATCTCTTCATTCCCACTTGGAATAGTCAACACAGGAGCACTCGTCAACCTCTCCTTCGGGATTCCGAACGCTTGCTCACCTTTCCATCCCATGTGAACACTTGGTTCTTCTTCGTTAATCCTGTCAATGGTGCAGCTATCTTCGAGAAATCCTTGATAAACTGTCAGTAATACCCTGCCAACCTAAGGAAACTCCAAACATCCGTTGCATTCTTAGGCCTATCCCAGTCCTGGATTGCTACTATTTTAGCGGGGTCAACCGCTATCCCATTCCTAGAAACAACATGGCCTAAGAACCTCACTTTGCTCTTCCAAAAGTGACATTTCGAAAACTTGGCTCTTAGCTGATGCTTTTGCAAAATCTCTAACATAACTCTCAAGTGCGTCTTTGTGTTCTTCCTCATTTCGAAAATAAACCAAAATATCGTCCACGAACACAAGTACGAACTTGTTCAACTGATCTCTGAATACTCTATTCATAAGATCCACGAAATATGCTGGGGCGTTAGTCAATCTAAATGGCATCCCCAACCATTCGAAAACCCGGATGGTGTCCTAAAAGCAGTCTTTGGCACATTATCCCTAGCCACCCTCAACTGGTGAAATCCTGTTGCTAAATCCGTCTGAGAAAACACTTTGGCTTCGTGAAGCTGATCGAACAAGTCATCTATCCTTGGCAACAGATACTTGTTCTTCTTAGTCACCTTGTTCAACTCACGATAGTCCACACACAATCTTAACGAGCCATCTGCCTTGGTTGCAAACACGACCGGTGCACCCCATTCGGAAACACTCCTCCGAATGAATCCCTTCCCTAAAAGGTCAAGAACTTACACCTACAACTCTCACTGTTCCTTAGGCTCCATCCGCCTAAGAGGCATAACAATTGGTTTAGCACCCTCGACCAAAACGATCATAAACTCGATCTCACGATGCAGCAACAACAATTTGATTTTGTCAAAGACATCTACATACTCATTAGCGATCAACACTGATGACAGGTCTTCTTGTGGAATCTCAAGCGAATATAGATAACTTACGAAGGCCCCGTCTTCGCGCTTACATCTACTCAACACCTTTCGCCTTCCACATCCCCGACCCTCACCTCTAGCTTCTTGCAATTCACCCTTGCCGCATAGCTCTTGAGCCAATCCATGCCCAAGATGATCCCAAACCCAGCGAAGTTCAAAACAAAGCAATCACACACAATAGAGCAACCATGATTCGACAACACTAGACCACGGCACAACATGCACAAACTGGACGAACCCCCAACTGGATTAGTCATGATCAATGGTCTATCACAAATCTAGGGTTCTAAACCCAAACGACACACAAGCTCATTGCAAATGAATGAATGCGATGCTCTAGTATCAAACAAAACTCGAACTGAGACACCATGAACAGAAAGAGTACTTTGCACCATGACACCCTTTTCTTTTTCCTCTATAGTAGGAGCTCTTGAAGAAGTTGGCACGACTTCCTAATCATATGCCTTCACAACTTGCTTACCCTTAGCTGATTCTGGACAGTCCTTCTTCTCGTGCCCCAACCTCCCACACTTGAAGCACTTCTTTTCAGCTTTGGGATTCTTGCACTCATTTGAGTAATGACCCTTCTGCTGGAAGTTAAAGCAAACCACCTCACTCTTTGGCTTCTTCTGGCCATTCTTCCCCTTCTGTTGTTGATGCTTTCTTTTCTTATTATTACCACCATGCTATGGCTTTTGCTTTTGCTTTTCCTTAGCTGCAATAACAGACACCTTCTTAGAAAACAGACTTTCATGCCTCAAAAGCCTTCTCGACGATCTTCTCAAAACTATCATCGAGGTGATCCACAAGCTAATCCCCAAGATATTCATCCAATCCCAAGACAAACTTCTCGTTATTTTGATAAGGAGTATCCACATATGAACGAGCATACTTCGACAAAGCCTCGAAGTCAGAGATATAGTCAAGAACCGGCCGACCATTCTGCTTAAGCTCCATGAATTTCTGAAACAGAATAGACTTTTGCACTGCCAAGATAAACTTCGCTTCAAACTTAGCTTGGAACAACTCCCATCACTCTACCACTAACTACCTTGATGCATGCTTCCTTTTTGTTGCATCATCAATGCCCAAGTCCTTGAATATCCTAACACAAGTATCCACCCATCTCTGGACTTCTTCAACTGGTTCAGTGCCCTTGAACTGTTTCCCTGCCAATGACGTAAAGTCTTTGCACAACTTTGCAAACTCTACAACTCTAGGCACTTAGACTCCAGCATCAACCGTAGCTGCCACTGGAGCAGGGTTCCTTCGAAGGCATGCTTCCATCATAGCTTCAAACATAGCCGGGTAGTCATGTGCCTCGCCATTACCCCCTTTAGCTCTAGCTTCCCTAGCAGCGTGTCTTGATGATCGTCTACTCATTCTAAATTTGCAATTTAGAATAATTAGCCACTTCCAAGAAAAACTGCTAAAGAATACAACCGCTACTACTATATATGCTAATATATATAGTAAGCATCCAACTGAAATCTACAAGTACATCTCTTATACGTAATTACGTCTTAGAACTTTGGCTAAAATCGTTAACAGGAGCTCTGATACCAAATGTGACGACCGCCGACAGCCCCTGCACTAAGACAAGAGGAATAATGCGCTGAAAGGTGTGCCAAGAAGCTATGGACGGTCATCAAAGTAGGTAAACAACATCGAAACATGTCGTAGAACTCACAGTGCAAGGATGAAATATAATAGAACATATACAACAGGTAATAGTAACGAAGCATCACATAGCAAACTTTTGAAACTTTCTCAACATCCTGAAAGGTTATCCAACTGATACCAAAGTTTGTGCATAAGGCCTCACTACAGCCCTCATAGAGCACTCAAACAGCGGAAACAAAAGTACTAGATAGTAGTAAAAAATACGCCAGCCTCCTGCCCGCCTTCGCACAACAGCATCGTCCTCACTAATCACCTGTCACCTACTACCTAGTTGCCCATCCACAACCAGATGAACAACCCAAGGTAATAAGAGGGAAACATAAAACCTTGAGTCAGACAATAGTCTTAGTGAGCGATAAAACAACTAACAAATTTCAACAATAAAGTATATGAGAATGGATAGATAAACATACTAACCTACCCAAAATACCAGAAAAGAACTCATTTCCCGTCTTCCCCACATCGGACGGTGATAGCCTTTACAATAACATTTCAACCATACATTCATGGAAACCAGAACACCCATTCAACCATGGCAAAACACTCACGACATCCAAATTATATATCCCACGTAAACCATCCTAGTTGAACTCAACATCCCTCAAGCACAAGCCCCAGAGGCCTAAACCAATATCAGACAAGCACCCAAGGAACATCTCCTTCGACATTGGACAATCTACATGAGACGGTACAAAAAGAACAACCAATCATCTATGACTGATTCTGGCTATCACAGCCAATCTTTCTTTGAAACCTTCGTTAATCGTATGACGACCAACCTTGCCATATGTCAAGGGCTAATGGTAACCCCAGCTCTAGCATAAACTCCATACGCCTTTCAACGATACATATGTATGTCCAACCTTGACAACTAGGCCTTTCAACGATACTCAGGGTACTCGACCTACAACCAGTCTTTTAGGTGCCTCTATCGTACCCTTGCTTTGAGCCTGCTAGAACTTACGACAACGATAATCTCTTGGCCTTCGCATCTCTAGTCATCCAACCTGATGACTTTTCATAGCTCAAGCAACCTTCTCGAGCAACCATTATCCACCAACTCACAACCTTTGAGTTGTCACCTCATTCACTATTCTACACCGATCAACGAACACCTTTCAACACTTCGAACCTTCCTACTTGAATTTACTTCCAAGTCACACCATCACTGAGCCAATTACATCACTGCGTTGCGGCTAGGGCTCGACCCCTGTTGCTCGACCGACCCTATGCGACCGACCCCTAGTGCTCGACCGATCCCTGATGCTTGACCACTCATTGGCGCGACCGACAATGGTCTTAATGCACGACCGACCCGACCCTGGTTCTGATGCTCGACCCAACATCTATGCTCGACCGACCAACTGAGTTGCGACCGACCCAAACACTGGTCGAGCCGACTCTGCTTCAAAACATGACCCTTACTTGAACAGCTCGATTGATCCTGCTCGACCGACCCTGCTCGACCGACCCTACTCAACCTTGAATTTCTTGATCGACCCTGGCAAAGTTCTACCGACCCTGCCCATTTCTTTTCCTCCAAGAAAACCTTCCCATGGTTCGACCGACCCATCATGTTCGACGCACCATATTCGACCCAAAACCTGCATCCCCCAATGCAACTCCAATTTCGACCAAAACTTCGACAAAACGATTCGTTCGACGAAACCAACTCATCCAATCATCCCATATGACCACAAAAGTGATATGAAGTCAACAATAACACCAATATGTCGATTCCATCAATAATCATGTAAAATTCACCAAAATCACCAAAATTGTACATATGAACACAATCATGGATTTAACTTGCACATTCACATGAAATATCATAGAAAGTATTTATCTAAACTTGCTAAATCAGATCATAAAGTGATTTATGTGAAAATGGACTTACCAATTCATTGATATATGGAAAAACACTTGCATATGATGAAAAACATGAACAAACACTCATATACTTCATTGAATCCATGTGAAAGATGTAAACCACTCACCGATTCTCCAAAACAAGCTAAAATTGATGAAATAAGAATCCGGATAGCAAGCACCTCGCACCAATCCACTTGATCCGATGAACTCTTGCTTGGATTGATGTAGAGCTAGCTTCCAATGGTGTAGATCTATGATTTCCCTCCTTGGATTTGGATTTTTAATGGTGGAAAGGGGTTTAGAGGAAGGAGGAGCACAAGGCACCAAATGGGAGAATGAGAAGCTAAACTATTTCCCATATCCCTCACCCCCTATTTATACCCTCCCATCAACCCACTAATGTGCCTCTCCAATTCAGCCCATTAGGTTCCCAAAACCTGAATAACGAACTGAAAAACCTTAAAACAACGATTTCTCCCAAACCGCCGAGCCAAATCTTTAATGTAACCACTCTACGGAAAGAGAATCATCATTTCCTTTCCAATGGCATAGGTCTCACCCCTGATTCGACCTGAGTCAAAAGTTATTCCCCGTACGAGACTGACAAGCGCAAAATGGTCACAAACAAAATCTATAAAAATTATGGACATGTCTCACATCTCCATAAACAACATATTAAAAGATGAGAATGATCAAATCCTCAGGGAATAAAATAAAAATATTTTACGATCCTCTGATACGTAAAATACGGCCTGTTACAATATGAAACACATTTGTTTACTTTTGCAGCAGGACCTTTTTCGCTGAAGGTGTAGTTCAAATGAGTAGAGAATTTACATAACCATAATAATTCAAATGTGTTATGAAAATCTGTAATGCTATTATATTTTTTAATATATGTGTGATTTCCTTTTTTTCCTTGTTTCTTATTGAGTCAAATATTGTATAGCCTGCATTTGATTCATTCTATTTTGTTGAAATATCCATTTTTTCACTTCGTAATCTTATAACTAAAAGATGTAACTAAGGTCTGATTAAGTTACAAATTACAATAGAAATGATAGGGACTAATTAAATATGTGCATGCATGGGTAATTTGTTAGATCCAATGTTGTTAATGGATATTTGAAAAAAAAAATCTCACCAACATCCATCCATCCGAGAAGCAGATAAATATTCTATCCAAAAAATTGAATATTGATGTGGATACAAAATAACCACATCCAAAAATTAATCAATTAGTTTTTATTACAGTTATTGTTTGTATTATGTGCATTTTACTACAATTAAAGATAGTGTTTTATTAAGTTAACATTTTATATTATACGCATGTCAACTGCTCAAAACTGTTCATTATTATACATTTTTTTTCAATTTTTCACATCTTGTCATTAATGAGATTGAATAAAACACATGTTAAACCAAAATTTGATGTTCATTTAACTCGATTAACAGACCATCAATGGATGTAAAATTTATCTAATAGTTTTTTGTATTTGCATATACAATTGTCCAATTTTCAAAAATAATTTTTGTATGAGGAAGCAAATAAATATTTACCGAGAAGGCATTGAATTGCCTATAAGGAAGCAACACAAGCGATTGCAAGTAGCACTGAGAGGCTCTAGCAAATGGCATTGTGTTGCGAGGCAGCACCGCCAAGGCAGCTGCTACCTTTCAAAATGTAGGAATCTTATCCGCTGACCGTCTTTTCTTTAGGTTTTGACGTTAGAGGATTATCAAGATGGACAAAAGATGGATCCACCTACCAAGGTTTTATCAGTTTTGATTTTTAATTTTATATGTATTATTATTTGGGTTGATTATCGATCTCTTTATGTGTCATAGAATGTCTGAAGAATATAGGCAAGCTGTTTGGAAGTTTGTATATGAGCATGCAGAACGGAAGGGAAATAAAAAAAATATTTGCCCTTGTATAAAATGTAGGAATCTTATTCGTCAATCACCAAGGGATGTTGTATCACATTTGGTTTGTTTTGGAATTGACCCGACGTATGATGTATGGATTTTTCATGGGGAGGCACGCCCTTCAGAAAGTGAAGGAGATGAATTGATAGATACATATTCAGCATGCAAACATGCTTGCACTTATAAAGGAAAACCTCAGAAATTGAGATAAGCTACACTTCATCTGATTATCAAGACTTGGTCAAACATTGTCAAAGCAATCAGAAACGCTATGAGCTTCAAATTATGGAGTTTTGAGGAATTAGAGATTGCAAAAGCATGTTTCTTCATCCTAAAAACCGATTCAAGGACATATGAGCCATTTTCGCAGCCAAAGCATCTCAAATATAGTCCATATGCACTAAAATTAATCTGTAAAGTTATACGACAAGGAAGAAAAGTTCAAGTTCAAGGCTAGTCCATTTCGTATTCTTGAATTGACGCAGTGAGACGATCTTAATTGAGCAACCTTTGGATTGAATCTTCAAATTTCCCGAAAATCGTAAGATAAGGGGTCAAAACTCGAAAGCATTTTAGTTACAGTTTAATATAAATGGATCATTAGTTTGAATTCAAATCTGAAGACAATTCATTGACCAAGTCCACATTACGCTCAAACTCAAGATCTTAAGAACGATGCACTTTACACAATAAGCATTACGATCAAAGCGGTCAAGTACATTTTATTTTAAAATAAACCTATAAATGGAAAATGCATAGAATTCGAGGAGGAAACAACTCATGTTTGCCAATTGAAATCTACACATCAACCGGGGCATCTCGCCAACATGGCCCATATTTATTAGTAATACAATTTATACCATTTTCTCTTCTATTTGTAGAACTTACCCATTATTGGTTGGAAAAGTAAATAATGGATCCGTGGCCACAACTGGCTTGGAAAGATTTCCCATTTTACAGGACCATGGATAGGCAAAGGCAATACAAAAATGAAAATGCTGTAAGTATGCTCGGATTAACATGGACAACATTCATTGATCCCAAGGGAATGGCCAGACTCTAATGCCAACCAAAATATATCCTAAAGTCAAGTATAATCCATGGCGTAGATCTAGAATAAGAGTCCACCAAGATGGCGTAAGTAGAGAAAATCGAGCCCAAAACTTAAGAAGGGAAAAGAATTTTCCTCAAGAGCTCCTTAAAGCACAAGACTTGACATTGAATCATTAGTTTATCCTTTTGATCCCACCACGATATAAATATCCAACACATGATCCAGCAGTTAATCTAAAGCACCTCAAAAGGATTGATCTCGAAGTTGCAATAGACAAAGACGATCCAGATAGTAATCTAATAAGTCAATGATGATCCCTCGGCAACAAGGCCTCCAACCAACTAAGTCTGGAAACTTTGTGCAAAACTAAGTTCGAACCCATAGGTATAATACTTATGTTACTGTTTCAAAGCCTAAGCCAGCTCCTAGGGCCATGTTATGAAAATTATAAAATATGGTCCAGAAGCGTGGGACTTTCAACCATCTGTCACTAATGATTTCCCAAGCAAGGTAAACTTCTTGATTCCAGACGATTTTACTGCAAAGAATAATTGAGTCATTATTCCAGAGCGACAAAATGTACTATTAGGGGCAATGTTTGCTGATTTTGGACCCAGGCAACTTGAACTGAATGTACAATGTGCATAAAAACTTAGAATGAATTGAAATTTAAATAGAACACTCACAAGGCATAAAGGAAGGTTCACAAAAAGTTCTATGAGATTTGGAGTTAATCTCATGGGTCGGTAACAACCTATACCCCATGGGTCAGGTCCGACCCATCTACATTGGGACCTACATCATGAGACACATATGGTAGCTCCCTTACATCATGCAGAAGACAGCCCCAAAGTTTCGTGTCAATAAGATAAATATTGAGTGAGTTATGGATGAATCATTTCTGAATTATGCTAGTTTCGCGGGTAGAATCTGAACATTGAGGATTGACTCAAATGGCTTGAAATTTATGCAAGATGTCTCTCTGCTAATCTATAATACATGTGTGAATTTTCAGATCATTTGGTGAATGCATACGGAAGTTATGAACTGATCTTCCATAAGCTAAACAAGACACGACGATCATGACCAAGAGATTCGGGTAAGAAAATATACTAACACAATGGGTCGGCACCGACCCATGTAGTTAGCACATTTTGCTATGACATTCTTGGATATGGTTTGGCATGCTATGATGAGGCTTCCAACAAGTGGGCTTGGCCCATCTCCTTCCAGGACACCTATAAACACCCCTCAAGCTCCAACATCAAAGCAGATCGAATCTTTGCTATACCAAGACGCTGTCAAAGCTTTGTCAGAATAGATCTTCATCTCTAACAACCATTGTTCATCTTCCACATCAAGACTTCATCTCCAGTAGCTATTACTCTTCTCCTACCGCAAAGCTTCTTCTCCAGAGATAGCAAATCTAGGTCACATAAGCTGGTTATTGTGATTCTCCGATAACCAATGGTACTAGTGATAATTTGTTGATCTCTACTTTGGGGAACCTTGTAATCATCCATAATGTATTGTAATTGGCATGGAAAGGATCATAATAAAAGATATTCAAAGTGGATGTATGTAACACCCCACCTCCGCCAGTGCCACTCTTGCAAGGACACTGACTTTGGAGGGGCGTTTAAATAAGGTAATCATGCATGCAGATATCACAAGACAGAACATATAAGTAAAAACAGAGTAAGTATAGCAGCGGATAAAAACTAGCATATCAAAACCATAAGTCAAGTTACAACACAGTACTTAATTATTTTCCATAAACAAAGTCTAGAAACATAAAACTGGTAACTGAAAAGGAAAACACGAAGTAGCCATCCCCAAGTAGAAAACCATAGCAAGCTCAAGTCCGAAGCATACATGAGCTATCCAAGAAAAGCAGCTAAGATCCAAGCTAAGTGCTGGTATTCCCGCCCTGTAAACCTGGGGGGGAAACGAAAGAAAAGAGGCGAAAGAAAATGGGTTAGTCAAAAGACTGGTAAGTCCTACCTACAATTGTACAACAACTAATAAAGTTAACAGTATATGTAAACAAGGACGAGTCATAGGATGATAACTGGCATGGTAAAAAGTCAACAAGATAGATCAAGTGTGGTACCGCATAAACAAGATTGAGGTTTGCACCAAGTGTACTAGTATCACAAGTCGTGTCAGTGTAAACAAGAAGTGATCCCCAGGCCCAAGTTTGGCCCAACATCATGAATGACCTAAATCAAGGTCCAACTAGCACGGTCTAGTCGATCGGCTCCCTACAGCCTAACTCGTCAAGTGTCGGTGTCATACGGCCCAACTACGAAGTGTAGCTAAACTGTGCTAGGTCCACCCTAGGGTGTATCAAGTCCTAGGGTGTCAACCACTGACACAAACCAAGCACGCACAGTTTAAACCTACTGGTGCCCGTGCCTGCTTTTTCAACTCCGGACCATGTGCACGACCATGGCCCGCCTGAACCTACACCGGCGCACCTACACAGCCGTCGTTTTGGTCGCTTACATGTCATCCCAGTAATCGTGCCCCACCCTAGCCTAGTCCCTAGGGTATCATGATACAACCAAGAGGGTTACTGGTGCAAAGGACCACGTAACTAGGGTTTCCTTAATGGGTTAAACGTGGTTAACCCTACTCATCCAAGTACCAAGTTGGTTAAGTGTACCCAAGGTTCATGACTTAACCCTACCAACCCATCATGTTTAATTGGTTAAGTATTCAAGCGGTCCATGACTTAACCCTACCATGTGGCATTAATTAATTTAATGCACCCAACCTCTCACATTAGACCTTGTTGTGGTTACTAGTTAGGCCGGCCGGGTCCGGGTAGGTTTACACCACAACTTAGTCTAACCTCGGGTTCCACGTGCAACATGACCAACTACTCACATTGGGTCCTATTGCTTGTAGCCACTAGTTAAGCCGGTCGGTTCCGGGTAGGTTTATGCTACAAGCTCAACCCAACCTCGAGTTGGCCATCCTCATGTTTTCTAAGTGTCATGTCCATCATGTTTTCAAAACACATTACAAATTTTCAAGCAATTGGGTAGACCTAACTTAATAGGTAAATTCCCTATGGGTAGACCTAACTTAATAGGTAAATTCCCAAGCTTATGTTTTTATGTCTTTTAAGTTTACCCAACCCCAAACGCAATCCCATCGCTTACATATCGCAATAGCGCATAAAGGATAGAAAGAGGGAACTTGGCATAATCATGACATAGAGGGGTTGGCGCCACAAGTTAAACATGGTGGCATGAGACAAAGATGTGATCATAAACTTGCATATCATGTTATCAACTTGCAAAATATTCATAAGCATGCATAACATCATTTAAACTTGCATAGTGTTCATATGCATGCATAACATGGTTTCAACTTGCATAAGGTTCATATGCATGCATAACATGGTTTCAACTTGCATAAGGTTCATATGCATGCATAACATCAAACTTGGCAAATAGGTGGAACATGGCCATAGATAGCATGAGATAAGGGCTAGTAACATGCATACAACATTATATGCATGTTAATGCAAGGGGTTTTGAGAGTTTCAAAGTTGCATTATGCAACATTTCCAACCAAAGATCATATCTTTCTATGCATAAAGCCAAGGTAATGACTTTACTAACATGCATAGAGTAAGCTTATGCATAGGATCATAAGATCAAAGCACCTATCATGATTAACCCCAAACTCAAACTTGAAACATAACATATTAACTTCATAGTTAAAATACAAGGGTAGAAATAGGCTTACAATGCTATGAAGACTCAAATGAGTATAGCCAATGTAAGAAACCCCCTTATGCAACTAATTAAAACCCCAAAATGCAAGCAAACTAGATCAAGACTCCTCCTTTATGATACCAATAGAGAAACAAGACTTTAATGCAAGCTAAAGCGGATCATACAAGCCTAAATACACTTGTATGCATGGAAATTTCTTGAAAATTGATTTAGGAATTTATGAAGAGAGTGGAGACCATGAGAGGTTTGATTTTGCCATAGTTTAGTTGTAGGATAGATTAATGTGGATTTAGGGTAGGTTAGGGTCTTATTTATAGATTAGGCTAGTGATTTAGACCATAGGATTAAACCCTAGTTCTCATCTCAGCCCTCCAAATCGAATATGGCCCCCAAGCTCAACACAAACCCAAAATGGTGCACCAGGCAGAACTGGGCGTCTGGGCCAAGTCGACAGCCAAGTCGACAGGGCTGTCGACCTGGTCAGACCCAGTCGACTCCCAAGTCGACAGGGCTGTCAACTTGGGTACTGTGGAGGGAATTTTCCCGCCTTGGCCCAACTGGCCCAATTTCCAAGCTTAGATTTGAATTTGAAAATCTGTTTTTATTTAGAAATTTTCTGAAAACTTTGTTGGGCCTTAATCGGGTCATACGGACTCCGATTTTCGAAAACTCGGACTCTATTTTGCGTATTTTTCCGAGACGAACGAAATGGCATAGCCCGTTTCCCTTGATTCAGTTTTTATTATTTAATTCTGCCTTGTTTTGTGTTATATCCTGTTCTTAAAATACGGGTTGTTACATTCTCCCTTCCTTAAAGGATTTCGTCCCCGAAATTCTCAATGTTAGGAAGAACGTATCCTACCATCCAACATCCATCTACTCAAAACATCATCCACGAGCAATCATTGTCCTTACAAGATTCTAAATGCTGTATGAACATATGCAAAGGTGTGTGTATATGTACTTATCTAATGCAAATATCATCAATGCAGATTATGTTAGTGAAATGAATCCATATGTATGCAATTCCTAACATAATGTATAACATCTATATGTGTGCACATCACATACATCCATATGCAACATCCATGTGATTACACGAAAATTTTCATCCATGAATAAGCATAAACACTCATGCATATGCAATATGAGGAGTGTGTGAGCCGATCTAGTGCCTAATCGTGTATAATGCATCCACGAGTAACCACTTACAACCACTTGCAGCCACTTGCAACCATCAATCATAACATGTTTCAAACACATGTTTCATCCAAAGGGTTTCTACCTAAGATTCTCATGACAAGATTAGCACGATAATTAGATAAACATGGATAGCAAAGAGAAAGATATGCTAACAAAGAAAAGAGATTGAGAGTGTACCCTCAAAAAGGAATGGATAAAGCCCACGCATCTTCCCCTCTGTTTCCCACGTTGCGTCTTCTTCGGCTTCACCCCACTGGACCTTCACCAGTTTGACTTCTCGATTCCTTAGCTTTCTGATCTCCGTTCCCAAAAT
This sequence comes from Allium sativum, assembly GCA_030737875.1. Taxonomy (NCBI): domain Eukaryota; kingdom Viridiplantae; phylum Streptophyta; class Magnoliopsida; order Asparagales; family Amaryllidaceae; genus Allium; species Allium sativum. Next base: position 942,681,599 of record CM060926.1, on the reverse strand, counting down.
GCGAATCGGAGCTTTCCTCAAAGTAGCTTCTTTCTCCACTTCCACATCTTCCAGAACACTTGGCTCAACAACCTCTGCTGACTCATGTAAACACTTCCGGAGATGCGAGACATGAAAAACATCGTGTACTCCGGCAAGCTTCTCGGGCAATTTCACTCTATAAGCCATCTGCTCGATCCTCTCTGTAATAGGGAAGGGTCCAACAAATCTCGGTGCTAACTTCCCAACGGCTCCAAATCGGACCACATTCCGCAAAGGAGAAACCTTCACGAAAACCATATCCCCAACATCAAATTCCAAATCAGATCTTCGCTTATCAGCATAGGATTTCTGTCGGTCTTGGGCCGCTTTCATCCGTCTTCGGATCAACTCGATCTTCTCGGATGCATCTCTGATCATGTCAGGCCCAAGTATAAGCTTATCTGTAGTCTCCCACCAACATGTAGGTGACTTGCACGGCCTCCCATATAAGGCTTCAAATGGTGCCATCCCTATGCTTGCTTGATAACTGTTATTATATGCAAACTCAACAAGAGGAAGATGGTCTTCCCAAGTACCACCAAAATCCAGAATACAAAGCCTTAACAGATCCTCGAGTACCCTATTCACCCTTTCGGTTTGACCGTCCGTTTGTGGGTGATAAGCAGTACTTAGATTCAACCTCGTGCCCATGGCTTCTTGCAAGCTATTCCAGAACTGACTTGTAAAGATTGGGTCATGGTCACTGACTATACTAGAAGGGATTCCATGAAGTCTCACAATCTCACGAAGATATACCGACGCTAGCCAAGATGCGGTCCTTTTGCTCTTTACCGGAATGAAATGAGCACTCTTCGTAAGTCTGTCCACAATGACCCAAATGCTCGTATTCCCTTTCCTTGACCTTGGTAGCCCATCAATAAAATCCATGGAAATACTCTCCCACTTCCAAAGTGGAACGTCTAGAGGATGCAATAGCCCACCGGGCTTCTTCGACTCGGCCTTAACTTGCTGGCAAATGATACATCTAGAAACAAACTCTACCACATCCTTCTTCATCCCTGGCCAAAAGAAAATACGCTTCATATCTTTATACATCTTATCTCCGCCTGGATGTATAGTCAACTTAGAGCGATGCGCTTCCTCAAGAACTTTTCTTACTAGATCTTCTACCACTGGAACACATAACCTTCCATCTCTCCTCAGCCAACCCTTGTCATCAATAGAATATCGAGCGAGATGACTAGACGTCTCTCCTCGAATCAGCTTATCCATGATCTCAACTATCTGTGGGTCTTCCTTCTGTGAAGTCCCTACTTGATCAAGAAATGTGGGTCTAAGCTCGAGATATGCTAACGACCCTGTCATCGACTCAACAGCTGTCGCGAAATCAAAGGTTGCTAGGAACTCTAGGCTCTTCATCTCAACAAACAAGGGACTCAAAGTCAACCTTTTTCTGCTTAGTGCATCCGCCACTACATTACCCTTGCCAGGGGTATAAGCTATCTCGAAGTCATATGATGCCAAGAATTCCATCCACCTTTGCTGCCTAAGATTCAGATCTTTCTGCGAGAAGAGATACTTGAGTGATTTGTGATCAGTATACAACTCAAACCTTTCGCCTAAAAGATAGTGGCGCCAGGACTTGAGTGCAAAGACAATCGCCGCCAACTCCAAGTCATGAGTGGGGTAGTTCTTCTCATGAACTTTAAGTTGCCTACCCCCATAACATATCACTCTTCCCACCTGCATTAGAACAGCACCTAACCCCGTGCCACATGCATCAGTATACACGGTAAACATCTTACCGCCATCGGGTAATGCCAAAACCGGAGCTGTGGTAAGGGCCCTTTTTAGCCTTTGAAAAGCGAGCTCACACTCTAAGTCCCATGCAAAGACTAAGTTCTTCTTCGTCAATCTAGTGAGAGGGGCCGAAATCTTAGCGAAGTCTCTAATGAACTTCCTATAGTAGCCCGCCAGACCGAGAAAGCTTCGCACTTCGGTTGCATTCTTAGGAGTCTTCCAGTCTTGAACTGCAACCACTTTCCCGGGATCTACAGCTATACCCTGCTTAGAAACTATATGCCCAAGAAACCGGACTTCCTTTCTCCAAAAGTGGCATTTAGAGAACTTGGCTTTCAACTGATGGGCTCTAAGCGTATCCATCACTTCCCTGAGATGTCTAGCATGCTCTTCCTCGTCTTTTGAGAAGATCAGAATATCATCCACGAAGACCACGACAAACTTATTCAAGAACTCCCTGAACACCCTACTCATCAAGTCTACGAAATATGCGGGTGCATTAGTCAAGCCGAACGGCATGACAAGCCATTCGAAGAATCCATCTGGAGTCCTGAACGCGGTCTTGTCTATACTGTCCTCAGCTACCCTGAGCTGATGGAATCCAGTAGCAAGATCAAGCTGAGAGAAAACAGAGGCACCGACAAGCTGGTCGAAGAGGTCATCTATCCTTGGTAACGGGTGTCTGTTCTTCTTAGTCAGCTTATTCAACTCTCGATAATCAACACAAAGTCGGAGAGAACGATCTACCTTGGTAGCAAATACCACAGGCGCTCCCCATTCAGATATACTTCGTCTAATGAAGTTCTTCTCAAGCAACTCCTTCACTTGCTTACTTAGCTCCCGCCTTTCACGCGGAGCCATGTGCCGAACGGGCAAAGAAACCGGCTTTGCATTATCCACCAGATAAATGCGGAAATCAATCTCTCGTTTAGGGGGTAACCCCTTAACTTCTTCAAAGACATCAGGGTATTCTCGAACCACCCTTACAGATTGCAGATCATCGATGGACGAGTCAAGAGATTCAAGATAACATAGCATGACGGGATCTAGCGGGTTGCAAGAAATCTCTAGGGTATTACCAAGGCGAGTCATGAGTCTCACCACCCTATGCTCACAATCGAGAATGGCTCCATAGCTGGACAACCAATCCATGCCCAAGATCAACCCGTATCCCGTGAACCCGAGAACATAAGCATCACACGAGAATTCTACGGTCAAGATAGAAATCCTCAAATCCATACAGATCATAGATAAGTGGGCTGAACCCCCAATCGGATTTGAAACACTAACGGGATCCTCAACAAGACTAGTACATAGGTGCAAACTTTCAACAACATTAGAAGAAATAAAGGTATGCGATGCGCCAGAATCAAACAAAGTGCGAACAGGAAGACCAGAAATATAAACAAGACTTTCCACAGAAATAGTACCTCGGTCCTGAACTGGAGCGGTGTTGAGAGCATGCACTTGCCCTCCAGATGAACATGCGCGCTGAGTTTGTCCATGCCCCTGCTTCTTAGGGCAATCCTTGCTAAAATGTCCCGTCTCTCCACAATGAAAGCATCCACCCAATTTCATTTTCTTCTTTCTACAGTCCTTGGCTACGTGCCCAACAATCCCACAGAAGTGGCACTTTCTTGGGTCCTTTGGCTTGTTCTTGTTGCCCTTGTTGTTCTTGTTGTTTTTGTTGTTCTGATTACTCTGATTCCCTCCCCACTTGGAGTCTGTCTTCTTAGGCTGAGTCTCATTGGGCTTGACTTCTTTCTTCCCATTCTTATCCTCTCCCTGCAGCAATGCCATGTCTACTAGGCTCTCGAAAGTGGCCCCCATGGGTATGTGTGACATGGCTAGACCTTGTAATGGCTCATTTAACCCTCGTGCAAAACGTAGAGCCTTCTTCTCGGGAGTATTGACCATGTCCAAACCGAATCGGGCAAGCTGGTTGAACTTATTCACATACTCTCTCACTGTCATGTCTCCTTGCTTCAAGGCTATGAACTTTTCTAGTTGCAAATTTGCCTCTGCAGACGATAGAAACTTAAGCCCAAACCTTGCCCTAAAGTCGGCCCAGGTTTCTACGGGCCTTGTAGCATTGGTGACCTCCCACCAATAAGAAGCTTCCTCCTTTAGTAGCCAAACCGCTAACAGAACCTTTCTATGGTCCTCGATATCAAAGATGGCAAAAAGATCTTCGGTCTCCTTCAACCAATTTCTTGCTTCCACGAAAGTCTCTGTCCCAATAAATTTTTTGCCACCCATGGCCTTGAAGTCCTTACAAACCTTGGCGAAATCGGCTTCTGGTTGCTGAGGAGGAGGAGGGGGTGGAACCTCAGTGATAGTGGGAGTGGTTGCTGGACCTGCATTGTTGGCCCTAGCTTCCAAGTACCTCCGGAACCATCCGGGAATGGTGACTCCCTCAGGAAGATTGAGATCGGCCATGCTAAAAAAAAGGAAAAGATAGATTTAGAACGAGGAAACGAAGGATAGTGCTTATGGCTCTTGGGGGATAGCCTTTCAAAATAAACTAGACTTTTCTTTGGAAAATACTTAATTGGTTTTGAAAAAACCCTTTTTGCTCCAATCTCGTAAACCATATGCTCTGATACCAAATGTAACACCCCACCTCCGCCAGTGCCACTCTTGCAAGGACACTGACTTTGGAGGGGCGTTTAAATAAGGTAATCATGCATGCAGATATCACAAGACAGAACATATAAGTAAAAACAGAGTAAGTATAGCAGCGGATAAAAACTAGCATATCAAAACCATAAGTCAAGTTACAACACAGTACTTAATTATTTTCCATAAACAAAGTCTAGAAACATAAAACTGGTAACTGAAAAGGAAAACAAGAAGTAGCCATCCCCAAGTAGAAAACCATAGCAAGCTCAAGTCCGAAGCATACATGAGCTATCCAAGAAAAGCAGCTAAGATCCAAGCTAAGTGCTGGTATTCCCGCCCTGTAAACCTGGGGGGGGGAAACGAAAGAAAAGAGGCGAAAGAAAATGGGTCAGTCAAAAGACTGGTAAGTCCTACCTACAATTGTACAACAACTAATAAAGTTAACAGTATATGTAAACAAGGACGAGTCATAGGATGATAACTGGCATGGTAAAAAGTCAACAAGATAGATCAAGTGTGGTACCGCATAAACAAGATTGAGGTTTGCACCAAGTGTACTAGTATCACAAGTCGTGTCAGTGTAAACAAGAAGTGATCCCCAGGCCCAAGTTTGGCCCAACATCATGAATGACCTAAATCAAGGTCCAACTAGCACGGTCTAGTCGATCGGCTCCCTACAGCCTAACTCGTCAAGTGTCGGTGACATACGGCCCAACTACGAAGTGTAGCTAAACTGTGCTAGGTCCACCCTAGGGTGTATCAAGTCCTAGGGTGTCAACCACTGACACAAACCAAGCACGCACAGTTTAAACCTACTGGTGCCCGTGCCTGCTTTTTCAACTCCGGACCATGTGCACGACCATGGCCCGCCTGAACCTACACCGGCGCACCTACACAGCCGTCGTTTTGGTCGCTTACATGTCATCCCAGTAATCGTGCCCCACCCTAGGCTAGTCCCTAGGGTATCATGATACAACCAAGAGGGTTACTGGTGCAAAGGACCACGTAACTAGGGTTTCCTTAATGGGTTAAACGTGGTTAACCCTACTCATCCAAGTACCAAGTTGGTTAAGTGTACCCAAGGTTCATGACATAACCCTACCAACCCATCATGTTTAATTGGTTAAGTATTCAAGCGGTCCATGACTTAACCCTACCATGTGGCATTAATTAATTTAATGCACCCAACCTCTCACATTAGACCTTGTTGTGGTTACTAGTTAGGCCGGCCGGGTCCGGGTAGGTTTACACCACAACTTAGTCTAACCTCGGGTTCCATGTGCAACATGACCAACTACTCACATTGGGTCCTATTGCTTGTAGCCACTAGTTAAGCCGGTCGGTTCCGGGTAGGTTTATGCTACAAGCTCAACCCAACCTCGAGTTGGTCATCCTCATGTTTTCTAAGTGTCATGTCCATCATGTTTTCAAAACACATTACAAATTTTCAAGCAATTGGGTAGACCTAACTTAATAGGTAAATTCCCAATGGGTAGACCTAACTTAATAGGTAAATTCCCAAGCTTATGTTTTTATGTCTTTTAAGTTTACCCAACCCCAAACGCAATCCCATCGCTTACATATCGCAATAGCGCATAAAGGATAGAAAGAGGGAACTTGGCATAATCATGACATAGAGGGGTTGGCGCCACAAGTTAAACATGGTGGCATGAGACAAAGATGTGATCATAAACTTGCATATCATGTTATCAACTTGCAAAATATTCATAAGCATGCATAACATCATTTTAACTTGCATAGTGTTCATATGCATGCATAACATGGTTTCAACTTGCATAAGGTTCATATGCATGCATAACATGGTTTCAACTTGCATAAGGTTCATATGCATGCATAACATCAAACTTGGCAAATAGGTGGAACATGGCCATAGATAGCATGAGATAAGGGCTAGTAACATGCATACAACATTATATGCATGTTAATGCAAGGGGTTTTGAGAGTTTCAAAGTTGCATTATGCAACATTTCCAACCAAAGATCATATCTTTCTATGCATAAAGCCAAGGTAATGACTTTACTAACATGCATAGAGTAAGCTTATGCATAGGATCATAAGATCAAAGCACCTATCATGATTAACCCCAAACTCAAACTTGAAACATAACATATTAACTTCATAGTTAAAATACAAGGGTAGAAATAGGCTTACAATGCTATGAAGACTCAAATGAGTATAGCCAATGTAAGAAACCCCCTTATGCAACTAATTAAAACCCCAAAATGCAAGCAAACTAGATCAAGACTCCTCCTTTATGATACCAATAGAGAAACAAGACTTTAATGCAAGCTAAAGCGGATCATACAAGCCTAAATACACTTGTATGCATGGAAATTTCTTGAAAATTGATTTAGGAATTTATGAAGAGAGTGGAGACCATGAGAGGTTTGATTTTGCCATAGTTTAGTTGTAGGATAGATTAATGTGGATTTAGGGTAGGTTAGGGTCTTATTTATAGATTAGGCTAGTGATTTAGACCATAGGATTAAACCCTAGTTCTCATCTCAGCCCTCCAAATTGAATCTGGCCCCCAAGCTCAACACAAACCCAAAATGGTGCACCAGGCAGAACTGGGCGTCTGGGCCAAGTCGACAGCCAAGTCGACAGGGCTGTCGACTTGGTCAGACCCAGTCGACTCCCAAGTCGACAGGGCTGTCGACTTGGGTACTGTGGCGGGAATTTTCCCGCCTTGGCCCAACTGGCCCAATTTCCAAGCTTAGATTTGAATTTGAAAATCTGTTTTTATTTAGAAATTTTCTGAAAACTTTGTTGGGCCTTAATCGGGTCATACGGACTCCGATTTTCGAAAACTCGGACTCTATTTTGCGTATTTTTCCGAGACGAACGAAATGGCATAGCCCGTTTCCCTTGATTCAGTTTTTATTATTTAATTCTGCCTTGTTTTGTGTTATATCCTGTTCTTAAAATACGGGTTGTTACAATGTAGGCCTTGATATTTGCTGAACCACTATAAAAATTGTGTCTCTCTCCCTCTTTACTTTATGTTTCTTACCTTTTTCCATTTATTCTTATATGTTCTAAACTGTTTTCCCTTTAAAGGGGTGGTGCTTTCGCTAAAATCTTGTGTTAATGCCATTTTTGGCGTTAACACTACGGTGTTTGCAACAAACCATTTAATTTTACCTATTCGACTTGCAAGTCAATTAATACCTAATAATGTTTGTACAACAGAAGGAATATGAGTAAAAATAACCCAAATAGGTATGGAAAGCATCCACTCTCTAGCTCTATCAATCATCAAACTCTAAGTTGTTACAATAAATGGCTTGCCTCCAATAATGGATGGTTCAGATTCAAGAACCATTAATCTTTCTTCAACGTTTGAAAATTTAAAGTAAAACAAACCATTCACAAAGTTAATATGCAAGCCTCCTTTAAGTTTACAAAAACTTTGGCAGTGATTACGAACATCATAACAAGCTTTGGAATTTAGGGAAAATCTAACCAAAGCGCATTTCCCAAAGTTGACGTCCTCTTGAATAATATCGGTCGGTGGGATAGAATCTAAAACAGGGGAGGCAAATTCTCGTGGACACTAATAATCACCGGCCTAAGGCAATTAGGCAAAAATGAAAGAGCTTGCGGGAAATTAGGCAAAGGGCTCAAACTTGGAAAAAGCGCAACAGAACTAATTACAACCTTTTCACAAACACTTAATTGGCAAGGTTTACTCGAAATGTTGATTAAACTTATATTAATTATGTTTAATACTTCCTTATCCTATACACTATTGGCAAAATGATCATTTCCTTTATTAAAGCCGAACAAAGCATCTACATCTACAATTGCTTCACCTCGTCGATCAAACGACAAACCATCAGCTATAAGATGAGAAAGGAGATTAATACCTGGATTCAACATGCCATAACTTGGAAATGAATTTTTGAGTAAAACATAGTCGCAAGCTATAACGGTAAGAGGAAAGGCCATAGGAAACTCCAGCAGAGCATCAGCAGGTTTTAAAGGCATGAAACCACGATCAAGTCATGTAGTTGAAGATGAGCTGAAATGTTTTTTGTCATTATAATTCTTTGCCATCAGAGAGTTGGAGAAGGGGAGAACGCGATGAGAGACGGAGGCAAGGGACGTAAGGAGAAGCGAAACCAAGCAAGGGAGAAGGGGAAGTGCGATGGATTAGGATCACTAGATTTTTGAAGTCACCATTAAAATGAAATGGGACGCTTGTATACAAGTTTTTGGGCTCAATTCTCGCTAATTACATATGTCCTAACTCCAAAAAAAAACACTATAAATTAGGTATCTTAGTATTGAATATGTAAAATAAAATTATGTTTTTACTTGATAACAAAAATAGTACATGTTATGTCATTTATACTTTTATATGCACGAATGAATAAGTAACTATTCCATTTTATCAATACAATTATTGTACGTGTTGAATTATCATCTTTTTAAAAGTATTACAATTAGACTAATGTAGGGGTAAGTATTATTTGGTTAAACCAAATAAACCAACCAAACCAATTCATTTTGGTCGGTTTGGTTTGGTTTTGAAATTATATCGGTTTGGAAAAATATTTAGTTTGGTTATCGATTTAACCAAACTAACCGAACATTTATTATATTTTCAAAATTATCGATATTATAATAAATATTTTAGGTTAGATTAGTTATCCAAGTAAATTTTAATCATCCCGTATGTGTCAAAATTACTTTTAGAAAGCATAAGAATCATAAATAATAATACTCTAATCATATATTTATGATTTACTTCAAATTCTAGTAAATATTACAAACATAAGATCTAAAATATTTTTTGTTTGGTTAATCGAATAACAAATTGAACCAATCAAACTTAATTTGGTTGGTTTGGTTTGGTTTCCATTTTTATCGATTTTGGTTTGGTTTGGCAATTATCATCATCGGATGAACCAAACCAACCAAATGCTCACACCTAGACTAATGAACATTGAATAATTGAATTTATTTAAATAATTTGAATTGATAATGTGATAAATATAGAGCGCTTAATGCTAAAAAAATTAAGAAGTTATACGAATTTGTAATTGAAATAGGCATTGTTTTTATAGCTATTCTACCAACATATAATTTTTTATCCATATTTAGTTTTCATTTTGAAACAATTTTATACTTGTAATTAACCATATATTATATGCTTTTGTAGGAGGGTCGTGCTTTCAACTTTGATAGTTGCAAAATAATGTTACATGTCATTCAGTTAAGTTATGAGTTGACATGATTTGATAACATCGTTGTAAGTGTGAATGTTTATATAATTTAATATGTTATTGTTATTGACACTCCAAGAATTGTTAAGAGGGGACAAAATGTTAAGGACACTCCACTTATTTAAAATTGTTAAGGGGAGGTCAACGTGGGAAAATAATATTTTTTAACTACTTACGTTAAATCCCTTAATTTTTAAAACTTATTTACCGAGAATTTTCCCCAATCTTTTGGTCAGCTAAAAACCCTAAACCCTTTCTATTACAAATAACGATAGGGCAACGTCGAATAGAACATGGTGAGAACGAAGAAGATGCCATTGTCCTCTCTACCAGATCGTGGGATAGTGAAGATGCTATTTGCAAGATACATTATGTTTCCTTGTTTAGATCGTCGATAAACAATTCTCGATTTTTGGAGTAAAACTAGTCGATTCATGGAAGTTTGAAAATTTTTGGGGGATCGCTGGCCTGTACAAATCGTTGGATAGTGGCAATTTTTCTTACTTTGTTGGTTTCCTATGCATATTTTTTACAGAGCTATCTTAATGAAGTTGGGTAGCAGTACAATGAACATAAAATTTGCTAGGAGTGAAAATATCGTGAAGTCACACAACCATAAATAGCAAAACACATACTATGGCAGATGCAATACGTATAGAGTAGTAGAAATCAGTTTATGCGGAGTGCTAGGACAATCGAAGAATATACCCTGCACATAGAGAAGAAAGGAAAAAAAATTCTGAACCTATAAAGTTGATAACAGTTATTGAGTCAATATTGTCAGTAGAGATGAACAATACATATCTATTATATTATATGAAAGCACAATCTTCCTCCAATGACCTTTCAGTTCCATTTCTGCCAAAAAATCAATACGCTGACATGTGTCCAAAGAAATTAATCAATGGTGGAAAATGAGTTTAAACATATGCGCCTCTTGGTTTTCTACAGTAATGTTCCTTCTATTGTTAGACATTCACATGAAACTTTCCCCATTAATGTTAAACTTACAATCCCAATTGATTTTGACATACTTGCTAAAATTATTGCCAATTGAATGCTTCATTATCATTCTTATTATTAATTTTATTATTATATAAATAAAGTTCAACAGAATTGATTGTAATTCTTTCATATCTACGCATTATTTCTTCATAGTTTGCCTCCTTGCTCCATTCAAATATAAATTAAGCTAATAACATTCAAAAGTTTTGACTTCTATATTTTTAACGTCTACAAATTCAAGTTGTTGTTAATCACATGTATCTACTATAATATATATGTCAAAATTCAATACGCTAACCTATGTCCAGAGAAAATAATAAATAGTGGAAAAGTGAGTTTAAAACATATGCAACTCTTGGTTTTCTATAGTAATATTTCTTCAACCCACTTTTGGACATTAAAAATTTGAGAATTCCCTTGTTAGTGTTGAAAACGTACAATCTCTATAAAAAAATCACATACTTGCTAAAATTATTATTATCAATTGAATGCTTCTTTAAGTGAGTTTAAAACATATGCAACTCTTGGTTTTCTACAGTACTTTTTCTTCCATCCACTTTCAGACATTATCAATTTGAGATTCCCCGATTCATGTTAAAAACTTACAGTCCATATATTCTTTTCGTATACTTGCAAAAATTATTATGAATTGAACGCTTTTTTACCATTTTCATTATTAATGTTATTATACGCGTAAAATTCACTAGAATTAATTTTAATTCTTTCAAATCTACAAACTTTGTGTTCATATTTTGGCTCCTTATTTTTTTTCTTCCAACACTACTCCATTCTAATATAAATTCAACAATTAATATTCAAATATTATCACTAGGTTTTATTTATTTTTCTACATTAATATTTTTATAATTTTCATTTTCATGAAAAAATATTAAAGTAATATGTAAATTTTCAATGTAATATGATAACGGATCTTTAAAACACAATTAAATTATCTTATTTGTTTTTTCTCTTTAATTACTGTTGTCTCTGCCAATAATTTGGATTTTAGATTTAATTTTCTTCCAATTTCGGCTTTTTCCTGACAAGATACATATTATAATAATATAAAAAATACTGACTATAGTTCAAATATTTATTTCTACCTTTTCTTCTTAAATACAAGAATTCTCTTTATTTCTAGCTCAAACTTTTCACTTACCCGCTTTAAACATTTATTTAATGGTTTTCACATTGTCCTTATTTGCAAAAATTGTCCAAGATCATTAACGATGACCATTTCATTTCTTTATATTCTATCCCTAAATGTGGCCTTTTCATTCTCTCTTCTAATTTCATTTCTTACATGTTGGCATTATTGGTTGCTTTTATTCTCATTTACTAAATTCATTTTCCAATTACTATTTTCAATATCAATTGTTAATTCCTCTTCTCAAATATAGTTCACTATACAGCAAATCAAATATTGGTTGATATCGATTTCCAACTCAAGTTTAGGTATTTCTTCCTTTGATTAAGTTCTATTGCTTTATACTTTTTGTTTCTTCACTAAAATTTATGTTATTCTTAATTTTTTGCTTAACTTCAGGTATGTTGTTCCTTTTGTTATATTCCATTGTATTATGCTTTTTGGTTCATCAACAATATCCATGTCTCGGTCGTGATCTAATTGACTTTCTACTCTAAATAGGCAGACGTCATTCTTATTTGTTCCTATTTTTGGACATCGGCTTTGTTTCCAGGTATTCACTGCTTTTTAAATTTATAGATCTTCAGTATGTAGGCTGCTCTAAATATAATTAATGATTTCAATGATTTTGAAAATTTTATGATGTTTGTTTATATATTGATCGCTTCAATGTTTGACTTAATAACATCTATTTTATAAACTATTTTAAAGCATAAGTTTCTTCTTTCCTTTTGGAATATGTTGTACAAAAATAATTTTTGGTTTTATGTTACGATTTATTTTCAATTAGAATTTTCAGAACGTATCATACATAAAATTGAATATGGCCTCCGTAATTATCTCTCATCTCATTTGTTTATACCTTAAAACTAAATTCTCTTAATTTTTAACATATAATTTTCGTTTACCATTTTCAAACATGGATTTAATGGTTTCCTTTACATTTTCTCTAGATGCAAAAGTTACCCAATATTATTAATAACGATCATTTCTTTCTTTAATTTTCTATCTCTATCTAACTTAATGTCATCCTCTTTTGTTTTTTCATTTTCATATTTCCAATCTTTTTTTGAGAAAAAATTATCTTGCAATTTGTTATATTTGTTTTTTTTTCATTTCATTTACCCAATCGAATTTTCAGTCAATACTATAGTATTAATTTTCAATGTCTTCCCTCAAATCTACTTCATTATATGAAAAATTGAATATGTGTTGAATATTTGTCGATGCCCTACTTGATTTTAGGTACCTAATATTCAACTCATTTTAAGTATGGGTTTACATATTAAATTGTGCATTTTGTTTTTACCAATATATATATATATATATATATATATATTTCTATATTAATTAATTCACTATCTACCTTAAAATAGAGATATGTCGTCCTTCTTCATTACTATTTTTGGGTTTTAACTTTGTTTTCCAATTTTTATTGCTTTCTAAGTTTATATATTATCATTTTGTTTTATGTACACTTGCGACTTTCACAATTTTTGATGATCTGTATGTTGTTCCAATGGTTTATGCCTTAAGATTTTCTTTATGAACTATTTTTAGGCATTTTTACCTTAAAAACTGAATTATTCTAATTTTTTACTTATATTTTTCATTTACCTATTTCAAACATGTATTCAATAGTTACCTTAGCATTGTCCTTACATGCAAAAATTTCTCAATATTGTTAATAATGACTACTTCCATTCTTAAATTAGAAAACAAAATAATGCTCGACTTAAATTTCCCCTCTTATGTTCTCTTATAATCAATGCTTTAGATTTCATCTTAAGCTAAATTTAACTTGAAATCTATTAAATTGTTTATTTATTTCATTTTCATTTATAAAATTCCATTCTCAATTACTGTTTTCAATATTATAAGATAAAATTTTAATACCTTACTTCAAATCTATTTTATTATATGAGAAAATAAATATAGGTTGAATATATATTGATTTATTGCTCAATTTTAGGTATGTATTTCCTTTAATTATGTTCTATTATTTTATCCTTTTTGTATCTTCACCAATCATATTTCAGTTTATGCTAATTCATTTTATATCTTAAATAGATAAATGTCATCCTTCTTTATTCCTATCATGGGTTATAATTTTGTTTTCAAGTATTTATTACCTTCTAATTCTAGAAATTATCATTTTGTTTTACATCAAACTAATTGAATATGCATATGGGATTTAAAATCATATGCATATGCATCTTGATGCACATAAAATACTATTTTGCTATTTGTTTGTTTGTAAGCTGACTAATAAGTTATATTTGCAATAAAACCAACACTCTATTTTTTTTATAAGTACACGGCGTCTTAACATTGCTATGAACTGGAAAAATATTTGTTTTATTTATCATGGGCATTCCTCCTTGAGAATAGGTCCATTATGATTTTGAGATCTATTACTTCTGAATTTTAAATGATACAAATAGTTGTCAAATAGCATCATAAATTTTTAGTTCTATATAATGATTTGTTTGTTATTAGGATATTTAAAATTTCCAGTTATTATTTATAATGATTTTTTTTCCATTTAACTAATGGTATTTTATAAATTACTTAATTCATTGTAACTCTATTACGTATTGAAATAGACGTGGTATTAGAATTTTGAATTCAATGTTATTTTTTTCGTAAAATATGATTACTTGAAGCTACTAATTTGGTTGATTGTATGATTAAGTAGTACTTAGGTAGCAAGCGATGAGTACATTGGATTTATATTTCTAACGACGTTTGTACTTAGACATATTATAGATTTGAAAGCAACTTGTTGTATAATGTTGGATAAAAATTGGTTACTCATTTATATTCCCAAAAAAGTTCCAATAAGTTCATATGTTTTTGGGATTATTCCACATCCGTACAGTACATGAAACTTGTCCTACTAAATTTAAAGTTGTACCTTTCTCTTTTCCGAACATTTTGTCCTTCAGAATTTATGTCTTTCCATTTTGCTCTATGCTTCATAATTATTTAAAGAAGATTTCTTATGCCGAGGGTGGATAAGCCTAATCAATTGATCTATAACAAACTATGAAATATTCATGGTTTGAAAGGCAAATAGAAGCATGATACAAAAGTTGATCATATTTTGTAGCAAAAATCATGAAATTCGAATTTTTTTGCCAATATTGCGTAGAATAGAATGCAAATTTGCTGTTAGCATGGTTAAATTTGTAACATTATGCCTTCGAATTATGAGATTTTTCTTCAAAATGGCAATGTTGCATGAATCCAAATTTTATTAGCTTGAATTTTTTAATTGCATTTAATGTATAGTTCTTCTATAGTTTTGATAGACTTGAAGTATGATTTAGATATACAGTGTTTTTCTAATTATTAATCCAAATATTAAGATTGGTTTACACATGAATATTTCTATTATGCATAAATTGAATATGGTTCCAGTATTTATCTCACCTTTATCATTTTCACCTTAAAAACTTAATTCTTCTAATTCCAACTTATAATTTTTATCTACACCTTTCAAATATTCAATGGTCTTATTAACGTTGTTCTTAGGTGCAATAGTTATGCAATATCATTAATAACATGGTGTTCATTTTTTAAGTTTCTATCCTCAAATATATTGAATTTAATGTCCAGATAAGTTATAGTTACTACAAAATTTGTTTCATAATAAAACGAAATTATTTAGACAACTTTTGACATTTTGCTACATAACATTCCAACTTCTATTTAATATCATTTTTACGGCGTGTATGGTATCAGTTTTATAGTGTATTGTCCTTGAAAATAAATTTTTGATGGGTTGTTCTTGAATTAAAAAAAGTTATGGAATTTATACTTCACTATAAACTCCCCTACAAAAATCGTTTTGATAATAATCTGAATTTAATATATATTTTTATAATAAGGTTGATACTTTAATTAAGTTGTGCTCTCATTATGATATCTTAAGGGATCCAAACGATACATCTAGAACCATCGTGTAAAATGCCAAACTTCTAACCACTGATACAAGAGGTCTTTGACTTTATTTCTAACAACTCAACGTGTTTATTGTTGTTCTTTACACCGTTCATATTATTCTGTTTTTTTAATGAAATGTCATCAAAAATTAGCTGTATGCATGTTACATGTATTTCATTTTATGATATACAATTTTGTATTAAATTATGTTAATTGCTATGTTGGTTTAGTTATTTCATGTATGAATAATTAAATTAATGGAAGATGATTATTATCAAGTTGTTCTAGAATTTTATTTGTATACTCATATTCTACACATATTTTTTTATGTCATATTATCCTATGGATGTTAAGAAATATGATGTGTTAAAGTTACTATAATATTTTTATAGTGCATTTAGTGTTGGATAATGTCGAAAAGTGGACATGATCTAATCTTGGATGGTAATTTTTAAAACAAAATTTTAACAATAATTCGACTTAAGTGTTATTTTTGGTTAAGTATGGAAAACTTCTATTAACCGAACTATGTGTCTACATATATGAGTATGTATTATATAATAAACCTATATTAGATATATTTCTTACATTGCGAAACATAACATAGTAACGCACTTCTTAACATGTTAAGAATAATTAATGACTAACATTATCTTTTGTTGGGCGCAGTTAATGTGCGTTAAAAATGTGTTATATGTTGTATGCTTTGAGATTACTTAAATACATTTTTCAGTAGATAATTATCGATAGTGTTTAAAAAAATGTAATCTATTTCAAAAGTATAAAATATATAAACATACTTATTCACCATTAAAATTTAAAAAACTAAGAAACATAAAAAAAGATGTTGTGAATTCCGCGTGTGTAGCACGGGTTCACACTAGTTATTCATATGTATGGCAGAGAATAAAACTGAAAATAGCACATAAAAGTCTCAATAATTTGTTGGAACCAACAAGAAATTAAGTTATTTAGGCTACCATCAATTTAAAAGGGTCAACTGTTAAATAAAAAATTCAAATAAATCAGAATGAAATTAGTTAAGGTTGTAGAAGTGAGAAGTTGGTATACTATTTGCTGATGTAGGCCATAATAATTATAATAATGCATATAAATACTTATTCACTACAGTCGACGGATCCCATCGATAAGATGTTTTTCGGTGGGAGGTCACACATTTAATAAGCAGTTTCACCACTGGTCCTTCGAATAAGGCATCTGTATAGACCATATGAATATTCGATGGGGCCCAGTCGAATAAATGATTTTTCTTTGCCCAACACATGTCAAACTGAGGTAAAATTCTCTGAAGGATTTTCTGTTAGAGCCATCAGACAAATTAACAATTTATACTGACTTAAGTCATTATGTCCCAAAAATGATTAACCAAAATTTATACTGGCTCAGCCAAATTTTCAAGTAAGCAAATAAACTTGTATTGACTTAGTCATTATGTCCTAATAAATAATACCAATGTAACAGAACTTTGACATGGTGATATATAGATATAACAATCTTTACAACTTGTTTTGCAAATATTTTAAGTAAATTACTAAAAAGAGTAATGAAAGTCTTGGTTGGCATGTTAGGCACTAAATAGTAAAATGAAGTTGGTAACAACACTGAAATAAAATTAAAATACAAAGATAAAATCACTTAAAAATAAATAACACCAAAGTGAAAAATAAATAGGATTGCATAAATAATTCTTGTAGCAAAAAAAATACTGAAATAAAATCAAAATTTGAAAGTGAAGGTCTTTATTTATCATTGGCATCCGTGACATAATCAGTAATCAGCTCATAGTTTAACCACAGAGGGTTCATCTTCACGGCCGTCCATCGAAGCTACGTATTTATTTACTCGTTCGACATACAGTTTGATCCAATCTTCTGTTTTAATATTGTAAAATTGTTGGAAATACGAAAAACAAGGAGTAGGAGGCAAAGGAGAGTCCGGACTAAGTCTGCTACCAACATAATGGTAGTTATCTACATGGCCCATAACTGTCATTCTATCGTTGTTTAACAAAGTAGCACGAACAGTTGTAGGAATAAACATACAACTCATGTTCTTGCTTAACAAGACTACAACTGTGCCAAATGTTTCAGATATTATAAATTTAGATTCTGCATTTGCATCCATTCACTAACTCTGACTGCATTAGCATAATATATCATTTCCTTTATTTCTTCATAACCACAGCTATCCCATATTTTTTTGTACATTTCTGAGTGTAGCATTAAATTGTCAACCATAGCTTCACGCAAGTACTTACAAGGATTTTCCGGTCTTTTATTATGGAGATTCAATTGATTGACTACAACCCAATAACCACAATTACCATCATTTGGCATGTCATCAATTCCAATTATGTACGATCTCATAATTTCGGGCAATTGGATCAAATAGTCAACGTCAACTGGATTGATCTCGCATTCTTTCGTCTTTACGCCAAGCTTGTTCAGGTAACGACTAACCGGAGTAAGATTAGAACCACAAGACAAAGACACTTCAACATGTTCAAATTAAGAAGGATCTCTTTTAGTTGATTTGTCTTTTTTTGAAGGTCTTCCTTTTCTAATAGTTGCCACAGGAGGTTCCAATATAGCGGTCGTCTGAGGAAATGCTATTAATTTCAATTGTTGTTGGATAACAAGTCTCACGTTATCCGGAGATTCATCATACCTGCTTTTCACTACTTGTGATTTTGGTAAATCTAGAAAATCAAGGGTTGAACGATGCAATGTGGGTGGAGTACATGACAATTGCTTCCAGTATGAATCTATTACGCTTAGAGGGATGAAACCGTTTGAGTGTTTGAAGTCCATATGACTACATGGTAATCCATTTACCTTCCATAAAACACAACCACAAGTTTTGATACTCAATCCCACGTTTGAAATGCAACACAACTCCTGTAGTAGTAAATCAAGTGCTTTGTGGGACACAAATCCGGAAATTGCTTTAAACATTAGCTCGCTGCGAAATCTATGCATTGATCTAGACGTACTCACTTCAAGTGCATGTTCAATTGCAACTAACTCGTTCTCGCAGCAAAGATTAGCACTAGTCCAACATTGCACAAAACTACCTACAGCCGAATCAACGTACAATTTCAACAGGTGGTGTGCACTTTCAACTATGCTAGTTGACACAATATCATAGGGTTTTATGTTATTGGTCCACACCAAAACAAATATCTCCTTATATTTACTAAGCCATTTTTTGTTACGTAAGTGAAAGATTTTTTTTTGTTTCCCTTCACATGCATCACGAAATAAATTTAAGTTTCGATGTACTCATCCTCGGACAATGAATTAATCACATTCATCCAACCATCCCAAAAAAGTTCATATTCTTTTTTTCCTTCGTCGTCCTCCAATATAACTTCTTTATCACCAATCATTACCCTTTTATTTTTTATGAAATTGGGTTTGCAATTTGCTTGAACATTCTTCGAGATATGCCAAGCACATAGGATATGACGTGCTGTAAGAAATACAGTTGTGACAACATTGGTTAGCGCAATTTCAGCATTGGTAATGATAACACTTGGAATTTCTTTATCTCTTAAACACTTTTTCACACACTCAAGATGTAATGGCCCGACTTTCGATGACCTCGGAAGTCGTGTCATTAATAAAGAAATAGAGATAGATGGAGAATAGAACTAACAAGAACATCAGAATCTCATAGCGGAATTTTTAACAAATATAATATCACATAGTTTATTACATATCAGAGTCTATTTGTGACGGCAAGGAATTTCGCTCGGTCCGAACCAGTCGCTAAACCGACCCAGGCCGTTCGAAACGCCCTATCGTTTGAGAACAGGACAAAACAGAACGCATACAGAAGAACATTTCATTGTATATTACAACAATGCATCAGATTACAAGAATATACAGAGTATAAACAAATAAATATTACACAGAAATATCAGAGATTTAAATTACATTTAAATACATCGCAGCGGAAAATAATACAATACACAACTTAGAATGAGATATACGAATACAAAGCTTTCCGGATATCGTTCCAGCTGTGAACCAGGATCCTGTGAATAAAATCTGCAAAACCGAAACTACTAGCTGCCCGTGTCAAAATAAGGGCACCCAGAGTTTAGGTTAAAACAATAAACTCCAGGTCAGTCATGTGACTGGTGTGAGAACTAAAACAGTTATTAATCTTTATTTTAAATCATTAGGTAAATCAAGGGACCACGCCGTATAACACGGAACGGGTTTCCTCCCAAGAATACCAGTGCATAAAACAAACAGCGCAATGCTAAATAAAGAAAAATGAAGCTGTTATAAGACCCAGGTCCCATCACACAATGCAACGCAGCCGAGGATAGGGTTTTCCCTTATAACAGCCAAAGAATGCTTGATACGTTTAAAACAAATCATTTGATACTATTATGAGTGCATAGTGTATAAAACAACTTCAAATCATAAGTATCAATCATAGGCGGCATGAGCGCCCCATCCCACTATGTCGCCATATATAGGTTTACAAATAAAACCGCAAATGTCACGTATTTGGAAATTGGATTTCCATCTATGAACCGAGGCAAAAGATAGTCCTCAACCGATTCGTGACTCTCTAGCCCGAGCCACAGGCAAGCGCGCAGGCAAGCCTTTAGATCGTCAGGGTCGGTCCACCGATGTGGATTATTATGCCTGAACACTACGTTTCCCCACCCTATGGGGTGTAAGTCTGGTCCGTCAGCCGACCAGAATGCATCGGCCGAAACCGATATACCCGAGGCGCCTCGCAACAGCAACAACCACATAAGTCAAACTCGTCAGGGCGTGTAAAACCACTGACGCCACTTCTAACTAGAAAGAAACGCAAGTCCTCCCTGAGGTCCGTCTCCCGTTTTTGGTTCATACCTGGTGTGAAACACGCGAGGTAAACGTTACACAAAGCTACGCCACAAAGGCCGTGCTTTGATCATCACCACAAGACTTTGCTTTTCAACAGAAGCCTTGATCATTTGCATCTTAGCATGCCACACAGGCAAACCATCCTATGCAACCGATATCAGTCACACAGAATGAAATCCGATGTCAGACACACAGTCCATTTACAAGTCCGTCCTGGGTCTGAACGAAACCGGAGGCACCTAGTACCCCGCATATCCATCGATCTCCAAGTACGTCTGGACGATCACTAACTGTTTCCATCTTCTTGGGTGTACAGCCCAATCAAGATCATCAGTAATTACCCAAACGACGTGAAGACCTCCGGTCTTCGACCATCGTCTTCATCTTCGACTTATCGTCGTATCAGTTATTCAGAATGGGATGAACCCGGTCTTTCCGAATAACTCGCGTATATTTTAAATAAGTGTTACACAAACACAACATACGCCTTATTCCAATTCATTAGTCACTAACCGTAAATTAATCAAGAGAATAATTCCCCAAATATTAACCCCGAAGGCCGAAACCAACATCAGATCAATATCCAGAAAACCATTCTGCTTGGCTAACCGACAGTTAGTTTCTAAATTTCACGTTCAAATCTAATTAAAGATTTAACTATCGCCTGGAGCAAAACTGGTGATACTCCATTCTCGATCTTTTCAATCTAATTAAAGATTCATTAAAACTCCACTTAGTTTTAATCATTATCTGGGTCAAAGAATCAGTGTCATTTAAAACACGATTCACGATAAACCCAAAATCACATTTCATTAATTATCGGGTTAAAGAACAAGTGTTATTTAAAACACTGTTCACGATAAACCCAAAAATCAATACCAATTCAATTCCAATTAATTATTATTTAATTGGTACCTTTCATTAAATCTAAATAAAAAGATTTAATCATTTCTCAATTGGGTTCAAGAACAGTGTTAGTGAAGACACCATTCACGACAAACCCAAATCACATTCGATATTCAATACAAGGCTCTGAATAGAAAATATATCGGCTTATATTCAATATCAAATTCTACGACTAACAAATGTCGTATTGGAAATAACGATATAAATATATATCTTTCAAATTTCCATAACAACACCTGTATAATCTCGAATTCCAACATCGAAATATTCCGAAGACAATTTCGATTCAAATCCACTCCAATGCAATCATTGGAAATTTTGGTTATTTTCAAAACCATTTCAAATTCAATTTATTTATTTAAAAATAAATAGAATTATATTTCTAGTTCAAAACTAGTTCATTTCGATAAAAATCTATTTTTATCTTTTCAAATATGGAGTTTTTCATCCCAAACTTTCACAAATCATTTCTTATGATTTTACACAAATTATTACTATTTTTAATAATTTTATCAAGGCCCGTACAGTCGATTTCCATTAACGGCCATCGAACTGCACTTACAGCGACCTTTTTCGAATTTGATTTGGACGTATCTCCAAATCCAACCGTTAGATTTCAAATTTCTAACATTCATTAGAAAGCTCTTTTCGATACGAACCCAACGGTTCCGGTTTTAGGAGAATCCGACGGTCGGATCTCCCGCAATGTCCGTTTGAAATAAATGGTCGAAATTCACGAACTGCCGCGGCGCGGCGCGTTCTATTCAGGCCATTATATTATATATATAATATATAATATATACTTCGTCGATTTTTATTTAAAACGAATTATATAAATAGTTTTAAATTCGTTTCAAAAGCAATTTCAACTCCCTTTTCAATTCAAATCAAAATTGAATTCTTCTTTATAAATTCGTTTCAAAATTCATTTCTATTCAATTCAAATTTCAATTCAATTTGAATTCATTTCAATTCGTTTTCAATTCAATTCATTTCGAAATCGTTTTCAATTCTATTCATTTCGAAATCGTTTTCAATTCAATTTGAATTCGTTTTCAATTCATTTCATTTTGAAATCGTTTTCAATTCAATTCATTTCGAAATCGTTTTCAATTCAATTTGAATTCGTTTTATATTCAATTCATTTCGAGATCGTTATATATTCAATTCATTTCGAAATCGTTATATATTCAATTCATTTCGAAATCGTTATATATTCAATTCATTTCGAAATCGTTATATATTCAATTCATTTCGAAATCGTTATATATTCAATTCATTTCGAAATCGTTATATATTCAATTCATTTCGAAATCGTTATATATTCAATTCATTTCGAAATCGTTATATATTCAATTCATTTCGAAATCGTTATATATTCAATTCATTTCGAAATCGTTATATATTCAATTCATTTCGAAATCGTTATATATTCAATTCATTTCGAAATCGTTATATATTCAATTCATTTCGGAATCGTTATATATTCAATTCATTTCGAAATCGTTATCAATTCATTTTGAATTCGTTAAAATCGATATAAATATCGTTCACGTCAAAATGGCGTCAATCTAATCAACACGGCTTCATAAATTTCTATTTTCAAAATAGTTGTTATTATCAAAATATTTCGTTCAACACATGACCAATCTCAATGAATGAGTACTGTCAACACATGAACTTTTATTTTATATCGATAAAGATGTAAATTTTATTACTAAAATATTTCGTTCAACACATGACCAATCTCAATGAATGAGTACTGTCAACACATGAACTTTTATTTTATAATATTCTTTATTTTTCAAATTGGAATGAGGCCCAATCAGTTACCATATAAAGTTAATTATATGGATTTTCATACAACACATGTATATAATTACATTGAAAAATAATCAACCATCAACCAAAGTGCACTACACTGTATAAGCATCAAATATAGATATTCAACGCTTATAACAGCCTGTCAATCAATCGATCGACACATTTAATCAATCAGGATGAGTGAACTTCAAATTTCATCCCAACACCCGTGTGGGGTTTCAAACAATCAAACGCATATTTTATTTGTGCAGTTGGGCGATGTGTAGAATTTATCGTCCCAATCAATGTCATTCAAATAGGTGTACATAAACAAGCCGTCCGGCTTATAAATGAATATTTTATTTTATTCACTTCACGTTAAAAATTTATATTTTTAACGATAAAACATTTTATTTCAACCTATGAATTTCTATTCAATTCATTTACACAATAAAATGATATTTTTATTTTTCTAACACATTTTAGAAAATTTCGGCGGCATAACGGCACGATACTAGAAACGGGACAAGGCCTAGCCTTATCCCCGGTCTAGTGAAGGCCCACGCCATTCACACATCAATCAAAATCACCAAGCAACCAAATTCAAATCAAATCATATAACTAAGCTATGCAACCAAACAAACAAGTCCATGGTCTGTGGACGATTGTGTCGGGTGCTACTAAGCACCGTCTGCATCCTAGTATATATATATAATTAGAAAAGAAATTGAAAGGTGAGAAATTCTCACATAAAGCTATCCTAGCTCCACGGCTCTTCCTTTGCAGAAGTCTTCGTCGTTTCGCCTTTTTGTCACCTTCGTTGTCTGCTTTCACTACATATGCAAAAATCGAGTTTTTACTTCGCTATTCAATATATAAAAATCGAATTTTTAGTTCGCTATTCAATATATAAAAATCGAATTTTTAGTTCGCTATTCAATATATAAAAATCGAATTTTTAGTTCGCTATTCAATATATAAAAATCGAATTTTTAGTTCGCTATTCAATATATAAAAATCGAATTTTTAGTTCGCTATTCAATATATAAAAATCGAATTTTTACTTCGATGTTCAATATATAAAAATTCTACTTTTCTATCGAAGTTCAATATATAAAAATTCTATTTTTACATCGTTATTCCATATATAAAGATTTTGCCTTTTCTAAAATAAAGATTTCGCCTTTCTAAATATAAAGATTTCGCCTTTATATAAATAAAGTTTTCGCCTTTATTATTTTTAAAATATCGTCTTTTCATTTTTAAAGATTTTGCCTTTTCAATATCATCCCTATAGAAATCACATTTTATTTTGCTACCTATAAAAAGATGATATTTTTAATATTCCTAACATGTAAAAATTATATTTTTACCACTTCTACATAGTAAAGATTATATTTTTAGCTCTTTAGAAATATAAAAACTATATTTTTATCACTTCTACATAGTAAAGATTATATTTTTAACTCTTTAAAAATATAAAAATCATATTTTTAAATCTTCTACTTAATAAAGATTATATTTTTAATTCTTTAAAAATATAAAAACTATATTTTTACTACTTTAAAAACATAAAAGATTACCTTTTTATAACTTTACCATATAAATAAAATTCATTTTGTATAATAAATAAAATTTCAGTTTATAAAATAAATAAAAATCAGTTTATAAAAATAAAATCAGTTCCAGAAAAACTTACAGGGGGCTTCTCCGTTTGTCAGGGGGGGGGGGGGGGGGGGTAGCGTCGGTCGAGGTCTGGAAAGGGGGGGGTCTGATGCGAGGTCGCGGCGGCTTCAGCTAGGGTTGGCCTTCGATTTGGTGAAGGGAGCGGAGACGAACGGAGGCGCCAGGGGAAGGAGAAGAAGCGGAGGGGGGGGGGAGTCAGGAGGGTTGGACGGCGGCTCTGGGCGGAGGCTGGAGGACAGCTGCGAGGTGGCGGCGGCTCCGATCCCCTTCGTCGTCGTCCCTCTTTTTTTTTTTTTTTTTTTATTCTTGCTGATTCGATTCTGAAAATCGAAGAAAAGGGGGGGTAAAGGTTATAGGGAGAAGTTAAAGGTTTTAATATTATTTAATTAATTTATTTTATATTATTTAATTTCTAAGTGTTGACTTTTACATACGAACTCGAAACGAGGCCCACCGCCTGTCGTCCATAGCGTATTACCCCCATTCCGAACACAATGGGATATGTATCGCAAGCTGATTTGACCATTTGAATCAGTTTCCGTTTAATTTTCATTTAAATCACTATATTGAATTTTAAACGTACATTTCAAATTACCGGGGTCACATACTAACTCTAAAAATTCAATAAAAATATTTTCTAGCTTCGTATTGACGATACGGTCCTAACAAAACTAGTTTCGTTGAATTCTGAGACCGTTAGAAAAAAATGGCCAATTTCCAGTCGATTAAAATCAACTGAAACTGGTCAAACGCGTTTTCCTTTGCCACGCTCACATATTGATTCGAAAAATTATGAAATTTGAAACCTAGCAATAACTTTACATCCCGGACCCAACAAAACTGGTTTCGTCGGAATCCGAGGTCGTTTGCAAAATGTCCATTTTTAAGGGCCTGAATTCCATAGCGACTATTCAGAATTTTCAACTGGACATATCTCATCATTTATAAAGTGAAATCTCAGTTTCTCAACTTCGTTGGAAAGATATCATCAATTAGATCCTAATGTTTTTGGTTTCACTAAAATCCGGATTGTTTTGCACCCGGTACATTCAATTGAAGTTTGAAATCGAATTATCGAACTACCGCGCCATTTTCAATTCTATTTATAATTATATATAATTATTTATTCTAACGACGACGCGTATAATATATACGTTTGATTTATATTCAGAATAAATTTATCGTCGATATTATTTAAAATAATTCATTTTAAATAATCAAAATTCGCTAAAATGGCCAAAATAAAAATTTTAAACTGGCCCAGATTTTCGGGTTGTTACAATCTCCCCCACTTAAAACTTTTCGTCCCCGAAAAGGAACAAAGTCGAAAGTGGTTTGATTAATCAACTCTACGCTCGACCTGGCTTCCATTCTCCAACTTTTCAGTTTCTGAGAATTTCTCAAATTTCAAAAATTTGGCTAACTCCCTAAATTTTCGAAAAATTTCGCCATAACCTCCCCTGCACCGGGAGCATCGGGGAATTTCAAATAGCTTCCCCGGTCCTTCAGATTTCAAAAAGAAAAAGAAAAAGCCAAGCGGCTAGCCAATAGGCTCACAAAATCATCATCACCCAAACAAAACAGGAAATTATGTAGTAAACATGTACCTATTTGTCGGGCAAACAAATTTTATTCTCTGGCTCTAGCCTCCTTGCTATGACCTGTTCAAGGTAAGTATATGTATATGCAAGCAAATGCGACCAATTTTCGATACAAGTCAATATTTGATCCAATTAGGCTTAATGGTTAAAAATTAGCAAACAACTAAACAAACAACACAAACATCAATCAATTAGTGAATTAGAGTTTCAAATTCATAATTTTGATACATATACAAAAATCAGATTTTTGATGCCAAATCACAACAATAGGCCCTATCTAATTTTGGTTCTCACACCAGTCTAATGGAAATATATAGAAATCACACCTTCGTCACTCGAAAATAAATGCTGATGATGTTTCGAACCACCATCAGAACATTGTCGGGCTACTAGAGTGCGGTTCTATATCTACCCGGTATATTAAAACTTCGAATATACGCGGATCAGACGTATACGCAAAATCTATATATACTGGGTTGTCCAAATTCATTAAAATAAATAATCAAATACGAATAGTTGATTTAAAATTTTCAAAACAAATTTTGTTTCCATTTGAAAAATATACTCTTCACACTCGTTCTAGGATACTACTGATCCTATCTCTAACGAGTCATTCTCATTGGATACTGCTAATCCAATATCTGATGAATTCTTTCGTATGGTTCTAATGTGCCTTGTTCTCTGCTTTGTAAACCAAAGCTCTGATACCAACTGTGACGGCAAGGAATTTCGCTCGGTCCGAACCAGTCGCTAAACCGACCCAGGCCGTTCGAAACGCCCTATCGTTTGAGAACAGGACAAAACAGAACGCATACAGAAGAACATTTCATTGTATATTACAACAATGCATCAGATTACAAGAATATACAGAGTATAAACAAATAAATATTACACAGAAATATCAGAGATTTAAATTACATTTAAATACATCGCAGCGGAAAATAATACAATACACAACTTAGAATGAGATATACGGATACAAAGCTTTCCGGATATCGTTCCAGCTGTGAACCAGGATCCTGTGAATAAAATCTGCAAAACCGAAACTACTAGCTGCCCGTGTCAAAATAAGGGCACCCAGAGTTTAGGTTAAAACAATAAACTCCAGGTCAGTCATGTGACTGGTGTGAGAACTAAAACAGTTATTAATCTTTATTTTAAATCATTAGGTAAATCAAGGGACCACGCCGTATAACACGGAACGGGTTTCCTCCCAAGAATACCAGTGCATAAAACAAACAGCGCAATGCTAAATAAAGAAAAATGAAGCTGTTATAAGACCCAGGTCCCATCACACAATGCAACGCAGCCGAGGATAGGGTTTTCCCTTATAACAGCCAAAGAATGCTTGATACGTTTAAAACAAATCATTTGATACTATTATGAGTGCATAGTGTATAAAACAACTTCAAATCATAAGTATCAATCATAGGCGGCATGAGCGCCCCATCCCACTATGTCGCCATATATAGGTTTACAAATAAAACCGCAAATGTCACGTATTTGGAAATTGGATTTCCATCTATGAACCGAGGCAAAAGATAGTCCTCAACCGATTCGTGACTCTCTAGCCCAAGCCACAGGCAAGCGCGTAGGCAAGCCTTTAGATCGTCAGGGTCGGTCCACCGATGTGGATTATTATGCCTGAACACTACGTTTCCCCACCCTATGGGGTGTAAGTCTGGTCCGTCAGCCGACCAGAATGCATCGGCCGAAACCGATATACCCGAGGCGCCTCGCAACAGCAACAACCACATAAGTCAAACTCGTCAGGGCGTGTAAAACCACTGACGCCACTTCTAACTAGAAAGAAACGCAAGTCCTCCCTGAGGTCCGTCTCCCGTTTTTGGTTCATACCTGGTGTGAAACACGCGAGGTAAACGTTACACAAAGCTACGCCACAAAGGCCGTGCTTTGATCATCACCACAAGACTTTGCTTTTCAACAGAAGCCTTGATCATTTGCATCTTAGCATGCCACACAGGCAAACCATCCTATGCAACCGATATCAGTCACACAGAATGAAATCCGATGTCAGACACACAGTCCATTTACAAGTCCGTCCTGGGTCTGAACGAAACCGGAGGCACCTAGTACCCCGCATATCCATCGATCTCCAAGTACGTCTGGACGATCACTAACTGTTTCCATCTTCTTGGGTGTACAGCCCAATCAAGATCATCAGTAATTACCCAAACGACGTGAAGACCTCCGGTCTTCGACCATCGTCTTCATCTTCGACTTATCGTCATATCAGTTATTCAGAATGGGATGAACCCGGTCTTTCCGAATAACTCGCGTATATTTTAAATAAGTGTTACACAAACACAACATACGCCTCATTCCAATTCATTAGTCACTAACCGTAAATTAATCAAGAGAATAATTCCCCAAATATTAACCCCGAAGGCCGAAACCAACATCAGATCAATATCCAGAAAACCATTCTGCTTGGCTAACCGACAGTTAGTTTCTAAATTTCACGTTCAAATCTAATTAAAGATTTAACTATCGCCTGGAGCAAAACTGGTGATACTCCATTCTCGATCTTTTCAATCTAATTAAAGATTCATTAAAACTCCACTTAGTTTTAATCATTATCTGGGTCAAAGAATCAGTGTCATTTAAAACACGATTCACGATAAACCCAAAATCACATTTCATTAATTATCGGGTTAAAGAACAAGTGTTATTTAAAACACTGTTCACGATAAACCCAAAAATCAATACCAATTCAATTCCAATTAATTATTATTTAATTGGTACCTTTCATTAAATCTAAATAAAAAGATTTAATCATTTCTCAATTGGGTTCAAGAACAGTGTTAGTGAAGACACCATTCACGACAAACCCAAATCACATTCGATATTCAATACAAGGCTCTGAATAGAAAATATATCGGCTTATATTCAATATCAAATTCTACGACTAACAAATGTCGTATTGGAAATAACGATATAAATATATATCTTTCAAATTTCCATAACAACACCTGTATAATCTCGAATTCCAACATCGAAATATTCCGAAGACAATTTCGATTCAAATCCACTCCAATGCAATCATTGGAAATTTTGGTTATTTTCAAAACCATTTCAAATTCAATTTATTTATTTAAAAATAAATAGAATTATATTTCTAGTTCAAAACTAGTTCATTTCGATAAAAATCTATTTTTATCTTTTCAAATATGGAGTTTTTCATCCCAAACTTTCACAAATCATTTCTTATGATTTTACACAAATTATTACTATTTTTAATAATTTTATCAAGGCCCGTACAGTCGATTTCCATTAACGGCCATCGAACTGCACTTACAGCGACCTTTTTCGAATTTGATTTGGACGTATCTCCAAATCCAACCGTTAGATTTCAAATTTCTAACATTCATTAGAAAGCTCTTTTCGATACGAACCCAACGGTTCCGGTTTTAGGAGAATCCGACGGTCGGATCTCCCGCAATGTCCGTTTGAAATAAATGGTCGAAATTCACGAACTGCCGCGGCGCGGAGCGTTCTATTCAGGCCATTATATTATATATATAATATATAATATATACTTCGTCGATTTTTATTTAAAACGAATTATATAAATAGTTTTAAATTCGTTTCAAAAGCAATTTCAACTCCCTTTTCAATTCAAATCAAAATTGAATTCTTCTTTATAAATTCGTTTCAAAATTCATTTCTATTCAATTCAAATTTCAATTCAATTTGAATTCATTTCAATTCGTTTTCAATTCAATTCATTTCGAAATCGTTTTCAATTCTATTCATTTCGAAATCGTTTTCAATTCAATTTGAATTCGTTTTCAATTCATTTCATTTCGAAATCGTTTTCAATTCAATTCATTTCGAAATCGTTTTCAATTCAATTTGAATTCGTTTTATATTCAATTCATTTCGAGATCGTTATATATTCAATTCATTTCGAAATCGTTATATATTCAATTCATTTCGAAATCGTTATATATTCAATTCATTTCGAAATCGTTATATATTCAATTCATTTCGAAATCGTTATATATTCAATTCATTTCGAAATCGTTATATATTCAATTCATTTCGAAATCGTTATATATTCAATTCATTTCGAAATCGTTATATATTCAATTCATTTCGAAATCGTTATATATTCAATTCATTTCGAAATCGTTATATATTCAATTCATTTCGAAATCGTTATATATTCAATTCATTTCGAAATCGTTATATATTCAATTCATTTCGGAATCGTTATATATTCAATTCATTTCGAAATCGTTATCAATTCATTTTGAATTCGTTAAAATCGATATAAATATCGTTCACGTCAAAATGGCGTCAATCTAATCAACACGGCTTCATAAATTTCTATTTTCAAAATAGTTGTTATTATCAAAATATTTCGTTCAACACATGACCAATCTCAATGAATGAGTACTGTCAACACATGAACTTTTATTTTATATCGATAAAGATGTAAATTTTATTACTAAAATATTTCGTTCAACACATGACCAATCTCAATGAATGAGTACTGTCAACACATGAACTTTTATTTTATAATATTCTTTATTTTTCAAATTGGAATGAGGCCCAATCAGTTACCATATAAAGTTAATTATATGGATTTTCATACAACACATGTATATAATTACATTGAAAAATAATCAACCATCAACCAAAGTGCACTACACTGTATAAGCATCAAATATAGATATTCAACGCTTATAACAGCCTGTCAATCAATCGATCGACACATTTAATCAATCAGGATGAGTGAACTTCAAATTTCATCCCAACACCCGTGTGGGGTTTCAAACAATCAAACGCATATTTTATTTGTGCAGTTGGGCGATGTGTAGAATTTATCGTCCCAATCAATGTCATTCAAATAGGTGTACATAAACAAGCCGTCCGGCTTATAAATGAATATTTTATTTTATTCACTTCACGTTAAAAATTTATATTTTTAACGATAAAACATTTTATTTCAACCTATGAATTTCTATTCAATTCATTTACACAATAAAATGATATTTTTATTTTTCTAACACATTTTAGAAAATTTCGGCGGCATAACGGCACGATACTAGAAACGGGACAAGGCCTAGCCTTATCCCCGGTCTAGTGAAGGCCCACGCCATTCACACATCAATCAAAATCACCAAGCAACCAAATTCAAATCAAATCATATAACTAAGCTATGCAACCAAACAAACAAGTCCATGGTCTGTGGACGATTGTGTCGGGTGCTACTAAGCACCGTCTGCATCCTAGTATATATATATAATTAGAAAAGAAATTGAAAGGTGAGAAATTCTCACATAAAGCTATCCTAGCTCCACGGCTCTTCCTTTGCAGAAGTCTTCGTCGTTTCGCCTTTTTGTCACCTTCGTTGTCTGCTTTCACTACATATGCAAAAATCGAGTTTTTACTTCGCTATTCAATATATAAAAATCGAATTTTTAGTTCGCTATTCAATATATAAAAATCGAATTTTTAGTTCGCTATTCAATATATAAAAATCGAATTTTTAGTTCGCTATTCAATATATAAAAATCGAATTTTTAGTTCGCTATTCAATATATAAAAATCGAATTTTTAGTTCGCTATTCAATATATAAAAATCGAATTTTTACTTCGATGTTCAATATATAAAAATTCTACTTTTCTATCGAAGTTCAATATATAAAAATTCTATTTTTACATCGTTATTCCATATATAAAGATTTTGCCTTTTCTAAAATAAAGATTTCGCCTTTCTAAATATAAAGATTTCGCCTTTATATAAATAAAGTTTTCGCCTTTATTATTTTTAAAATATCGTCTTTTCATTTTTAAAGATTTTGCCTTTTCAATATCATCCCTATAGAAATCACATTTTATTTTGCTACCTATAAAAAGATGATATTTTTAATATTCCTAACATGTAAAAATTATATTTTTACCACTTCTACATAGTAAAGATTATATTTTTAGCTCTTTAGAAATATAAAAACTATATTTTTATCACTTCTACATAGTAAAGATTATATTTTTAACTCTTTAAAAATATAAAAATCATATTTTTAAATCTTCTACTTAATAAAGATTATATTTTTAATTCTTTAAAAATATAAAAACTATATTTTTACTACTTTAAAAACATAAAAGATTACCTTTTTATAACTTTACCATATAAATAAAATTCATTTTGTATAATAAATAAAATTTCAGTTTATAAAATAAATAAAAATCAGTTTATAAAAATAAAATCAGTTCCAGAAAAACTTACAGGGGGCTTCTCCGTTTGTCAGGGGGGGGGGGGGGTAGCGTCGGTCGAGGTCTGGAAAGGGGGGGGGTCTGATGCGAGGTCGCGGCGGCTTCAGCTAGGGTTGGCCTTCGATTTGGTGAAGGGAGCGGAGACGAACGGAGGCGCCAGGGGAAGGAGAAGAAGCGGAGGGGGGGGGGGAGTCAGGAGGGTTGGACGGCGGCTCTGGGCGGAGGCTGGAGGACAGCTGCGAGGTGGCGGCGGCTCCGATCCCCTTCGTCGTCGTCACTCTTTTTTTTTTTTTTTTTATTCTTGCTGATTCGATTCTGAAAATCGAAGAAAAGGGGGGGTAAAGGTTATAGGGAGAAGTTAAAGGTTTTAATATTATTTAATTAATTTATTTTATATTATTTAATTTCTAAGTGTTGACTTTTACATACGAACTCGAAACGAGGCCCACCGCCTGTCGTCCATAGCGTATTACCCCCATTCCGAACACAATGGGATATGTATCGCAAGCTGATTTGACCATTTGAATCAGTTTCCGTTTAATTTTCATTTAAATCACTATATTGAATTTTAATCATACATTTCAAATTACCGGGGTCAAATACTAACTCTAAAAATTCAATAAAAATATTTTCTAGCTTCGTATTGACGATACGGTCCTAACAAAACTAGTTTCGTTGAATTCTGAGACCGTTAGAAAAAAATGGCCAATTTCCAGTCGATTAAAATCAACTGAAACTGGTCAAACGCGTTTTCCTTTGCCACGCTCACATATTGATTCGAAAAATTATGAAATTTGAAACCTAGCAATAACTTTACATCCCGGACCCAACAAAACTGGTTTCGTCGGAATCCGAGGTCGTTTGCAAAATGTCCATTTTTAAGGGCCTGAATTCCATAGCGACTATTCAGAATTTTCAACTGGACATATCTCATCATTTATAAAGTGAAATCTCAGTTTCTCAACTTCGTTGGAAAGATATCATCAATTAGATCCTAATGTTTTTGGTTTCACTAAAATCCGGATTGTTTTGCACCCGGTACATTCAATTGAAGTTTGAAATCGAATTATCGAACTACCGCGCCATTTTCAATTCTATTTATAATTATATATAATTATTTATTCTAACGACGACGCGTATAATATATACGTTTGATTTATATTCAGAATAAATTTATCGTCGATATTATTTAAAATAATTCATTTTAAATAATCAAAATTCGCTAAAATGGCCAAAATAAAAATTTTAAACTGGCCCAGATTTTCGGGTTGTTACACTATTACGTCATAGTACATTATTATAATACACATCATATGTGACACTGGCCCAATACATCATACAAACTTGATACTTAGATATAATATAACTAATAAGCTGACTCCAGAACTTCCAGTCCAAAATTCTCCAAAGGATTTCCATGTATTACCTGGATCACTTGTCTACCCATAGCAATTGTTATAAGTACCCAAGAGTATAGGAAAACACAGAAAAATAAACTCTGGGTCAGTCAGGGGACATGTGAGTAAAAAAATTTAAACAGATTGGGAACAAGAACAGGTCATCTCCTTATGAGAACATATTGATTTAACTTTAGAAAATCTTTCGAAAGAAAAGATAATAGTAAGACCAGCCCACACATAAATATGGATGGTTTTTACCGTACTATAACCCAAAATATTTTTGATATCAAAATCATCTGATATTATAATAGTTTTTATTAAATAAATAACCATCTAGCAGAACGCTTGCATCTCATGCTCCACATATATAATATAAAATCAAAAACTGCGAGCTCTTATTGGAGATTGGATTCCAACAGACACGGTATGGGATCACCTTCCGATCAGTGTACTCTAGAGGGTATAACTAGGGTTCAACAAGAACGTCTTGTATCCCGGCCACACATGACCGCCCACTCATTTAGCTTGAGTGTAGCGAATAACGGTTGTGATCAACAACCGTTACCGAAAGCTGCAGCAGCGAAATATAGATTAAGAAGACAAAAAGAATTTCTCTAGATGGTGATAATACACCCTGCTTGGGAATGACCCACCTAGCCATGCTGCCTGGCCGATTTTTGTCAATTCCTGGTTATGAGGCTATTTTATATTTTTGATAGATCACTTTTTTAATCACTTTGGATGCCACACCGTCATATCTGTCAGAACACTCATTTATTTTACCAAATATATTACGGGCATAAAGCTAAGAGAAACGAATATTCCTCAGCCACCAACGTAATATACTTACGAAAAGTCGATGTGTAAGATCTGAAAGATATACGTTGTCAGACACCCGACCATACACGTTGTCCTGGGACTGGACAA
The DNA here is from genome assembly GCA_030737875.1 of Allium sativum. Classification (NCBI taxonomy): domain Eukaryota; kingdom Viridiplantae; phylum Streptophyta; class Magnoliopsida; order Asparagales; family Amaryllidaceae; genus Allium; species Allium sativum. Next base: position 942,646,382 of record CM060926.1, on the reverse strand, counting down.
ACCGAAGGCATTATTCTGTAAAACAAAATAGATCTTGTATATCTCCGTCTTCAATTATCTTCAATAATCTCCAACACGCGGCGTATGAATCGGATCGAAGTGGAATATAAATACCGGACTTTTCGAAACGGTCAGCGTATGTCTTTTAAAGTCATATGATATTTAAGGAAACTGATTTATGTAAAATCTTTACTTTAATACGAAGCATTCCTTGCTTTAAAAGAAACCAGTAATCAACTTAAATCGATTGAATACAATTCAATATTTTAACTTCCTTGTCTCAATAAACATAACACAGATAGCCGATCAAATTTCTATCATTCCAAGCCTTTGGATTTCTATTTCATTTCATATGTTAAATCGATCATATATTCTTTTTAATAACTTCGACCAAACAGAATCGGATCTTTCTATATTGTTTATAATTTAGGTGTTTGACTATGACTTCTTTATATTTGTAAGTAAACAACTATACACACATTATTTAATTATCTAACTGGAAGGCACGTGCTTCGCACACGAAAATGAATACGATAATTATAGTTCGTTAATTGCAACAATTATTATGTTGTTATACTGTATAGTTATATTTCATAAAATTCAACAGACCGAGTTCTTCTTTCTGCATGGGTCCATAGTCGAGTCATCGACTATTTATTTTATTTGTACATATATTTATATTATATATATGTATACTTATTTATTATAAATTTCAATCTCAATCTTACTTCTCCTTTATTTTATTTACCCATATTTCTTTTCTAATTATTTTTCCTCTTCCTAATTTACTTTTCTTACCTTGCTCTTCTATTTCACTTTTGCTCAAGTCCTAAAGCCCACTTCCTTATTTACTTATATATTTATTTGATTTTTATCTTTCCATTAAATTCTCTGGCTCAATTACTTCGGCCCATCCAGTTCCTTTCTTGTTGTCCCTCTTGACGATTTCCACCTACCACTACTCCTTTTAGTCTAGCTGCTTTGCTCCTTTTATTTCAACCTTCATTTGTTTTTGTTTTTTCCTTTCTGTATGACAAAACTTGTATAAACCAAACTAAACATGCAACCAACCAACGTGATGCCTGCTTTCCAGTTTCTACTTCTCCATTCCATTTTTCTACAATCTGCATTTTGTTTTGTTTCCATTCTTCTCCTTGTTCATTTGTATTTCCTTTTACCATTTATCTATTTTATTTGTTATACTATTTTTTTCCCTTTATTTCTACTTCCTGCCCATTACTGCTTCTACTTCTTCTTTTTCTATATCAACAACCTCGATTGAAAACTAGCCTTAACCCATCCATACTTCTTGGGTGCCAAACTCCACGTTGTACTCTATACTACATCCTGCCATCTCGATTGCATGCCACTACCCAGTGCTCACCCAGCTCCTTTCTTCCCTACTCATTTCTGCTTCCAGTATTTTCAAATGTGCACAAGTGCACAGGTGCACGTACACACATCCACCAATCAATCTGCAACCCCTGCGACCCACCATGCATAAGTAATTCCATCCCCTGAACTCATCTTCACCCTCCAGTGAACCTCCGATCAATTGTGCTTGATTTGAGCAATCCATCCGAACAACAGAAACAACCACACGAAAACCCTTATCAACTTCCTATCTCGTCACACCACCACCGTGATTCGATCGATCCCAAACTTCACCAGCGCGAAGACGACTTGATGCCTGACCTCCACCATCTATATGGTTCAACTCGAAGTCACCCTCATCCATCAGTTCGACATCCAAATTACCCATATCCATAGTAAAAAGAAAACCTAAATCGAACCAAACGCTTCGATCAAACTATGGAAAAATTATTCAATATTTTTCTCATGATTTCTAATACGCTATGCCTCTCCAGACCAATTTCCATGGCCTTCGATTAGCTTGATCACCAGAAAACCCCTGTTTTCATTTTCTGATGAGTATAGGGAATCTCTACAAACCCACCACTAAAAATTTTGATTTTTCTATTAAAAATCATAGTATATACATGCGGATCTATTCATAAGCCTGAATCTCCGAATTAAGATGTTTGAATTCTTATATTTTCCAAGCTTCCTACTGATATATATATATATATATATATATATATATATATATATATATATATATATATATATATATATATATATATATATATATATATATATATATAGGTATGATATGAGTTGTAATGATTTTTAAAATACTCCATAGGTAAATATAGCCAACATTCATAAACAACTTGTATCATATACCCGTCTAGAGTTTTAGCTAAGGATTTTTAAAAGGTGTAGAGGTATGTATTTGGTAACTAGTTTAAAACATACAGAAGGTTTTTCAATGAGTAGCAGGTCTTCAATTCCAATGATTTCATTAACTGATACAAAATATTATAAACCAGTAAAGTCCTATATACACAAGGAATCAACAACATATTGGTTAAGTAATGGTTCAAAGTGAAGGGTTAACAACAAGGTTTACTAACTGTTTTAGTGTTCTGTTTCAAGCTTTGTTTAGGTTCACATGGAACGCAAATTGAACCAAAAGAAATCCATTTGAACACATCTGCATATATCTATCCATAAAATAAAAAATCAAGAATAGTTTGAGAGGATACTCACATATTTTAACTCTCCCCTGTTCTTCTACTCTTCTGCTTGTTTATGATCTTTACTGATTCAATTTTTTTGTGTGAGGAGTGTATGGAAATTCAAATGCTATTTATAACCAAACTCTTACATTAAACAACTCACTTTCCTTGTATCTTAAGGTTGTAGATCTTCTATTTTAATGCTACAGTATTCTAGATTTAGACTATATTTTACTCAACCTTATTTGATTGAAATAAAATGTATAACAAGGATATTTTATATTAGATCTTTACTCCTTCGTGCCCTTATCTTGCTTCTAGAAACATTTGAACCATGACTCGTAAATGTGGCGAATGGTCATACCATTCTTGGATTTTGGTTGATAAGGTAAATCGTATTTTTGTAATAATTTAATATATATCATATTGTCTTAAAGGATTCATATACAAGAAGTCTTTTGTACTGACTTGTTTAGGGAATGGCTCTTACATTCATAGCCACACTATTCAGATGTTAAATCCTATTAGGAAGTTTGACTATGGCAATGTTCTTTTCTTTTTATTTGACGTGCCATTTTACCATGCACATGGTGTTCATCAATATACAACTTAGTTTTAAACCATTTTTGTTTGTTTTAAATGTAGCAAGATCTAATCTGTAATGGCACTTTGAAAAAAAAAACTTTTGTTATTCATGTATACATGTCATATATTTAACATGTTCTAATGACATGTATCAGGATTTAATTTTTTAAAGGTTATCTATTTCTTTATTATTATATTTTAATTTCATTTTATTCTAATCAACTCATTTATAATCAAAATTTATAATTAAACGAAGTTGTTAAAAACCAGGACATTACACAAGAGCCCAAATGTATGACTCTGTAACTTATATGAAAGCACAGTAACTTATATCGATTTGTTTTAAACGTTCAATCCAAGAATAAGATCTGATGAAAGCACTTTGCAAGAACAACACACCTAGGATGGCTAAAAAATAATTCGAAAACTTCATTGGTTGTACCATCAACTCTATGGTTCACGGAATAATGGTGACTAATTGCCAATTTCATAATTTGTTGCATTACCGATCTACCTTCCGTATTGTGTACTTTAAGCTATTTGTTTCCTCACGGAATAATGGTTTTCCGGATTATTTATTTTGATAGCAGTTAGAATACTTCGAGCCTAACACCGCTATTTGTCATTGTTTCAATGATTTTCACTTCGTCCTCTTTCAACCTTGATACATATGGATGTCCGGTTAGTGCATTCGGAAGCATATGATTGTGGCAGCCATCCCTCACAGTTAATACCCATCTACCATCATCTCTACAACATGCATTTAAGTTGAATGGACATCCGCATTTTCTACTTCCTGAACGTCGCCTTTTTTGTAGAGTTTTTGGAGCATGACTTTTTGGTTTATTATCGATATAATCGCCACTTCTTTCACATACAAGAACTATCCAAGAGCCTTTTCCATTACACAATAAATTTCTCATTCTTGTTCATTTGGTCATGACAACACAATTTACAGTAATTCCACTCTTCATGCACCATTCTCGTACTTTTCCTTTTGACTCAAACAACTGCATTACAATTGAGAACATAAATTAAAAATATTTTAATTGATATAAATTTTTTGATATAGTCTATTTTACCATGTCAGTCGTGAAGTAAGAAGTTTGGTAGGATAATAAATAGGCGACATGGAAAGTTGTTCATTCTCATCGTAATTGTCCTCATCCACTCCATTGTCTTCCCAATCGTGATTTTCATTTGATCCATTGCAATTAATATTCTGAATATTTTCAAATTCTATACCATTATTCATTTGATTCAATTCGTTATTCAGATCGTTGGATGGTATCTGTGCATAAAACGAAGTCAGTTAAGTAAAAAAATAGTAAATACATAGCTAGACTCAACAACACTAAACCAAATAAAAATAAGAAGTTAATCGCCACTACACCGAATGTAACACGTAAATAATATATAATTTTTCAAAAACAGTGTGTCAAAAAATTGTTGTCATTTCGGTGGGCTAAATATGCAGTCCCAGAAATGTTAGTTGTATCACTCATCTTTCTGCCCAGCATAATATCTTTGTAAGCCCAAATTAAAGAATAGTTAATTCACATACATTTTTCTTGGTTCATTAAACGTGAGAAACAACAACACACTAATGATTGTACATCTAAAGGATAACTCATTGTTGACCAGGGCATGGAATATAATGGTTACAGTACCATCTCCAAAAGTTTAAAATTGGCCATATTTATGTGTACAAAAAAAAGGTTCGGAGCCACTGAGTTACAGTACTGCCGCCGCCGAAAATATAATGGTTACAGTACCATCTCCAGAAAACATGTGTTCTGTGCATTGCCGCCAAAAATTTATCGATAGGCATATTTATGTCAAAAAACAACTGAGTTCGGTGCACTGCCTCTGAAAGAAAAAATTGAGTTCGATGTAGTTTCTCTAAAAGTTTAAAAATAGACATTTACGAAGAAGAAAAAAATTAGTTCGTTGCACTGCTTCCAAAAATCTAAAAAAACCCATATTTTGTCAAAGAAAAAAAATGATTTCCACACTTTCTCCGAATACGCTTATGCTGTAGGGTATAAATACTTCGACAAATGCAAATCGAAAAAATATTACCAACAAACATCGACATCCCTACACATCGACATCAACATAATCGAGCATGAAAACCCTAAATACATTTGCTTCCAATTTAATAAATTAAAATTAGATCTTACCATCTCATCACTTTGATCAACTCCAACATAACGCTCACTCTCCTGTGTCAATATCATATAGTTTTCTTTCTCATTCATGTTTTTTGTTAGGGCTTGATTTCTCCACAACTACTGATGTTGATTAACCATTAAAAAATAGATTACTGAAGAAAAACTTAAATTATGCCAAAATGGGTAATAAGGTAAAATTACCTGTAATTGTTAAGGGACTACTTTCCTCATGGGTACTCCCCTTAACAATTTTTTTATAAAAAAATTGACTCCCCCTTAACAATTTCTGGAGTGTCAATATCAATACCCATTTAATATTAAAGTAATTTTTGCAATCACATTGTAATGTTGTAAAATTTGAAATTGTCTTTCATAAATTGTTCAAAATGAAATTACGTTATGTAATGTACGATAATTTTCTATGATAAACGGTATGTATTTACATTATATAATTTAAATATCTTTATATTGAATAAAGAAGAAATAATTTTATCATGTCTTGCCATATATATGAATATTGTATATATTAATCTTCTTGTATTTTTAGGATTTAATATGCATATTAATGAATATTAGTTAATCATATTTACTTAAATTGTTTAATTTTCAATTTCAAATTTGTTAATTATATGGACTTGAATGTTAAATATCACAAGATAACTGAGACGGGTTTCCCTGTAATTATAATAAAAGAATTAAGTATTTGAAGTTAGTAGAATTTTATAATGCAATGTATGATAAATTCATCTGTTAAATTAATTATAAAATAAATTTATTATTGACATTGATGTATACAATTTGTGTTATCTGATTAATATATATCTGCATGTAAATGCTTTTTTAACCATTTTAAACGTAAAAATGTGCGTGAAGGTTAATAGAATAACTATAATTAAATGGGTAGATCATAGGATTTTTTAAAATAAAAATATGCAAACTTGAAGAGAACCAAAGAGAATAGAGGTAATTGTAATACCCTTAATTTTAAAATAATATCATTCAGGAAATTCAGTTGGATAGATTAAATAGAAATAATGTAGTAAGATATTGAAATGAAATTTGATAACTAATATGGTTTGGACTTGGTTAATCATTTGATTAAATTAACATAAAAGAGATCTTGTGGGAAGGGAAAAAAGGAGATTGTTCTTAACTTTTATCTCATAACCATTACCTTCTCATTTGTTCTTTCATTTTAATACAAATAAACAAAACTAAAGCTAGGAAGGTCGACCATTACTATATCCAAGAGTAGAAGTAAAGCTAACGAAAACCTATAAGATAAACAAGATACTTTAAATCTCAACTTAATCCTTTATTTAAGGTGAATAATACGCTCATTCATCTATTTATATCATGTTTTGTTTAGACTATAGTAATACCCGAATTATATATTTAGTCTTTGATGATTTTCAACCTATTTGGGTAGAACAATAATTAATTCAATTTGATTCGAATCAAATGAGTGAGGTTTTGGATAAAAGCCCAAATGTTTTGAATAGAAACCTAAGATCTATACCTTCAAAAGCTTTGAAATTTCAATATGTCGTGTCTAACTTAAGTTTAAAGATGAGTTTAAATTTTTGTAATTTTCTAAACAATCATGAATATTTTATGAAAATTCTAAGGTGGAAATGCTTAATCCTGGGATTTAATTAACTAAGTTAATTAAATAATGATATCTAACATGAAATTTTAACAAAATGAAGAGAATGACATTCCCTAATTTTTGTGATTTTTTAGGGATTTTCCTCAAGTAAAAATGAATTTATATAAATTGTTTGGTCTTAAAAACGTCAAGGAAAAACAACTAATTAAGGCTATTGATTAATCCTTTCCATATAATCAACCTCTAGATAAGAGGCACGGATTACATGATTTCTTTTAAAGTTTTGAGATCCACCAGTAAGATTTCGACATATATGAAAGTTGGTAAAAAAAAAAGAACTTTATTTAGTAGAAATCAGTCTTCTCCTTTAAACGGTTATGCCACATGTGAAATTTGGTTTCGTTTCACACTATTTGCTTTGCTTTGACCTTGGGGAGTACATAAGATATCAATTCAACTAACGTAAAAGGGTTTTCTAGAAGGCGAAGAGTGAAACATGGGAAGGCAGATCGAATCCTTTGCTTTAAACTATGTGAATCACCTGCTTTAACATAATAGACTAATTTCCTTTGTTTGGTTGGAAACAATGGAATGACACATTTCGTAACCGCTCTTCTTTTCAACTTGATTTCGCAAATTAATTTATGTGATGAAGCCTGGGAGATACGAATCACTTATGCGTTTAACTTTAGGGTTGAAACATTATACTGCATTTTTGATATGGCCATCAAACTATGCCATATTGATTCACTTCATGCTCAAATGGATATGTAGAGGCAAAACAAGGTTTCACTTGTATGTTCTAAAGGTTGTTCTTATCAAATCTTATTTTCTTCGAAGTTAGTAGCTTTGCATCAAATGAAGCACAATTTAGCTGTTTTTCCTTGGGTAATGGGATCTGCACGGGTTATGACGAGGTGGGTTTCGATTTAAACCAACATGGTTTATTAAAAAGGCGGATATCCGTAATCTTTTATTTCGAATCGAAGTGATTTACTTATATGGTGTATAATCATACACTTTTGCTTCGACTTAAATGATAATTTAGTCAGTGGATAACTGAACTATTTTTCTTCAAATTTTGGGAAATCGACGTGGAATTTCTTCACTTCGCTTTGATTCTTTGTATGACCAATTAAGGCATCGTTTCGTATAAGCAAAGCTAATACACTTAAGTTATTTATTGTTCATTTAACTCAGTTGAGATACCATTATTTTACTGTATGTTATATGAGGTTTTGCTATCAACAAAAGAAGTTAGGGAAACCAATGGAAATATATATGAGTTAGATTCCTAAGGTGCAAGGTCGAAACATGGAATTTATGAGTTTATAATTAACATCGAAAAACTATGGAATGTGAGAGGGATAGTCAGAATGTTGTCGGGGATGGGTGGTCTCCAAGTTTTGGCAAGTTATAGGTTCATAATCATCCTACAAAAAAATGATGTGTGCAATGAAGAGTCCACATCTAACTAAATTATGAAATATATTAGACTGATAGTCCACAAACTTATAATAAATAACCAAGATAATGGGTAATCCAGATGGTAAAGGATCAGCAGTCTCCACGATTTTATGACAGATAATCATTTGAATATATAATGGGTAGTCAAGCTATTTTAAGATAAGTAATCATCCAAATACATTATCAGTAATCATAATAATATTAAGGCGAATGGTCAGAAAACAAGGATAAGTAATCCACTATATGTTGCACATATGCACATGATTTGTTACCATTCTACTACAAGTGCAGGAGCACAAGTTATGATTATTATGTTTTCGAGGTACTATCGAGGGGAAAACTCGTTTAAAGCGGTGTTTTCTTATTGGATATCTATTTTGTTCGATACGGTAGTTTATTATTCACTCACAGTAATAGCTTGTCTCTTATTCTAAACTTGGTTTTTCAAATTAATTTAAATGAAAAAGTCCAAGGAAGGATAAATCGCTAGTTCTTTTTGAAATGCTATACTTCATTTTGATTCGGTCATCAGACGATGCAGCATTGCTTACCACTTAATTGGACAGGTAGAGGCAAAACACGATTTTACTTATATGTTCTAAAGGTTATTTGTTTCGAAACTTATTTGCTTCGAAGCCAATGACTTTGATTTAAAAGCAACAAAATTTAGTTGTATTCCTCGGTTAAAGAGATCAACATGGGTTGAGGTGAGATGTGTTTCCCTCCAAATCATTGTGGTTTATTATAAGTGCGACTAGTCCTAATCCTTAGATTCAAATAAAAGCAATTTATTTATATAGTGGATAACCATACACTTTTGCTTCGACTTAAAAATGTAATGACTCACAACTTTAAACATTTAGATATATATTATTAACTGAATTTTAACTTTGAGATTTTTTTTTTTTGAATGTATGAATTTGATTTATGAGTTTAAAATATGTTTGTTAATTTTAGAATGAAAATTCAAAACGATAAGTTACCTTCAGAACTTATTTATCGAAAAATGAACATGAAATCGACTATAAATAAAACATTAATTCTTCAAATTTGAATATTTTTCATAGAACTAATCTAAATAGCTATATAAAGAAAAGTTCAAAGTTCGCTCGCTTCGTTTAAATCGGATTATGCATTGATTTGTGGTAGCGACAACCGATATATCGTAATTAACATTAAAATATGAATGAAATTACAAAATTTGATATTTGAGATACGTTTAACTTGTCATAGCGGAGGAACACACTTCATAGGAAAACATGTAAGTTTGTTTCATTTGCCTTAATTTAGTTAAACATTAAATAAATCATTGAATAAATTAAATATTGTCAGAATTTAGGCGTTTCTTTTCTAAAAATGCTACATTGTATTCTAAAGAAAACGTTGAAACAACCCGGAAATATAATCTCTCGATTTGAGGATTTAAGTTGAGCAAAATCTCGATTACTTTCAAATTTTCAAAATAATAATTATTAGGATGGCTTCGTATGGTATTTAACCATCTTTTAATTATTTATAAGCTGTAAGAAAATCATTATCGGATTTTGTTTATTTAGGAAAATAGTTTAACCCAAAATATTAAATGTGACCGATAAATGAAACCGTGGATTCTCAATGGTTTGATAGATAAAAGTTATACAAAGGTTTAATACACATGTATACACATATGTGATTATGATAACGTAGCCATAATAACTTAATAAGAAGATTAATTAAGCTAAGAAGAGAACAGGAAAAAGATGCAAATAAGGACAAAAGGAGTTTACTTTAATAAAATATTATCATTCCCTAACATCGTTACTTGTACACACCTTCATTACACTTAAATACACCACCCTCTTACACATGATGTGACATCACATAGGAAGGCTCGGTCGTGTAGAAGGTAGGAAATAAGGGATGGTGGTTTTGATGATTTTCCATTAGGTATCTTGTTTCAAGTATTTCCCTATAAATACTCACCCATTTCACCTCATTTCTTCACATCATTCTCTTCGCTTTTCCTTTTCTTAAGCACTCTAATGGCTTCTACATTCTAAGAAATAAATAAAACAAGAGAAGAAATTTATTCACCACCACCTAATGATGCTTGGAAATACAAACCCCACCTCATACCCCTCCTAGGTTGTGAGAAATAAGCAAGGAGGGAGGATATCAAAGCCATTCGAGGCTACAAAAAGTCAAGTAGGAACATGCTGGGATTGTTTAGGAAGAATTTTAGCTAGTTTCGGCAGCAATTAGATCCGATCAAAGGCGAGAAACTAAACTTAAATGAACCTAACTATACATAAGTTAATGGTTATTAAAATAAGTTAAAATGATTGCTATATGTATGTTAAATTTTGCTTATGAATGTAACAATAAATGTTTGACAAGCTTGGATGCTTATATGTTTGATTGTATGCATGTTTAACAAGTCACGTTAAATACACATCGATAAACACAAAAGAAATCACATTTATTTTATTGAATGAAATGGAGAAAATAAAATGATTAAACATCTCAAAACTGGTTTTAAATGTTTTTTAAACACTTTTAAGTGTTTAAATGAAGTTCGGAAAGAACATGAATTTTGGAGAAATTTTAAGTTGTCATGAATCGGTAACTGGCGATTTCGCAACTTAAATTTAATCTTTTGTACAAGGAAAAATATGAATCCAATTTCTTTAAAGCATGATTTTTTTGAATCCTTATAACCGTAGATTTCTAATGAATTCGAAAAAAATCAAGATTCGTTAAGTAGAATTAGAAATATGACCAAAATAAGTTTTAAAAAGCATCACGGTTTTGTAGTTTGAAAAAAATGATATTTTTGGAAATAAGATTTTAAATTCTAGAATAAATCTTATAAATAATTTAAAATGTTTTAAAAATGATTTAATTTTATTATATGAATCTTACAACGATATAAAAGTCTAACTAATGAATTAAGCCAAAGTGACCCTTTTTGCAACGCTTTTCAATAATGATTGAAACTGATGTTTAAAACTAATGAATCATCTTAAATTCTTTAATGAATTTTTTTAAATGATTAGTGAAGTAATTTGGAGATTTTATTGAAGATCTAAAAATAAATTGAAGGTGTTAGATAATTAAATCAAATCAAAAAGCTATAATAAGCAATGATTAACCTTGGCTCTAATATGCCGACGAGTATGCCTGATTTTTCTATTTTTGAGATCCAAATATGGGTGTTTAACTAAGAAAATGTTCAGGAGCAACTAGTGCCTTGGCTCACTTGGCCCTTTCTTGGGCGAGGACTAGATGAGGTTGAAATGTAGGAAATGAGTTAAGTATAAAAGATCATTGTAGTGTCCCGAAATTCCGGTCCAATTTGAACTTACCAAATAACACAAGTCCAACCCAAATTACACTGGAAATCAGAAAACTAATAGAAAGAAAACAGAGGGTGAGAATAGATAAGATAGAAACTTAGAATAGAAGGAGAAGAAGAAGAAGAAGAAGAAGAACATACAACATCAGAGTAAACACGAATCTCACAGCGGAACGAATAAATATATTTCATAACATAACTTTGAAATAAAACAGTAACTGTATACAATACCATTATTAGAGCATAACACTTACAACACAACGGATATAACAATCTAGATAATCATGAAGCCTCCTGCTCCAGCTCTTCAAGTATATCTGTAAAATCCTGACTACTTGACTGCCCATACAAAATTGGGCACCCAAGAGTTTAGGGAAAACAAAAGAAACTCTGGGTCAGTCATGGGACTGGTGTGAGTAATACAATTTAAAACAGTTTGAGCAATTAAACGATATCTCATAAGACCACACTATATAACAGAACGGGTTTTTCCCTTATGAGAATCAAAATCAATTTGATTAAACTTTCAAAAATCCTTTTGAAAGAAACGATAAACTTTATATCAAAACTCTTTTGATATTATAATAATGTCTATCAGCCACAACTAAATAATCAACTAGCAGAACGCTTTCATCTCACGTTCTACATATCTAGTATACAATCAAAACCGCGAGAACTTATTGGATAATGGATTACCAACTATGACAAGGTATGGAACCACCTTCTGATAGTGCACCTCTAGAGAAGAATAGACTGTGTTCAACAAGAACATCTTGCAACCCGGCCACACATGACCGATCACTCATTTTGCTTGAGTGTATCGAATGTATATCACCAACAGTTGGGATCAGCAACCGTTTCCCGAAAGGGACAGCATCGAATAGATTAAAGAAGTAAATGAAACTCTAGATCAGGTGATAATACACCCTAATTGGCAGCCAACAACTTAGCCATGCTGCCTGCCCGATTTTTGTCATTTCCCGGTTGTGAGGCTAGAGGCCATGCTTATCTCTGACAAATCACACATTTATTCACTTTGAATGTCACATCGTCATACCCGCCAAATCACAAATTGATTTCCCCAAAAAATACAACGGATATATAGCTAAGAGAAAGTAATTCCTCCGCCACCAAACGTATGAAGAGATCAACTTATGCGATCTATTAAATATACTCTGTCAGACATTCTTCCATACAGGTCGTCCTGGGACTGGACAAACCGAAGGCACTATTACGTAAACAAGACAGCCCTTGCATAACTCCATCTTCAATTATTTTCATCATATCTGATCGCAACGATAATCCCATATAGAGTGGTTTTCAGATAATGAATCTGATCCTGGTCTCTCCATATTGACGACGGAAAAATGGTCAAAAACATCGATAGTCGGTGAGTTAATAAAACATCTCTATGCCAACTCAAACCATTACCTTCAGTAACTAAATTCACTTAATCCGCCTTCACTATCGAACCTTAACCATTCCTTAGTTAAAAATGACGTCAATCAAGTTGGGGTATAACTACCTCTCAGACCTTAACTGAACAACATCTTTAACCTCGAAATAAACAAATTCACCTTTTAGATATTTAACAAACTTCCTTACGACACTCTCGTATTCTATTTACGAATCCACTTCTTTATTTAAAACATTGATTATAACTATAGCGTTATAATCCCTTCTTCTGAAATATCTAACTTCAAAATATAACTTTTATTCCTTAATTTAACTAAATAAATAAATAGACAATTTATAAAGAAATCATTAAATCTTGATTAAAAACGGAAAGTGAACTTTCCCGAATTCGATATAATTGAATTCCAATGTATAACTCTCTTTTGAATAATCTCTATTCGATAACTCCTTTTCGAATAAACTATATTCGATAACTCTTTCTTCGAATAACTATATTCGAAAATCTCTCTTCGAATAACTATATTCGATTAACTCTCTTCGAATGACTTACATTCGATTAACTCTCTTCGAATGATTTACATTCGATTAACTCTCTTTGAATGACTTACATTCAATTAACTCTCTTCGAATGATTTACATTCGATTAATCTCCTTTCGAATAAACTATATTCGATTAACTCCTTTTAACTCTATTCGAATAGCTAATATTCGATAACTCCTTTTTAACTCTATTCGAATAACTAATATTCGATAACTCCTTTTAACTCTATTCGAATAACTAATATTCGATAACTCATTTTAACTCTATTCGAATAACTAATATTCGATAACTCCATTTAACCCTATTCGAATAACTAATATTCGATAACTCATTTTAACTCTATTCGAATAACTAATATTCGATAACTCCTTTTAACCCTATTCGAATAACTAATATTTGATAACTCCTTTTAACGCTAATCGAATAACTAATATTCGATAACTCCTTTTAACTCTATTAGAATAACTAATATTCGATAACTCCTTTTAACCCTATTCGAATAACTAATATTCGATAACTCCTTTTAACCCTATTCGAATAACTAATATTCGATAACTCCTTTTAACCCTATTCGAATAACTAATATTCGATAACTCCTTTTAACTCTATTCGAATAACTAATATTCGATAACTCCTTTTAACTCTATTAGAATAACTAATATTCGATTAACTGTAATACGATTAACTCTATTTGATTAACTATATTTGATTAACTCTAAACAATAACTCTAGTCGATAACTCTAATTCATTTACTCTATCTGATTAAATCTAATCGATAACTCTAATTGATTAACACTATTCGAGTAACTCTATCCTTTTAACTCTAATCGATAACTCTTTTACATCTCGTTAATTCCCTTTTATAATCCTATTTATTTCCAATAAATATTCCTTTTATAATTTTGTTTATTAAACAAATAAATATTTCCTTTTCAATTCTATTTCCATTCTATTTGTAAATGTTTTACAAATATTCCCTTTTCATTTCTATTTGTAAATGTTTTACAAATATTTCCTTTCCAATTCTCTTTGTAAATGTTTTACAAATATTCCCTTTTCAATTCTCTTTGTAAATGTTTTACAAATATTTTCTTTTTTATTCTATTTATTTGACAATTAAATATTCCTTTTCAATTCTATTTATTTGACAAATAAATATTCCTTTTATAACTCCTTTGATTTTATAATTATTTTCTTTTATAAAATCCTTTTTCTTTTATATATAAAATCCATTGATTTTATATAAATAATTTATTTTCAAAACATACTTTGAAAATCCCCTTTTCTACATCCCAATATTTCTTACGGTATTTAAAATACCAATAACAATGATCGTTATCATTCAAACACACATAATCAACAATAAATTACATATCACATCATATATTACAATATATGAAAAGAACAATGTTATAAATATTGAGCGATCCAGTTGGATCCTTCCAACCTGTTTCCCTGCATCACAGATGTTATACAATATAAT
This sequence comes from Allium sativum, assembly GCA_030737875.1. Lineage (NCBI taxonomy): Eukaryota > Viridiplantae > Streptophyta > Magnoliopsida > Asparagales > Amaryllidaceae > Allium > Allium sativum. The sequence continues at coordinate 942,631,190 of CM060926.1, read as the reverse complement.
TAACATCAACTTCATTTCAATATGAAATATTCTGATAAATAGAATCAATATATAATTAACGATTTATATATATATCGTTATCTATAATTTCAACCAATCAATCAGCAGTTCAACCAAACAGTCAACACATAAATATCAATCATCATTTATCAGTACTAAAAATACGTTATAAAAATATGAACTGATAGAGTTGGTGAGTTTTACTCACTTTGGTTCGCAGTTGAAGATCCTGTTTTTATTTCCGTTAAAATCAAACAACATTTGATTTTATCGTGAAATCCCAACAGCTTTGTTCCCAACCAAAATGGTTCGCAATGTGTATTTCCCTGTTGCGATTCCAACATGATCTATTTTGTCCAATTCTGCTCATGAACGAATCAAATATACACGTTTGAAGTTTGTTTATGAATTAACTTAATATTTGTAAACAAATTTTATCATTAAATTTCTTAATCACTAGTTACCATTAAAAATCCTTCTCTGCTAGCTTAAAACATTGTTGCTTTCTGAACGCACCACTTTGACAACTTCCTCCGCCTCATTCACTATCTCTCCTCCATGAAAACGCAGACTAACCCCACTGTTTGACTCCATCAACCCTTGTTTACTCCAATCATAGTACCACCAACCTTTCTCCCATAATCTAAATCCAAACACATCTCTGTTTAATCCGCCTTCCACCAGAATTTGAACACAACTTCTTTCTGGTCATCCCCTTGAAAACCCAGTTCCGACCATTTCCTGAAACACGCAATAGTAAACCCATATCTCGAGAAAAATTGAACGACACCTCGTATCTCGCTCCTCATCGGAAATCCTACTTCTCTCAATTGCAGTATTGAACCGGCATACAATGTTCTTTCCGTTCATCTTTTCTTTTTACCTTAACACGCCCACAAAATTTCAAGTAAAACCCACCAAAAATCATCTCATCGGCAACTCCATCTTCCTACCTCCTGAACAAACCACTCGCACCTCTTTCCATTTCTATCCTCGTCATTCGTGACCATGCAAACCCGGTAGCGAACAAAACAGTTACCAAATCCTCCAATTCTTTGAAAGCACGCTCTACTTCGTTTCCTTGAACCTAATTTGAGCTTAGCTTTGCAAAACGATACACAAATCTGTCAATCTTCTGAACCCTAGTTTTACTGTAAAGGTTCTCCCTTTTGAAAACTTGATCGCACCTGGAAACAAGGGTACCAACGTGAAGTTATCGATCTAAGAAACTCCTAGATATCATCATTTGATTTTCAAGATTTTTCTTTGATTTTATATATATTTTCGGAACTCACGAAATTGGTTTTGAAGAAGTTTCTGGTGGCGGCGTAAGGAAAATTGACAAGAGAAATGTGAGGAAGGGTTTAGGAAAAGTTAGTGATATTTATAGAGTGGTTTTATATTTTTTTAATCGGTTATTTTATTTCTTTTTATTATAACGCTGTTTGTATTTGTCCTTTAAAATTCCTATGATCACATATAATATCTAAAAATCATGAAAAATATGCATGCAGCTACAGTTCGACATTACGGACCCAACGAAACTGATTTCGTCGAATTCCGACTTCGTTTGCTCACACAGCGTAATTTTAACCATCAAAATACTGACTTTTTTTCACATTAAAAATCCGTACGGCCACACACTGACTTCAAAAATCACAAAAATTGAAATCTAGCAATAATTTGACATTACGGATCCAAAAAAATTAGTTTCGTCGAAAACGGAGTTCGTTTGCAAAACTGGCTATTTTTAAAGCTCTAAATAACCCATTTAAATATATAAATATATTTAAAAACAATTAAATTAAATATAAATAAATATATATTATCGTATATATATTCACACAGAATATCGTATAGCTCCAATTGGATTTATAACTCAATATTCTAATCCCGGTTGAATCGATATTCAATTTATATTAAAAAAATCCTTTTATAATATAAATAAATCGCTATAATTTATAAAGGAATTCCATAGCGACATTTCAAAATTTTGATTTGGACATAAATCAAAATCTACACAATGAAATCCTGATTTTTCTCTTCCATTAGAAATATATACTTCACCAGCTCTGAACGTTTCTTGTTTTATAGAAATCCGATTTAAAACGGACCTTGTACATTCAGTTGAAGTTCAAATCGCCAAATAGCGAACTGCCGCGACGTTACGAGCTCGATTATAATTATAATATAATTATACGTTCAAACTGTCATTACTTAAATATATTTGTTATTCAAATTCAATTCCAAACTGAATTTTATATTTTAAATTGCCCAATTCACACAATACCGTGAATTCTGTTATTTCCGATTATTGTGGAATTAAATATGTTACTCAATGATTTATTTTAATTAAATAAATCTAAATATTTGAATTCTATATGTTTTAAATTACCAAACATATTTTAAATAATTAAATAAATTAATTATTCGACCGTAAAAATACAGGTCGTTACATTCTTCCCCCCTTAAAATAATTTCGTCCTCGAAATTGCTAAGGTAGAAAATGAACCCTATAACTAGGCTAAAATTATTTGTTTTACTTATTTACTTCAATTTCAACTGAACCAAATTAATTTCAATAAAATTATTAATTCATTCCGAATAACTAAAATTTTCAAAAAATTTGAAAATTTTCTAACACCCGAAATTTCTGAAAAATTTCGCCAACACCTCCTTTGTACTGGTCAATCGGTAAAACTACAACTCGCCTCTCTGGGCCTTCTCCAACCCAAAAAAATCAAACAGCCAAGCGGCTTGCTAATTCGGCTCATCAAAATCTCAAACCCGTATATAATATAAACTGGTACCTTTTTGTCGGGCATATCATTATATCCTTTGCATCTACTGTTAATTCAGCATATACCAATATCATCCCAATCAAACTCCAATCAGTTTTTATCCTCAACACAACCATTCACTTATATCCAAACCAAATTTCATTTCAAATTTCTATCCCACAAATCCAAATTTCTCGATATCCTTCTAATCCAATTAAACTCCAATTTGATTTTGCAAATTCCAATTCAATTTCCACCTAACTGGTTTTATTTTAATTCCAATTTGCTTTCCTAAATTTCAATTCAATTTTGTTTTAAATCAAACAATCTCTCCTTGGGAATTTTAAATAACTTTGCTTTTCTAAAATCAAATATCCCTTTTCGGAATTCAAAGCAACTTGCTTTTCTCAAAACAATTCAAAATTCATCTCTTTAGTAGTAATCCGTCACCTACACACTAGAAAATGAACACCGATGATGTCCGGATCAGCATGGAAATTTATTTTCCAGCAACCGAAGTGAGTTCAATACTATATCACTTTCAAAACCATTTCTAAACACTTCCATTTTGAAATCAATTCAAAATATCATTTGCAATGCTTTAAACAATTTAAAATCTCCCAGGATTTTAAAATTATCATATATTTAATCCAAATCTGTTTACAATCACTTTTCCAAATTTTGGGAACTTCAATTCCAATTCTGATTTAAATTTCAGATTTAATTCATGTCGTAACACTTATACGAATTCTGATTGGTTATTTACATAACCATTTAATTTATAATCTTACTCGATTATAATAACAACCACTATATCCAATATATTATAATTCCAATATATATCTTCTATATATCAAAATATACTTAGGGTAAACTTATTTTCATTTACCCTCTTTTCAAAGCATATCATGTTGACCCATCGTATTCGAGTGTTTAGAAACTCCTACCGATACAGTGGATCAAACTAATCGACCAGAACCCATAAACAACTCAACCAATAAATCTCCATAAAATAATTTTTTTTTATATCAAATAACAAATACGTGCTCATATATATACACTCAAACTCAATCTAGGGTATTGCTAACCCCATCTCTACTGAGTCACGACACAGAGCCAAGGTAATTCACTTAACCTTAAGCTCTGATACCAACAGTAGTAGCCCGACGATTTCGGTAGGCTTCTCAACCATCCCTCACCCCCCAAGCAGTAGGCTAACCTCCCACCGTGGCCTACAGAGGTACCCCAACTCCATGCTTTACGGCCAACCTCTCGACTCGACCAACCCGCTATATTGCAGGACCTGTAGGGGTAAGAGTCTCTCGTTCGCCACCAAACTGCGAAGCGAGAACCCCCTATTAGAGTACCAGTTAAGCAACATGGACTGGTGTGAGTAATACAATTTAAAACAGTTTGAGCAATTAAACGATATCTCATAAGACCACACCGTATAACGGAACGAGTTTTTCCCTTATGAGAATCCAAATCAATTTGATTAAACTTTCAAAAATCCTTTTGAAAGAAATGATAAACTTTATATCAAAACTCTTTTGATATTATAATAATGTCTATCAACCACAAATAAATAACCAACTAGCAGAACGCTTTCATCTCACGTTCTACATATATAGTATACAATCAAAACCGCAAGCACTTGTTGGATAATGGATTACCAACTATGACAAGGTATGGAACCACCTTCCGATAGTGTATCTCTAGAGAAGAATACATTAGGTTCAATAAGAACATCTTGCAACCCGGCCACACATGACAGACCACTCATTTCGCTTGAGTGTATCGAATGTATATCACCAACGGTTGGGATCAGCAACCGTTTCCCGAAAGGGACAACATCGAATTGATTAAAGAAGTAAATGAAACTCTAGATCAGATGATAATACACCCTAATTGGCAGCCAACCACTTAGCCATGACACTTGCCCGATTTTTGTCATTTCTCGGTTGTGAGGCTAGAGGCCACGCTTATCTCTGACAGATCACACATTTATTCACTTTGAATGTCACATCGTCATACCCGCCAAATCACAAATTGATTTCCCAAAAAATACAACGGGTATATAGCTAAGAGAAATGAATTCCTCCGCCACCAAACGTATATACGTCTGAAGAGATCAACTTACACGATCTATTAAATATACTATGTCAGACATTCTTCCATACAGGTCGTCCTGGGACTGGACAAACCGAAGGCACTATTCTATAAACAGGACATCCCTTGCATAACTCCGTCTTCAATTATTTTCATCATATTTGATCGCAACGCTAATGCCCGTACGGAGAGGTTTTTAGATAATGAATTTGATCCCGGTCTCTCCGTATTGACGACGAAAAAATGGTCAAAAACTTCAATAGTCGGTGAGTTAACTATCAAAGAAAAACACGTGTGCAAACAACGATATTATTTCCAGATGGAAATTATATCGATCAATCATCATTTACCATTATCTCTTTAGTTCATATATTTATTCATTTCCTGTTTCCATATATTCAACATTCCTTATTTTCTAAATTTAGAAAATATACGTTATTAATCAATAGAAAACATTTCCATCTCTTTTTCACGTAGCACTGTCATTCCAGTATTCTTTATCATCAACATTTCATTTTCTATGATTACAAAATATCTCTGCTTAGATTTGGAAAATGTTTCCATAACTCATTCATTGGATTTAAACAGATGTTTAAATAAAACATCTCTATGCCAACTCAAACCGTTACCTTCAGTAACTAAATTCACTTAATCTGCCTTCACTATCGAACCTTAACCATTCCTTAGTTATAAATGACATCAATCAAGTTGGGGTATAACTACCTCTCAGACCTTAACTGAACAACATCTTTAACCTCGAAATAAACAAATTCACCTTTTAACTCTTTAACAAACTTCCTTACGAAAATCTCGGATTCTATTTACGAATCCACTTCTTTATTTAAAACATTGATTATAACTATAGCGTTATAATCCCTTCATCTAAAATATCTAACTTCAAAATATAACTTTTATTCCTTAATTTAACTAAATAACTAAATAGACAATTTTTAAAGAAATCATTAAATCTTGATTAAAAACGGGAGGTGTACTTTCCCGAATTCGATATAATCGAATTCCAATGTATAACTCTCTTTCGAATAATCTCTATTCGATAACTCCTTTTCGAATAAACTATATTCGATAAATCTTTCTTTAAATAACTATATTCGATAATCTCTCTTCGAATAACTATATTCGATTAACTCTCTTCGAATGATTTACATTCGAAAACTCTCTTCGAATGATTTACATTCGATTAAATCTCTTCGAATGACTTACATTCAATTAACTCTCTTCAAATGATTTACATTCGATTAATCTACTTTCGAATAAACTATATTCGATTAACACCTTTTAACTCTATTCGAATAGCTAATATTCGATAACTCCTTTTTAACTCTATTCGAATAACTAATATTTGATAACTCCTTTTAACTCTATTCGAATAACTAATATTCGATAACTCATTTTAACTCTATTCGAATAACTAATATTTGATAACTCATTTTAACTCTATTCGAATAACTAATATTCGATAACTCCTTTTAACCCTATTCGAATAACTAATATTCGATAACTCCTTTTAACCCTATTCGAATAACTAATATTCGATAACTCCTTTTAACCCTATTAGAATAACTAACATTCGATAACTCCATTTAACCCTATTAGAATAACTAATATTCGATAAATCCTTTTAACTCTATTCGAATAACTAATATTCGATAACTCCTTTTAACCCTATTCGAATAACTAATATTTGATAACTCCTTTTAACTCTATTCGAATAAATAATATTCGATAACTCCTTTTAACTCTATTAGAATAACTAATATTCGATTAACTGTAATTCGATTAACTCTATTTGATTAACTATATTTGATTAACTCTAATCAATAACTCTAATCGATAACTCTAATTGATTTACTCTATCCGATTAACTCTAATTGATTAACACTATTCGAATAACTCTATCCTTTTAACTCTAATTGATAACTCTTTTATATCTCGTTAATTCCCTTTTATAATCCTATTTATTTCCAAATAGATATTCCTTTTATAATTTTATCTATTTAACAAATAAATATTTCCTTTTTAATTCTATTTCAATTCTATTTGTAAATGTTTTACAAATATTCCCTTTTCAATTCTATTTGTAAATGTTTTACAAATATTCCCTTTTCAGTTCTCTTTGTAAATGTTTTACAAATATTTCCTTTTCAGTTCTCTTTGTAAATGTTTTACAAATATTTCCTTTTCAATTCTATTTGTAAATGTTTTACAAATATTCCCTTTTTAATTCTCTTTGTAAATGTTTTGCAAATATTTCCTTTTCTATTCTATTTATTTGACAAATAAATATTCCTTTTCAATTCTATTTATTTGACAAATAAATATTCCTTTTATAACTCCTTTGATTTTATAATTATTTTCTTTTATAAAATCCTTTTCCTTTTATATATAAAATCCATTGATTTTATATAAATAATTTATTTTCAAAATACACTTTGAAAATCCCCTTTTCTATATCCCAGTATTTCTTATGGTATTTAAAATACCAATAACAATGATCGTTATCATTCAAATACACCTAATCAACAACAGATTATATATCACATCATATATTACAATATATGAAAAGAACAGTGTTATAAATATTGAGGGATCCAGTTAGATCCCTCCTACCAGTTTCCCTGCATCACAGATGGTATACAATATAATTAACATCAACTTCATTTCAATATGAAATATTCTAATAAACAGAATCAATATATAATTAACGATTTATATATATATATCGTTATCTATAATTTCAACCAATCAATCAACAGTTCAACCAAACAGTCAACACATAGATATCAATCATCATTTATCAGTTCTAAAAATACGTTATAAAAATATGAACCGATAGAGTTGGTGAGTTTTACTCACTTTGGTTCGCAGTTGAAGGTCCTATTTTTATTTCCGTTAAAATCAACAACGTTTGATTTTATCGTGAAATCCCAACACCTTTGTTCCCAACCAAAATGGTTTGCAATGTATATTCCCCTGTTGCGATTCCAACATGATCTATTTTGTCCAATTCTGTCCATGAACGAATCAAATATACGCGTTAGAAGTTTGTTTACGAATTAACTTAATATTTGTAAACTAAATTTATCATTAAATTTCTTAATCACCAATTACCATTAAAAATCCTTCTCTACCAGCTTAAAACAGTGCTGCTTCCTGAAAGCACCACTTTGACAACTTCCTCCACCTCATTCACTCTCTCTCCTCCATGAAAACGCAGACTAACCCCACTGTTTGACTCCATCAACCCTTGTTTACCCCAATCATAGTACCACTAACCTTTCTCCCATAATCTAAATCCAAACACATCTCTATTTAATCCTCCTTCCACCAGAATTTGAACACAACTTCTTTCTGGTTATCCCCTTGAAAACCCAGTTCCGACCATTTCCTGAAACATGCAATAGTAAACCCATATCTCGAGAAAAATTGAACGGCACCTCATATCTCGCTCCTCATCTGAAATTCTGCTTCTCCGAATTGCAGTATTGAACCGGCATACAATGTTCTTCCCGTTCATCTTTTCTTTTTACCTTAACACGCTCGCAAAATTTAAAGTAAAACCCACAAAAAATCATCTCATCGGCAACTCCATCTTCCGACCTCCTGAACAAACCACTCGCACCTCTTTCCATTTCTGTCCTAGCCAATTGTGACCACGCAAACCAGGTAGCGAACAAAACAGTTACCAAATCCTCGAATTCTTTGAGAGCACGCTCTACTTCGTTTCCTTGAACCTAATTTGACCTTAGCTTTGCAAAACGAGACACAAATTTGTCAATCTTCTAAACCCTAGTTTTACTGTAAAGGTTCGCCCTTTTGAAAACTTGATCGCACCTGGAAACAAGGGTACCAACGTGAAGTTCTCGATCTAAAAAACTCCTAGTTATCATCATTTGATTTTCAAGTTTTTTCTTTGATTTTCTATATATTTTCGGAACTCACGAAATTGGTTTTGAAGAAATTTCTGGTGGCGGTGTGAGGAAAATTGACCAGAGAAATGTGAGGAAGGGTTTAGGAAAAGTTAGTGGTATTTATAGAGTGGTTTTATATTTTTTTAATTGGTTATTTTATTTCTTTTTATTATAACGTTGTTTGTATTTGTCCTTTAAAATTCCTATGATCACATATAATATCTAAAAATCATGAAAATGTGCATGCAGCTACAGTTCGACATTATGGACCCAACGAAACTGATTTCGTCGAATTCTGACTTCGTTTGCTCACACAGCGTAATTTTAACCATCAGAATACTGATTGTTTTTCACGCTAAAAATCCGTACGGCCACACACTGACTTCAAAAATCACGAAAATTGAAATCTAGCTATAATTTGACATTACAGATCCAACAAAATTAGTTTCGTCGAAAACGGAGTTCGTTTGCAAAACTAGCTATTTTTAAAGCTCTAAATAACCCATTTAAATATATAAATATATTTAAAAACAATTAAATTAAATATAAATAAATATATTTTATCGTATATATATTCACACAGAATATAGCTCCAATTGGATTTATAACTCGATATTCAAATCCCGGTTGAATCGATATTCAATTTATATTGAAAAATCCTTTTATAATATAAATAAATCGCTATAATTTATAAAGGAATTCCATAGCGACTTTTAGAAAATTTGATTTGGACATAAATCAAAATCTACACAATGAAATCCCGATTTTTCTCTTCCATTAGAAAAATATACTTCACCGGCTCCGAATGTTTCTTGTTTCACAGAAATCCGATTTAAACATTCAGTTAAAGTTCAAATCGCCAAATAGCGAACAGCCGCGACGTTACGGGCTCAATTATAATTATAATATAATTATACGTTCAAATTGTCATTATTTAAATATATTCGTTATTCAAATTATTCGACCGTAAAAATACGGGTCGTTACATTCTTCCCCCCTTAAAAAAATTTCGTCCTCGAAATTGCTAAGGTAGAAAATAAACCCTATAACTAAGTTAAAATTATTTGTTTTACTTATTTAATTCAATTTCAACTGAACCAAATTAATTTCAATTAAATTATTAATTCATTCTGAATAACTAAAATTTTCAAAAATTTTGAAAATTTTCTAACACCCGAAATTTCTAAAAAAATTCGCCAGCACCTCCTTTGTACTGATCAATCGGTGAAACTACAACTCGCCTCTCCGGGCCTCTTCCAACCCAAAAGAAAATCAAACAGCCAAGTGGCTTGCCAATTCGGCTCATCAAAATCTCAAACCCATATATAATATAAACTGTTATCATTTTAATAGGCATATCATTATATCCTTTGCATCTGCTGTTAATTCAGCATATACCAATGTCATCCTAATCAAACTCCAATCAGTTTTTATCCTCAACACAACCATTCGTATGACAGCCCGCCCCGCATTAACTGACATTTCCTCCGAATTCGCGCTGTACACATGCCCGACTAGCATGGAACGGCCGGCAAAGAAAGGAAAGAAGAGAATGAACTAACAAAGAACCTGTAGAATGTCTCACAGCGCATGGAATAAAATATAATAATAATATACTTGACATAAAACAGGCGAGATAGTACATAAGCTGAAAACTAAATCATGTCTAACATGGCAGCGGAAATCCAAGATATTGCTTATGATCCAACATCATTATTACAACTTTAAAACTGTCTCTAAAGCAAAAGAAAACAAAAGAAGGAGGTACACTACTAATGCCCAAGCAGTGACTTTCAACAACACAGGGAGAATATCTATATATCATACGTGGGAGCCTCCTGCTCGTCTCCGGTACAGCTACTTGTGCATACCACCTAACCTGTCTCTAGTCTGCTCATTTAGGAGCACCCAGAGTAATAAGAAGAGACATAAAACTCTGGGATAGACAAAAGTCTGGTATGAGTGATAAGAAACAAAACAGAACAATAACAGGTATAATCCCATCATATCTGAACCTAGACCTGCAACCAAAGAGTTAGCACTACACACCGTACAGTACTCTAAGGTGCCACTAACATATGGTGTAAAGATACGGGGGAGGGGGTGTGCATGTCATAGTGATGGCAAACAATCAAGCATAGCAGCCTTCCTCACATCTCTCACTCAGTGCGTAAAGCATATGATATCTACAACTTTGGTCACCTAATCTTTGGGCCATGACGGAGTCCAACCCCGTATAACTATCACTACAAGCCCCTAATCCATCTCTCAGTGGTGAACCAAAATTATAGGTATCGATAACCCCTTTGCACACGTCCCGCAGCAAAGTCCAACTTATGAAGTTAACTCGTCAGTTCCCAACTGGATCTTGAGTACAAAACATCCCATTTGGACTACCTTTGCATCTCGGGTTTTGGTTGAATTGGAGTTGGTTTCAAAAGAATCACTACATAGAAATAGAAGTACGCGCCTGGTTTGGTTCGGTTGTATAGTGTTCAGGTTCCCCTATTCGGTTCGGTTCGGGTGTTATGCTCCATTCGGTTCGGTTCGTCCCTCCTGCTCCAGCTTGCCTACTCCGGTCCGATCCCACTCCCTAGCTCTAGTCCGACCCCGCTCCCTAGCTCCGATCCGATCCTAATCCGTACCCAACTCCAACTCTATGCAATTGGCCTTCCTTTTTGCCAAGTCCCTTATGCCATGTCCCGGTCCAGTTCGAATGTCTTGACCCGGTTCTTCTATCCAATCTGAGCCCTATATCCGATCCGAAACCCTGCACTTTCCTGCAACTTTTCCTGCGACTATTTTACGCCATACAACGGCGTTTTCGACCATTCTAACTCTTCTAATCAATCACAAAGCATACCATACATTCATAGCAACATGTAACATCAACCACAAACACCAAAACTACAATATGACAAGTCAAAATGGATCAAACATACCCAAAAACCCATATTTTCCACTTAATCCCCTTAATCATGAATTAAGCATGCGATTAGTAAAACATATCCAAATTAACCCAAATTTTTATCAAAGCCCTAAAATATTATTTTAGAATTTTACAAATTTTTTTAGATTTTTCTGAGCCATAATTTCGCTAATTATCACTAATCACCCATAATTAGCTGTAATTAGTGAAAAACAATGCAAATCACTCACCTTAGCCACAATTAAAATCTTAGATCTGAAACTCTACTATTATGGCATGGATCTCAATGTATTCCGGCAGCCCTATCTCTAATTTGACGCTAATCCGCCTTGATTTGGTGTTGATTTCCTTAATTAGTGATTATGAATGACAAAAATGGTGTTTTGGGAGCGATTTAGAAGATGTAGGCCATTGCTAGAGCTCAAGGGAGGTTTGTGGCGGCTGGAAAAATGAATAGGAACTATTCTCTTAGTCATTTCAGTCCTCCCATAACCCTAGTCCCAAAATGAGTTATGGGCTTAGCTGCTAATCACTCTAATTAGGCCCGGTTAAGCTGTTTTTCACCTTCTAGACCTTGTTTCAGCCATATCTCCCAAACGTTAATTCCGTTTGGCTAATATGACCACTCTACGGAAAGGTAAACCATCATCTGGATCAAATGGAAGTGGTTTCAGGTCAAAAATCCTTACCAATCAAAAGTTATGGACAAAACAAGATTAGCTATGGGCAAAACGGTCATTTAAAAATCGGCATAAATCTTGAACATGGGAAATGACCCCGATAGTCGTCTCCCAAAGTTACATGACCATACGACTCTGTATGTGAAAGAAATAAATATTCTACGATCCTTCGATGCGTAGAATGTGGGTCGTTACATTCTTCCTCCCCTCCCCCCCCCCCCACCTTTAAGAAATTTCGTCCTCGAAATTCCTTAACCGAAACATACAAAGAATTCCGCATGCCTATCAATCATTTTCAAACAATAAAACATACAAAACAACACAACAAGCCTATTTAGCATGCGGTTTACTAACAAGGGAAGAACTATCACTACCAAAACCTTACCAGGCAAAGAGTTCTGGATACTTCTTCCTTATGTTCTCCTCTGTTTCCCAAGTACAGTCTTCCTTATCACCACCCCACTGAACTTTGACTAGTTTCACCACTCTCATTCGAAGTTGTTTCGTATCGTTCCCAACAATACGCATAGGCTTGCGGTTCCCAACTACCTTATGTTCAACCTCGATATCATCCAACTGATCTGGTGAAATAGCCACACTAGGGTCGTGCACAAACTTTCTTAACTGGGAAGCATGAAATACGTTGTGAACTCCCGCCATCTTGTCTGGTAACTCAACTTTATATGCCAAATTTCCAATTCGTTCGAGAACTGGAAATGGACCAACAAATCTTGAGCGACCTTCATTTGTTGTTGGATAATCTTGATCTTATCCGAAGTTTCTCTTATTATTTCTGGTCTAACCTCAAATTTCTCACCATTCTCCAACCAACATGATGGTGCCTTGCACGGTCTTCCGTACAAAGTTTCAATTGGAACTATACCAATACCGGGATAATAACTATAATTCAACCGATACAAATGGCCATCCCATGACCCTCCAAAATCAAATATATAAGTTCTCAAAAGATCCTCTAGTATACGATTCACTCAAATACCATCATGACTTGACCTAGTCCTTGGTAAACCATCAATATAATCCATTGAGACTTGTTCCCATTTCCATTTAGGAATTTCTAATGGTTGTAACAACCCACTAGGCTTCTTTTGCTCAACTTTAACTAACTGGCAATTCATGCATTTGGACATAAACTTCCCAACGTCCTTATTTATCCTTTCCCAGTGGTAGGTCTGATCCATGTCTCAATACATTTTGTTATCACCGAGATGTATAGTCAGTTTCGAGTGATGATATGCTCTAAGCACTTCATCTCTCAGTCCGTCTACGTTGGGTACAACTAGTCCCCCATTCTTTCGAAGCCATCCTTCTCGATCAAATCCTTGCTTGATCATTCTCTTTCCATCGATAATCATCTCTACCCTAGAGATGATTTCCAATAGGTTAGGATCGTCCTTCTAATTGGAACTAATCCACTCAATCAAAATCGATCTAATCGTCAAGCTTACTGGCGTTTCTGAATCCAATTCACTCTTGGGTCTGAAATCATATCATGTGATATACTCTAGTTGCTTCCAACCCAGAAAAATAACCTCTAGACTGGCATGCCTTCTACTCAATGCAACTGTTACCGCATCTAAATACTTTGCTATGTCCACTCTGCCCCACGAAGTCATGGCAACTTCACTGCACTGGCTCATAGCCTTGCTACGATCACTCTTCCCCATGGAGTAATGACTACCCCACTGCACCGATACGTAGCCTAATGTCCGTCTATACTACCATCTCTTTGTTCCCCATCGCTAGAACCCTACAGATGATAGTCTACTCAAGAGAAGAAAGATAGGGACAAACATAGCAACCATAACATTCATCAAACAAGTCCTACCTATCACCTGCTAAAGCCATGAACACGTCGACACCTACATGACTGGTTTAACCAATCCCAATATGTCGATTCTTGTATGTCTGGTCCAACCAACATCAAGAACTAATGGAAGCCCAGCCTCCAAACGGACTACCATACGTCCAACGTACGTTTTACCCTCCAAGGATAACTAGATCACATCCAACGGATCCAAGGTAACGGGCGTCCCCAGATACCCCTGCTTTAAGTCCGCCTAAAATACTTGAGTCCAACCCAAGTCTATCCATTATCTTGCTGCCCTCTCGAGTCCAGCTCGAACCAAATCCAATTCCTTGCGGCCTTCTCGAGTCCAACTTGAGTCAATCTATAACTCAGACCCAGTCTTGAGTATCCATTACTGACAAACTCTTGTCCAACGTGAGTCGTCTCCCTATTCGTTGCATCTCCAAGATCAACGAACACCCATTTTCTTTTACGAGTTCAAGTCCAACTTGAATCGTCCTAATCTTCGTTGCATCTTCCATGATCAACGAACACATCCTATTTCTTCAAAGTTCTACTATCCAAAGAGAACATCAGCATAGGGTTATAAACAATCCATTACTTTGCATCTTTCTCGAGTCCCAATCGAGCCATCTCATAACCCTATCGAGTCTAACTCGGGGCAGTCTATACCATTGAACAGTCTTATCATGTCACGACAGCCCTTCACTCCTCGAGTAAACCAAGATATCATCCAATGAAGAATCGCAACAACTATTTATCTCTCATGCAAACCATCCTAGTCGAACTCGACATTCCCCAAGCACAAGCCCCAAAGGCCTAAACCAATATCATACAAGCACCCAAGGAACATCTCCTCCGAATTCGGACAATCCACGTAAGGTGATACTAGCAAAACAACTAAGCACTGGAGCACTCATTTGCCTCCCAGAGACAACTAGAACTTATTACAACGATAACCTCTCAGCTTCCTTAACCCCAGTTACTATCCCCATCACTAGGTAGGTACCTAATACCACCCTATTCCTTTAGAGTAGATTAACTCCCCAAAATAATGCTAAACCTAGTAAAGTCGAAAACCAAAAAATCACAACAAACATACATCCATGACTCGATAAGACCACATTACGGCAAATCATACTAAGGCCAGTCGAACCACCAACCGGGTTCGTCACTACTAAAGGTCTATCGACTCTCTCGGGTTTGTAAAACAATACTCGAACAGAAACATCTTAAATAGAAAGCATACCATTGATAACGACGCCTTTCCCTTCTGTGCCGCAGTTGGAGCATTCGACGAAGAAGGAACAGCGTTGATAGCATACGCTTTCACAATCTGCTTCTCCCTAGGAGGTTGTGGACAATCATCCTTGTGGTGTCCCACCTGGCCGCATTTAAAGCACTTCCTTTCCCCAGGCTTTTCTCGACAATCTCTAGCATAGCGGCCCTTCTTGCCACAACTAAAGCACTCGCCACCATTCTTATTCTTCTTATTCTGACCATCCTTGGTCGGGTTCTGCTTCCTCTTGTTCTGAGAATTCTTCTTGCCTTCACCGCCTGCTTGCGGCTTTGGTTCCTCTGTAGATGCAATAGCAACTTCGGTCTTTGACTTAGGGAAAAGGCTCTCTGACCTTAATGCCTTTCCTACAATAGACTCGAATGTCTCATCGATATGGTTTATAAGTCTTTCCACCAAGTACCCATCTAAACCAGTTATGAACTTTTCGTTCTTCTTTTCGACTGTATCGATAAGGGACAATCCATATTTCGATAAAGTGTCGAATTCAGCGATATACTCCGAGACTGCTCTACCATTCTGCTTAAGCTCCAAGAGCTTCCTGAACAATTCTAATTTATGAGCAGCTGGAATAAACTTATCACAAAAGCGAGTCTTAAACTGATTCCATGTAACTTGATCCTCAGGAGTAGCTGCCTTAATAGATTTCCACCAATTCATAGCTCGTCCTTGTAGTTGACGCGATGCTAGCTTCCTCTTCATTGCGTCCTCGATTCCCAGATCTTCGACGATGCGCTCGCAACTATCTAGCTAATCTTGAACTTCTGTAGCTGACTTTGTTCCGTGGAACGACTTCCCACCAAGACTAGTATAATCCTTGTTTAGCTTGGTGAAATCGGTCCTAGGCGCCTGCACCGCTGCACCATTACCATTCGCAGCATTAGGAACTGCTCCCTGAGCATCCCTAAGCATCTCTCGCATGAAGGTAGTAAACATCGTCCTCATATCAGGAACATTCCTATTGTTTGCTCCTGAACCCGTACTCCTCGTATATCGGCTCATCGTTCAGTCTGTAAAGAGAAAACGATTAACCATCTCCATAGTGGTGCTAGTGCAATGCGACTTCATCCTTAGCTATACTAATAGTATATATATATAGCTTTTGAAAACCAAAATAATCACAAATACGTGCTCTCATATACATATACTATCTCTCCCTGATGACTTCCCTAGGTTAACTACGCAACCTAGAGCTCTGATACCAAGTATGACGGCCCGCCCCGCATTAACCGACATTTCCTCCGAATTCACGCTGTACACATGCCCAACTAGCACGGAACGGTCGCCAAAGAAAGGAAAGAAGAGAATGAACTAACAAAGAACCTGTAGAATGTCTCATAGCGCATGGAACAAAATATAACAATAATATACTTGACATAAAACAGGCGAGACAGTACATAAGCTGAAAACTAAATCATGTCTAACATGGCAGTGGAAATCCAAGATATAGCTTATGATCCAACATCATTATTACAACTTTAAAACTGTCTCTAAAGCAAAAGAAAACAAAAGAAGTAGGCACACTACTAATGCCCAAGCAGTGACCTTCAACAACACAGGGAGAATATCTATATATCATATGTGGGAGCCTCTGGCTCGTCTCCAGTACATCTACTTGTGCATACCACCTAACATGTCTCTAGTCTGCTCATTTAGGAGCACCCAGAGTAATAAGAAGAGACATAAAACTCTGGGATAGACAAAAGTCTGGTATGAGTGATAAGCAACAAAACAGAACAATAACAGGTATAATCCCATCATATCTGAACCTAGACCTGCAACCAAAGAGTGAGCACTACACACCGTACAATACTCTAAGGTGCCACTAACATATGGTGTAAAGATACGGGGGAGGGGGTGTGCATGTCATAGTGATGGAAAACAATCAAGCATAGCAGCCTTCCTCACATCTCTCACTCAGTGCGTAAAGCATATGATATCTACTACTTTGGTCACCTAATCTTTGGGCCATGACGGAGTCCAACCCCGTATAACTATCACTACAAGCCCCTAATCCATCTCTCAGTGGTGAACCAAAATTATAGGTATCGATAACCCCTTTGCACACGTCCCGCAGCAAAGTCCAACTTATGAAGTTAACTCATCATTTCCCAACTGGATCCTGAGTACAAAACATCCCATTTGGACTACCTTTGCATCTCGGGTTTTGGTTGAATTGGAGTTGGTTTCAAAAGAATCACCACGTAGAAATAGAAGTACGCGCCTGATTCGGTTCGGTCGTATAGTGTTCAGGTTCCCCTATTCGGTTCGGTTCGGGTGTTATGCTCCATTCGGTTCGGTTCGGGTGTTATGCTCCATTCGGTTCGGTTCGTCCCTCCTGCTCCAGCTTGCCTACTCCGGTCCGATCCCACTCCCTAGCTCCAGTCCGATCCGATCCCGCTTCCTAGCTCCGATCCGATCCCAATCCGTACCCAACTCCAACTCTACGCAATTGGCCTTCCTTTTTGCCAAGTCCCTTATGCCAAGTCCCGGTCCAGTTCGAATGTCTTTACCCGGTTCTCCTATCCAATCCGAGCCCTATATCTGATCCGATCCGAAACCCTGCACTTTCCTGCAACTTTTCCAGCGATTGTTTTACGCCATACGACGACATTTTTGACCATTCTAACTCTTCTAATCAATCACAAAGCATACCATACAGTCATAGCAACATGTAACATCAACCACAAACACCAAAACTACAATATGACAAGTCAAAATGGATCAAACATACCCAAAAACCCATATTTTTCCCTTAATCCCCTTAATCATGAATTAAGCATGCGATTAGTAAAACATACCCAAATTAACCCAAATTTTTATCAGAGCCCTAAAATAGTATTTTAAAATTTTACAATTTTTCCATATTTTTCTGAACCATAATTTCGCTAATTATCACTAATCACCCCTAATTAGCCGTAATTAGTGAAAAACAATGCAAATCACTCACCTTAGCCACAATTAAAATCTTAGATCTAAAATTCTACTGTTATGACATGGATCCCAATGTATTCCAGCAGCCCTATCTATAATTTGACGCTAATCCGCCTTGATTTGGTGTTGATTTGCTCAATTAGTGATTAGGAATGACAAAAATGGTGTTTTGGGAGCGATTTAGAAGATGTAGGCCATTGCTAGAGCTCAAGGGAGGTTTGTGGCGGCTGGAAAATAAATAGGAACTATTCTCTAAATCATTTCAGTCCTCCCATAACCCTAATCCCGAAATGAGTTATGGGCTTAGCTGCTAATCACTCTAATTAGGCCCGGTTAAGCTGTTTTTCACCTTCTAGACCTTATTTCAGCCATATCTCCCAAACGTTAAGTCCGTTTGGCTAATGTGACCACTCTACAGAAAGGTAAACCATCATCTTGATCAAATGAAAGTGGTTTCAGGTCAAAACTCCTTACCAATCAAAAGTTATGGCCAAAACAAGATCAACTAGGGGCAAAACGGTCATTAAAAAATCGGCAAAAATCATGAACATGGGAAATGACCCCAATAGTCGTCTCCTAAAGTTACATGACCATACGACTCCGTATGTGAAATAAATAAATATTCTACAATCCTTCGATGCGTAGAATGCGGGTCGTTACAATACGCTTATATCCAAACCAAATTTCATTTCAAATTTCTATCCCACAAATCCAAATTTCTCGATATCCTTCTAATCCAATTCAACTCCAATTTGCTTTTGCAAATTCCAATTCAATTTCCACCCAACTAGTTTTATTTTAATTCCAATTTGCTTTCCCAAATTTCAATTCAATTTGGTTTTAAATCAAACAATCTCTCCTTGGGAATTTTAAATAACTTTGCTTTTCTAAAATCAAATATCCCTTTTCGGAATTCAAAGCAACTTGCTTTTCTCAAAACAATTCAAAAATCATCTCTTTGGTAGTAACCCGTCACCTACACACTCGAAAATGAACACCGATGATGTCCAGATCAACATCGGAACTTATTTTCGAACGACCGAAGTGAGTTCGATACTATATCACTTTCCAAACCATTTCTAAACACTTCCATTTGAAATCAATTCAAAATATCATTTGCAATGCTTTAAACAATTTAAAATCTCCCAGGATTTTAAAATTCTCATATATTTAATCCAAATCCGTTTACAATCACTTTTTCAAATTTTGGGAACTTCAATTCCACTTCTGATTTAAATTCCAGATTTAATTCATATCGTAACACTTATACGAATTCTGATTGGTTATTTACATAACCATTTAATTTAAAATCTTACTCGATTATAATAACAACCAATATATCCAGTATATTATAATTCCAATATATATATCTTCTGCATATCAAAATATACTTTGGGTAAACTTATTTTCATTTACCCTCTTTTCAAAACATATCGTGTCGACCCATCGTATTCGAGTGTTTAGAAACTCCTACCGATACAGTGGATCAAACTGGTCGACCAGAACCCATAAACAACTCAACCAATAAATCTCCACAATATAAAATAATTTTTATATCAAATAACAAATATGCGCTCATATATATACACTCAAACTCAATCTAGGGTATTGCTTACCCCATCTCTACTGAGTCACGCCACAGAGCCAAGGTAATTCACTTTACCTTAAGCTCTGATACCAACTGTAGTAGCCTGACAATTTCGGCAGGCTTTTCAACCATCCCTCAACCCCCCAAGCAGCAGGCTAACCTCCCACCGTGGCCTACAGAGGTACCCCAACTCCATGCTTTACGACCAGCCTTTCGACTCGACCAACCCGCTATATTGCAGGACCTATAGGGTAAGAGTCTCCCGTTCGCCACCAAACCGCGAAGCGAGAACCCCCTATCAGACGTACCAGTTAAGCAACATGGACTGGTGTGAGTAATACAATTTAAAACAGTTTGAGCAATTAAACGATATCTCATAAGACCACACCGTATAACGGAACGGGTTTTTCCCTTATGAAAATCCAAATCAATTTGATTAAACTTTCAAAAATCCTTTTGAAAGAAATGATAAACTTTATATCAAAACTCTTTTGACATTATAATAATGTCTATCAACCACAACTAAATAATCAACTAGCAAAACACTTTCATCTCACGTTCTACATATACAGTATACAATCAAAACCGCGAGCACTTATTGGATAATTGATTACCAACTATGACAAGGTATGGAACCACCTTCCGATAGTGTACCTCTAGAGAGGAATACACTAGGTTCAACAAGAACATCTTGCAACCCGGCCACACATGACCGACCACTCATTTCGCTTGAGTGTACCGAATGTATATCACCAATGGTTGGGATCAGCAACCGTTTCCCGAAAGGGACAACATCGAATAAATTAAAGAAGTAAATGAAACTCTGGATCAGGTGATAATACACCCTAATTGGCAGCCAACCACTTAGCAATGCTGCCTGCCCAATTTTTGTCATTTCCCGGTTGTGAGGCTAGAGGCCACGCTTATCTCTGACAGATCACACATTTATTCACTTTGAATGTCACATCGTCATACCCGCCAAATCACAAATTGATTTCCCCAAAAATACAATGGGTATATAACTAAGAGAAACGAATTCCTCCGCCACCAAACATATATACGTTTGAAGAGATCAACTTACGCGATCTATTAAATATACTCTGTCAGACATTCTTCCATACAGGTCGTCCTGGGACTGGACAAACCGAAGGCACTATTCTGTAAACAGGGCAGCCCTTGCATAACACCGTCTTCAATTATTTTCATCATATTTGATCGCAACGCTAACGCCCATACAGAGTGGTTTTCATATAATGAATCTGTTCCCGGTCGGGTCAAAAACTTCGATAGTCGGTGAGTTAACTATCAAAGAAAATCACGCGTGCAAACAACGATATTATTTTCAGATGGAAATTATATCGATCAATCATCATTTACCATTATCTCTTTAGTTCATATGTTTATTCATTTCCTATTTCCATATATTCAAAATTCCTTATTTTCTAAATTTAGAAAATATATGTTATTAATCATTAGAAAACATTTCCATCTCTTTTTCACATATCACTGTCATTCCAGTATTCTTTGTCATCAACATTTCATTTTCTATGTTTAGAAAATATCTCTGCTTATATTTGGAAAATGTTTCCAAAACTCGTTCATTGGATTTAAACAGATGTTTAAATAAAACATCTCTATGCCAACTCAAACCATTACCTTCAGTAACTAAATTAACTTAATCCGCCTTCACTATCGAACCTTAACCATTCCTTAGTTAAAAATGACGTCAATCAAGTTGGGGTATAACTACTCTCAGACCTTAAATGAACAACATGTTTAACCTCGAAATAAACAAATTCACCTTTTAAATCTTTAACAAACTTCGTTACGAAACTTTCGGATTCTATTTACGAATCCACTTCTTTATTTAAAACATTGATTATAACTATAGCGTTATAATCCCTTCTTCTGAAATATCTAACTTCAAAATATAAATTTTATTCCTTAATTTAACTAAATAACTAAATAGACAATTTATAAAGAAATCATTAAATCTTGATTAAAAACGGAAAGTGTACTTTCCCGAATTCGATATAATCGTCCCGTTGTGACGACCCCAAACCCCCGTTCCACGGTGGCAAGGGCAATCTTTGGAATATAACACATAAAAAAATAACAGCAGAACAAAAATAAATAAATACACCAGATAATGTATAACAGAATACACTGGATAAACATAATCATCAGAGTTACACAGTATACAGGATCATACTTAGTACAAAATACAGTTCAGCTTTACATAAATGTCTACAGCGGAAACAAAACATAATATGTACAATAGAAGCTGAACAGCATAAAAAAAAGAAATGATGGAATCCATCTTCAGCTCCAGCTACCCAGAAAGAGCCTGCTAAAACCTGAATACAAGGTTGCCCTTGTAGAAAATAAGGCACCCGAGTTTGCAAGTGAAACAAACTACGAGTCAGTCATGGGACTGTTATGAGAAATCTACTTAACATATTTTATAATATGTCCAATCACAAGACCACGCCGCTAACGCGGAACGGGTTTACTCCATTGGATTGCCAGTGCTTTAAAACAAGTAAATATTTTAAACATTGCAAGGCTTTTTATAAAAATGAAGCCATTATAAGACTCAGTTCCCATCACACAATGCAACGCAAACAGAAGGATAGAATTTTACCTTATAATGGCCAAAATATGCTTGATACGAGCAAAACAAATCATTTGATATTATTGCTAGTGTTTATATGTTTCAAAAATAATTTCAGTCAAAAGTATCAATCACAGATGGCATTAATGTCCCATACCGCTATGTCGCCATATATAGGTATACAATCAAAACCACACAATGTCGTATTTGGAAATTGGATTTCCGTCATGAACCAAGGCAAGGGATCATCCTTACCGAATTCAAGACGCTCTAGCCTACCCCTCAGGACCGAGACTCAGGTGGACTCTTGGATCGTCAGGGCTGGTCCAATCGATGTGGATTAAAATGCCTGAACACTGCGTTTCCCCGCCCTATGGGGCGTCACTGGTCATATCTGACCACACTATCAGCTAGAAGAGACCGAAGTAACCAAGGCCTCGCTTCCATCATCCAAATAAGTAAAATGCCAGGGCGTGTAAAACCCAAAGCACCACTCCTAGCTAGAAGGAAACGCATGTTCTCCCCGAGGTCCTTCTCCCGTTTCTGGCACATACCGGGGTGTGAGGCTCGCGAAACAACGCTAAACACAAAGCTAGCTATTCAAAGCCATGCTTAGATCATCAACCACAAAGCTATGCTTTTCAACAAAAGCCTTGATCACAGCATCTCTGCATGCCACGTTGTCAATATACAATGTCAGACACACATCCATTTACAAGTCCGTTCTAGGTCTGAACGAAACCGAAGGATCTTTATTCCTCGCACATCCGTACAATCAACATGTACGTCTGGATGGCTACCACTTCAACCCCTTCAAGTTAGCTACTCCTATCATGAGCATCAGTAGCACCCCCAATTCGACGTGAAGATCATCGGTCTTGCACCATCTTCATATCTTCGACTTTTAATTGTCGATCAATTATTTGAAATGAGAATTAACACGGCCTTTTCAAATAATTGACGTATATTTATAATTTCAAATCAATTCATTTCAATGGTTAAATTATTCGACATCAATAATTCTGTTCTTTAATGTAATTTTCACGCTAAACACATTCAACCATCAAATATCCAATAAACCGGGTAAATTCGGTTTATTTCCATTCCATATCGTTTATAATATTTTATCACGATTTATCGCTATTTTTTATTCATTTAAAAATAGCCAATTTATATAAACGACGCTTCAGGCCATAACGCGGCTATGGCGCTGTTTTTCTTCAGATTTGATTTACACATATTTGAAAATCTAACCATTGGAACTTTACAAATTTTATACCATAAGAAAGATCTTTTCAAAACGAATCCAATGGTTCCAATTTTGGGAAAATCCGATGGTCTGATCTCCCAGTACAATCGTTTGAATTTACGATTTCAAAATACGAACTACAGCGTCGTTATTCGATTTGTTTTGATTATATATATATATATAATCGATTCTGGCGCTATTTTTCTTTAGATTTGAATTAAACATTCCAGACAATCCAACCGTTGGATATTTAAAAAGTTGGTGTCGTTGGAAAGATATTTCCAAGGTGAACCCAACGGTTTCGGTTTCGGGAAAATCCGATGGTCGGATCTCCCACAATAATCGTTTGAAATCACAGTTTCAAAATACGAACTGCAGCTTCGTTCTTCGATTTATTTTAATTATATTTATATATATAAAAATATAATCCATTCTTCGATTTCAAAACCATATTCATTTCATATATTTGATAAAAAATGATATTTTTATCCAACAGACATTTATTTCAACACATCACTATTTTTAACAATTCATATATATAATAAAAATGTGATTTTTATTGTCAAACAATTTATTTCAAAACACGATTATTTTGTATACTTCATATAGATGATAAAAATGTGATTTTTATTGTAAAACAATTTATTCAAAAACACGATTATTTTATATAGTTCATACATAAGGTAAAAATGTTATTTTTATCTTTCAAAGAATTTATTCAATACATGAATGTCATTCAACACATGAATTTTATTCAACACATGAATTCCTATTCAACACATGAATATAGTTTCAACACATGAATATGGTTTTAACACATGAAAATAATTCTAACATGTGAAAATAATTCTAACACGTGAATATTATTGAAAATTTCGTCAGCATAACGGCAGGGTAGTTAAAACCGGCACCGTCCCGAGTATGACTCCTCGCTCTACCTTAAAGCCTCGCAGCTTTTGACAATGGGGATTTCAATATCTAGTTCGTACGCAAGCGAATTTTCCCATACACTAATCCTATTGGGATTTCAACCATAATCAATCATTTCCAATCAACCATTCATGATATTCACCAAATTTCACATCAAACAAATCCAAACAATATCACAACCAATATATACCGTCCATGGTCTGTGGACGAGGGGAGTATATATATATAGATATACGTGCACAAATATATTTCGATTAAATTTTAATTTATTTCTATATCATTTCAACGCATATATAATTTTTACAACGCATATATAACTTATACATCGAACATACAACTTATACAACGCTTATACATGAGGTGTACAACGCTTATATAACTCATACATCGACTATATAATTATACATCGTCATTTCCGTATCGTTTATAAATCAGAAATCTCACATTGGATTCCACTCCTCCAAAAATTGTAGAAGGCTCAGAAAAATATCCGGTCTCTTCTAGAATGTAGATGACATCATCACGGTCCCGGCGTCTCTTTATTCACTGAATTTCAACCACAAACGAAAAAGATATGATTTTTAGAAGTTGATCGAATTTCGCGACGGTTTAAAGGTGTTGAAATCAGTTTTAATTTTCAAAGCCGATACCTTTCAGCTAACCTTCGAAACTAGGTTTGGATTTTCCCGCAAATCCGTTGCACTTCGTTCAGATCAGGTTAGACCGCATGGAAGGGCTTCGAAGTCGCTCCCCGGCGCCGGCGGTCTCGTTCAGATCGGTGGCCACTGGAGGGAGATCGACGGCGATGAAGTCAGCGACTTTGGTGGTGCAATTCTTGAGAAAGACACGACGATGGTGGGTGCTCCTTATATGGATCCGAAGCCCTTGTCGTGCTCTACAAAAATCTCAACGGGGCTGGGTGATTTGAATGAGTTAATGAGGAGAAAAAGAGGAGAGAAGGAGGGTAAAGGTTTCCACTATCGTTCCAGAGGTTATCGGGGAGAGAGAAAAGTGAGCGTGAATTATGATTGGCCAGGAATTTTATAATTTATTTTTAATTTATTTAAATCCGAAAATACCCTTCGCTTCATACGAACTCCAATTCAAACCCAACGACTATCGCCCCTAGCTAAATACCCTCATTCTGAACATAATGAGATATGTTTCATAGGCCCATTCGATTGTTTCAGTCAGTTTTCCTTCAAATTAAAATATAAAACATTCAATATTTGATTTTAACGTACATTTCAATTTGCCGGGGACACAAATTGATCCCCAAAAATTCCAGAAAAATAAATCTAGCTATGTTTTGATGATACGGTCCCAACAAAACTAGTTTCGTCGAATTTTGAGACCGTTTGAAAAATGGCCCTTTTCTGGTCGATCCAATTTAACGGAAATCGACCAGACTCATTTTCCTTTACCACGCTCACATATTAACTTCAAAAATTATGGAATTTGAAACCTAGCCATAATTTGACATCCTGGATCCAACAAAAGTGGTTTTGCCGAAAACAGAGGTCGTTTGCAAAATGGCTATTTTCAAGGGCTATATATTCTCTATAGCGACCTTTCTGAAAATTCATTTGGCCATAACTTTTGATTCCCGCTATGAAACTTCGATTTTTCAGATTCCTTAGAAAGATATTCATAAACAGATTTAAATATTTTTGGTTTCACTAAAATCCGTTTTATTTTGCACCCGGTACAGTCAGTCAAAGTTTGAATTCAAATTTTGAAACTACCGCGCTATTTCAGGCCTTATTTATAATTAAAAATAATTATATTTATTGTCAAACATCGATTCAAACATAATTTTCGTCGTTATTATTTAAAATAATTTATTTTGAATATTTAAATTCCACTAAAATAGCCAAATTAAAAATTTTAAACTGGTTCGGATTATCTGGGTTGTTACAATCTCCCCCACTTAAAATCTTTTCGTCCCCGAAAAGGAACGAAGTTGAAAGTTGTTTAATTAACCGACTCAACTTTCATTCTAGATTTCATTCTTCAACTTTTCAGTTTCTAAGAATTTTCAAATTCTTCAAAAATTTGGCTAACACCCTAAATTTTCGAAAAATTTCGCCATAAGCTCCTTTGTACGGGGAGGGGTTTGGAAATTTATTGGGCCGTATTAGGTACCCAATAAATCCTAATAAGCATACACATTTATAGTGATATATTCTAGTGTCCACGGGGGAGTATGTATAGATAATAACTCCAGAGAATAAATTCTCATCACCCCATAAATAGTTTTTGTGCCTTAAAGACTAGAGAGACGTGTTTATTATCATCTCCAGACCCGTGTGGGGTTTTTATTAATCTGGAAATTTATCGTTACATTTTATATAGTCCATATCAGTCATCAGTTCAACCTGTAATATATAGTCATCGCCATACAAGCCTCTCGTTCGTATGGTAAATCTTCAACCTCGTCACACAAGCTCCAAATGCTTATGTGGTATATGATGAAGTATGCTATCTTCAAGAAGTATGCCATGTAGTGTAGTTCAAAATTAATTGTTACTATCCTATGGCGACATTTATTTATTACACACAGAATAACCAGCACTCCGCATCCAATGACATTCACAGGAGTTGATATAATAACAAAATTGCGCATCCAACTCATTAAGGTTTACCAATTTGTCGGGAACGCAAATAAATTCTTTACTCAACAGCTAATCCATTTACCTGTTCAAACATATATAATATACATGT
Organism: Allium sativum; assembly: GCA_030737875.1. Taxonomy (NCBI): domain Eukaryota; kingdom Viridiplantae; phylum Streptophyta; class Magnoliopsida; order Asparagales; family Amaryllidaceae; genus Allium; species Allium sativum. The sequence continues at coordinate 942,603,599 of CM060926.1, read as the reverse complement.
ATATATTTCTATCTATTTCCTAAACCAGTTCATTGTGTGATTTCATCGAATAAATTCTACCATTCATCCTCTTATTGATTAAATTAATTATCATTCCAATAATTTGATAATCAAATTCTCAACCACACAACACAAACAACAATCAATTTATTGATTAACTTTTCAAAAATCTACTAATTAATTCATATACTCTTTTAAAATCATTCAGACTATATAATTAAAATTTTACATCCACGAAAAGAAAACAACAATTAAGTAGAGAACATAATGGAAATTGCAAAATATGGTAAATGTACCTTGCACTAGAGTCAATCAGAGATATCCACTCTGCACTTGGGATTGGCTTTCTTAATGTTCCCCTCAGTTTGCCAAGTACAATCTCGTGGATCTCCACTCCATTGCACTTTGACTAAGTGAACCTTCTTGTTCCTCAGCTCTTTTGTTTCTTTGCCAATAATCTTGATCGGCTCTCTTCTTACAGCCAATTCTGGAGTAATTTCTATATCCCATTGCGCTGCTTCTTCCACGATCAAGTCTGGATCATGCACATGCTTTCGAAGTTAGGAAACGTGAAATACATCATGCACTCCAGGCAACCAATCTGGTAATTGAACCCTATAAGCGAGAGTTCCAATCCGTTCTAGAATAGGAAACGGACCAATGAATTTGGGTGCCAATTTCCCTGTTTTACTGAACCGAATGACTCCTCTCATCGGAGATACCTTCAAATACACATAGTCGCCAACAACAAATGATATATCTCTTCTTCTCTTATTTGAATAGCTCTTTTGTCGGCTTTGAGCGGCGAGTAATCGTTTCTTAATGAAATCGACTTTGTCCGCAGCTTCACGAATCATATCAAGTCCCAATACAATTCTATTGCCAGGTTCTACCCAACAAGCAGGGGATCCGCATGGTCTACCATACAATACTTCGAATGGTGACATTGTCAGGCTCGCTTGGTAGCTGTTGTTGTATGAGAACTCGACCAAATGCAAATGGTCTTCCCATGATCCGCGAAAATCAATAACACAAGCTCGCAATAAATCTTCTAGAATACGATTCACCCTCTCAATCGACCATCTGTTTGAGGATAATAAGCGATGCTCAAGTTCAGTTTTATTCCCAATTCTGCTTGGAATGCTTCCCAGAATTTACTAGCAAAAATCGGGCCATGATCACTAACGATACTCATGGGAACTCCATGAAGTTTAACAATTTCTTTGAAATATATCTACGCTAGACTCTGAGCAGTTCTATTCAATCTGACATGTATGAAATGGGCGGTCTTCGTGAAACGATCTACGATCACCCAAATACTGTCATTCCCTTTCCTGGTTCTAGGCAAACCATCTATGAAGTCCATAGAAATCCGTTCCCACTTTCCACCTGGAATTTCCATAGGTTGCAACAATCCAATGAGTTTCTGCTGATCGCTTTTGACTTGCTGATAGGTGGAACACCGGCTTACGTATATAGAGATATCTCTTTTCATCGCCTTCCACCAGAAAGTTCGCTTGAGGTCATTATACATTTTACTAACCCCTAGGTGGATACCCAGCTTGGACTTGTGACTCTCGTCCATTACTTCTCTTTGAGCTCAAGGTTGTCGGGAACACAAATTCTTCCTTTCAATCTCAGAACTCCTGCGCTATCCACTTGGAAACAAGAGACTTCGCCCCTTTGAATTCTTTTGATCATCTCTATAATAAAACTATCATCTTTCTGAAGAATAGATATTTTATCAATCAACGATGATGTGATGATAATACTGGCGATGATCACATTCTGCCTGCTGAGCGCATCAGCCACAACATTGGCTTTCCCCGGAGTATATAAAATATCAAGATCATATGCTGCGAGAAATTCTAACCAACGCTGATGCCTCATATTCAGATCTCTTTGGGTGAATAAATATTTCAAAGACTGATGATCAGTATATAATTCAAACTTCTCACCCAATAGATAATGCCTCCAGATTTTCATTGCAAACACGATGCCTAATAATTTTAGATCGTGAGTTGCATAATTCTTTTCATGTGGTTTCAACTGACGGCTAGCATAAGCGACTACTTGGCCTCTTTGCATTAGCACTGCACCAAGACCCTCTTTAGAAGCATCAGTCCAGACGTTCAAGTCCTGATTTCCATCAATTACTGTTAACACTGGAGCAGTCATTAGTTTTAACTTCATCTTTTGGAAAACTGCCTCACATTCTGGAGTCCAGTTGAATCTCGAATGTTTCTTAGTAAGCTTTGTTAAGAAATTAGATGACTTCGCAAAATCCTTAATGAATTTCCGATAATAACTGGCCAATCGGAGAAAACTTCGGACTTCTATGGGTGTACGAGGCTGTTTCCAATTCTGAATAGCAGTGATTTTACTGGGATCTACTGAAATTCCTTGTTTTGACACGACGTAGCCAAGAAATTTGACTTCTTCTTGCCAAAATATACATTTGGAAAATTTTGCTTTTAAAACATTCGTTTTGAGAATTTCTAACACTTGTTCCAAATGTTTTTCATGCTCGCTCTCTGACTTAGAGAAGATCAGTATGTCATCAATGAAAACCAGAACAAATTTATTCAATACTTCTCTGAATACCCGGCTCATTAGATCGACAAAATAAGCTAGAGCATTACATAAGCCAAAAGACATTACTAACCACTCGTAGAATAAATCTGGGCCTCTGAATGCTGTCAAAGGAACACACTCTTCGGCAATACGAAGCTGATGGAAACCTGTAGCTAGGTCCATTCGTGAAAACACTTGTGCGCTAGAGCTAGCTTCCTCTTTGTCGTCAAAAAGGCCTCGCTTATCTAGCTAGATCTTCATACTGATAAGCCATGTGTATCATTTCAGAAAAAGGAAGCTTCACATGCCCCATTACACTACTTTGGTACTTTCTTTGGTGCCTGTTAATAAACCTCAGATTTTTCCTCTTCGGATTTTGAATTAGATGAGGGGCAAAATGAGAAAGTTCATTGAATTTCTTATGATATTTCGGAATGGTCATGTCTCCTTGTATCAGATAATAGAATTCATCACATAACCGCTCAGTTGCTTCTGGAGGAATAAATCTTTCACTGAAAATCTCTTTAAAATCTATCCCATGTAATATTACCTTCTGGATTATCCTTAATAATCGAATCCCACCAGAACAAAGCTTCGTCTTTGAGTGCCCAAGATGCCAGTAATCTTTTCTGGTCATCTCTCAGCTTTAAACCTTCAAAGATTTTCTCACCAGAACGAATCCAAGCTTGTGTTTTAATAATAGATTCTTCGCTCAAGAATGGTACTCCACCTAGATTTCTATATTTCTTAAATAGAGCTTCTTTATCTGGGTTTGTATTACTTCTTCTGTTTCTGCCACCCATTTTCTAATGCGTCCGCAAATAGCAGACAAAGTGTCAGGTCAACAGAAAAGGTATTTGTAAAGCATAGAGACATATACTTGAATGTAAATGCATCTATTGGGGTGTATTTCATCCTGCTATACCCATACTAGGATATTGCTGATCCTATTTGTAATGAGTTATTCATCCTAGAACACTACCGATTCTATTTCTGACGAGTTCGTTAATATGTTATATTCCAGAACTAAGCTTAACCAAAGCTCTGATACCACGTTGTGACGACCCCAAACCCCCGTTCCACGGTGGCAAGGGTAATCTTTGGAATATAACACATAAACAAATAACAGCATAACAGAAATAAATAAATACACCAGATAATGTATAACAGAATACACTGGATAAACATAATCATCAGAGTTACACAGTATACAGGATACTACTTAGTACAAAATACAGTTCAGCTTTACAGAAATGTCTACAGCGGAAACAAAACATAATACGTACAATAGGAGCTGAACAACATAAAAATAAAGAAATGATAGAATCCATCTTCAGCTCCAGCTATCCAGAAAGAGCCTGCTAAAACCTCAATACAAGGCTACCCATGTAGAAAATAGGGCACCCGAGTTTGCAAGTGAAACAAACTACGAGTTAGTCATAGGACTGGTATGAGAAATCTACTTAACATATTTTATAATATGGCCAATCACAGGACCACGCCGCTAACGCGGAACGGGTTTACTCCATTGGATTGCCAATGCTTTAAAACAAGTAAATCTTTTAAACATCGCAATGCTTTTTATAAAAATGAAGCCATTATAAGACTCAATTCCCATCACACAATGCAACGCAAACCGGAGGATAGAGTTTTACCTTATAATGGCCAAAATATGCTTGATACGAGCAAAACAAATCATTTGATATTATTGCTAGTGTTTATATGTTTCAAAAACAATTTCAATCATAAGTATCAATCATAGACGACATTAATGCCCCATACCACTATGTCGCCATATATAGGTATACAATCAAAACCGCACAATGTCGTATTTGGAAATTGGATTTCCGTCATGAACCAAGGCAAGGGATCGTCCTTACCGAATTCGAGACGCTCTAGCCCACCCCTCAAGACCCAGATTCAGGTGGGCCCTTGGATCGTCAGGGCCGGTCCACTCGATGTGGATTAAAATGCCTGAACACGGCGTTTCCCCGCCCTATGGGGCGTCATTGGTCATATCCGACCACACCATTGGCTCTGAAGAGACCGAAGTAACCGAGGCCTCGCTTCCATCATCCACATAAGTAAAATGCATGGGTGTGTAAAACCCAAAGCACTACTCCTAGCTAGAAGGAAACGCATGTTCTCCATGAGGTCCTTCTCCCATTTCTGTCTCATACCGGGGTGTGACGCTCGCGAAACAACGCTAAACACAAAGCTAGATATCCAAAGCCATGCTTTGATCATCAACCACAAAGCTCTGCTTTTCAACAAAAGCCTTCTTCACAGCATCTCTGCATGCCACGTGTCAATATACAACGTCAGACACACATCCATTTACAAGTCCGTTCTGGGTCTGAACGAAACCGGAGGATCTTTATTCCTCGCACATCCGTACAATCAACATGTACGTCCGGACGGCTACCACTTCAGCCCCTTCAAGGTAGCTACTCCTATCATATGCATTAGTAGCACCCCTCCATTCGACGTGAAGATCATCGGTCTTGCACCATCTTCATATCTTCGACTTTTAATCGTCGATCAATTATTTGAAATGAGAATTAACTCGGCCTTTTAAAATGATTCACGTATATTTATAATTTCAAATCGATTCATTTCAATGGTTAAATTATTCTACATCAATAATTCTGTTCTTTAATGTAATTTTCACGCTAAACACATTCAACCATCAAATATCCAATAAACCGGGTATTATTTCCATTCCATATCGTTTATAATATTTTATCACGATTTATCGCTATTTTTTATTCATTTAAAAATAGCCAATTTATATAAACGACGCTTCAGGCCATAACGCGGCTATGGCGCTGTTTTTCTTCAGATTTGATTTACACATATTTGAAAATCTAACCATTGGATATTTACAAATTTTATACCATTAGAAAGATCTTTTCAAAACGAATCCAATGGTTCCAATTTTGGGAAAAACCGATGGTCTGATCTCCCAGTACAATCGTTTAAAGTTACGATTTCAAAATACGAACTACAGCGTCGTTATTCGATTTATTTTAATTATATTTATATATATATATAATCGATTCTGGCGCTATTTTTCTTCAGATTTGAATTAAACATTCCAGACAATCCAACCATTGGATCTTTACAAAGTTGGTGTCGTTGGAAAGATATTTCAAAGGTGAACCCAACGGTTTCGGGAAAATCCGATGGTCGGATCTCCCACAATAATCGTTTGAAATCACGATTTCAAAATACGAACTGCAGCTTCGTTCTTCGATTTATTTTAGTTATATTTATATATATAAAAATATAATCCATTCTTCGATTTCAAAACCATATTCATTTCATATATTTGATAAAAAATGATATTTTTATCCAATAGATATTTATTTCAACACATCACAATTTTTAACAATTCATATATATAATAAAAATGTGATTTTTATTGTCAAACAATTTATTTCAAAACACGATTATTTTATATACTTCATATAGATGATAAAAATGTGATTTTTATTGTAAAACAATTTATTTCAAAACACGATTATTTTATATAGTTCATACATAAGGTAAAAATGTTATTTTTATCTTTCAAAAAATTTATTCAATACATGAATGTCATTCAACACATGAATTTTATTCAACACATGAATATAGTTTCAACACATGAATATGGTTTTAACACATGAAAATAATTCTAACACATGAAAATAATTCTAACACGTGAATATTATTGAAAATTTCGGCAGCATAACGACAGGGTAGTTAAAACTGGTACCGTCCCGAGTACAGCTCCCCGCTCTACCTTAAAGCCTCGCAGCTTTTGACAATGGGGATCTCAATATCTAGTTCGTATGCAGACGAATTTTCCCATATAATAATCCTATTGGGATTTCAACCACAATCAATCATTTCCAATCAACCATTCAAGATATTCACCAAATTTCACATCAATCAAATCCAAACAATATCACAACCACTGTATATCGTCCATGGTCTGTGGACCAGGGGAGTATATATATATATAGATATACGTACACAAATATATTTCGATTAAATTTCAATTCATTTCAATATCATTTCAACGCATATATAATTTTTACAATGCATATATAACTTATACATCGAACATACAACTTATACAATACTTATACATGAGGTGTACAACGCTTATATAACTCATACATCGACTATATAATTTATACATCGTCATTTCCGTATCGTTTATAAATCAGAAAGTTCACATTGGGTTCCACTCCTCCAAGAATTGTAGAAGGATCAGAAAAAATATCCGGTCTCTTCTAGAATGTAGAAGACGTCGCCACGGTCCCGGCGTCTCTTGTTTCACTGAATTTCAAACACAAACGAAAAAGATATGATTTTTAGAAGTTAATCAAATTTCGCGACGGTTTAAAGGTGTTGAAATCAGTTTTAATTTTCAAAGCCGATACCTTTCAGCTAACCTTCGAAACTAGGTTTGAATTTTCCCGCAAATCCGTTACACTTCGTTCAGATCAGGTTAGACAGCGTTGAAGGGCTACGAAGCAGCTCCCCGGCGTCGGCGGTCTCGTTCAGATCGGTGGCCACCAGAGGGAGATCGACGGCGATGAAGTCGACGACTTTGGGGGTGCGATTCTCGAGAAAGACACGACGATGGTGGGTGCTCCTTATATGGATCTGAAGCCCTTGTCGAGCTCTACAAAAATCTCAACAGGGCGGGGTGATTTCAATGAGTGAATGAGGAGAAAAGGAGGAGAGAAGGAGGGTAAAGGTTTCTGCCGTCGTTCCAGAGGTTACCGGGGAGAGAGAAAAGTGAGCATGAATTATGATCGGCCAGGAATTTTATAATTTATTTTTAATTTATTTAAATTCGAAAATACCCTTCGCTTCATACGAACTCCAATTCAAACCCAACGACTATAGCCCTTAGCTAAATACCCCCATTCCGAACACAATGGGATATGTTTCGTAGGCCCATTTGATTGTTCCAGTCAGTTTTCCTTCAAATTAAAATATAAAACATTCAAAATTTGATTTGAACGTACATTTCAATTTGCCGGGGCCACAAACTGATCCCCAAAAATTCCAGAAAAATAAATCTAGCTATGTTTTGATGACACGGTCCCAATAAAACCAGTTTCGTCAAATTCTGAGACCATTTGAAAAATGGCCCTTTTCTGGTCGATCCAATTTAACAGAAATCGACCAAACTCATTTTCCTTTGCCACGCTCACATATTAACTTCAAAAATTATGGAATTTGAAACCTAGCCATAATTTGACATCCTGGATCCAACAAAAGTGGTTTCGTCGAAAACAGAGGTCGTTTGCAAAATGGCTATTTTCAAGGGCTATATATTCTCTATAGCGACCTTTTTGAAAATTCATTTGGCCATAACTTTTGATTCCCGCTATGAAACTTCGATTTTTCAGATTCGTTAGAAAGATATTTATAAACAAATTTAAATATTTTTGGTTTCACTAAAATTCGTTTTATTTTGCACCCGGTACAGTCAGTCAAAGTTTAAATTCAAATTTTGAAACTACCGCGCTATTTCAGGCCTTGTTTATAATTAAAAATAATTATATTTATTTTCAAACATCGATTCAAACATACTTTTCGTTGTTATTATTTGAAATAATTTATTTTAAATATTTAAAATCCAATAAAATAGCCAAATTAAAATTTTTATACTGGTTCTGATTTTCCGGGTTCTTACATCCAATGTGTAACTCTCTTTCGAATAATCTCTATTCGATAACAACTTTTCAAATAAACTATATTCGATAACTCTTTCTTCGAATAACTGTATTTGATAATCTCTCTTCGAATAACTATATTCGATTAACTCTCTACGAATGATTTACATTCGATTAACTCTCTTCGAATGATTTACATTCGATTAACTCTCTTCGAATGACTTACATTCAATTAACTCTCTTTGAATGATTTACATTCGATTAATCTCCTTTCGAATAAACTATATTCGATTAACTCCTTTTAACTCTATTCGAATAGCTAATATTCGATAACTCCTTTTTAACTCTATTCGAATAACTAATATTCGATAACTCCTTTTAACTCTACTCGAATAACTAATATTCGATAACTCATTTTAACTCTTTTCGAATAACTAATATTCGATAACTCCTTTTAACCCTATTCGAATAACTAATATTCGATAACTCCTTTTAACTCTATTCGAATAACTAATATTCAATAACTCATTTTAACTCTATTCGAATAACTAATATTCGATAACTCCTTTTAACCCTATTCGAATAACTAATATTCCATAACTCCTTTTAACCCTATTCGAATAACTAATATTCGATAACTTCTTTTAACTCTACTAGAATAACTAATATTCGATAACTCCTTTTAACCCTATTCGAATAACTAATATTCGATAACTCCTTTTAACTCTATTCGAATAACTAATATTCGATAAGTCCTTTTAACCCTATTCAAATAACTAATATTCGATAACTCCTTTTAACTCTATTCGAATAACTAATATTCGATAACTCCTTTTAACTCTATTAGAATAACTAATATTCGATTAAGTGTAATTTGATTAACTCTATTTGATTTACTCTAATCAATAACTCTAATCGATAACTCTAACTGATTTACTCTATCCGATTAACTCTAATTGATTAACACTATTCGAGTAACTCTATCCTTTTAACTCTAATCGATAACTCTTTTATATCTCGTTCATTCCCTTTTATAATCCTATTTATTTCCAAATAAATATTCCTTTTATAATTTTATTTATTTAATAAATAAATATTTCCTTTTCAATTCTATTTCAATTCTATATGTAAATGTTTTACAAATATTCCATTTTCAATTCTATTTGTGAATGTTTTACAAATATTCCCTTTTCAATTCTCTTTGTAAATGTTTTACAAATATTTCCTTTTCAATTCTATTTGTAAATGTTTTACAAATATTCCCTTTTCAATTCTCCTTGTAAATGTTTTACAAATATTTCCTTTTCTATTCTATTTATTTGACAAATAAATGTTCCTTTTCAATTCTATTTATTTGACAAATAATATTCCTTTTGTAAATCCTTTGATTTTATAATTATTTTCTTTTATAAAATCCTTTTCCTTTTATATATAAAATCCATTGATTTTATATAAATAATTTATTTTCAAAATACACTTTGAAAATCCCCTTTTCTGTATCCCAGTATTTCTTACGGTATTTAAAATACCAATAACAATGATCGTTATCATTCAAACACACATAATCAAAAACAGATTATATATCACATCATATATTACAATATATGAAAAGAACAGTGTTATAAATATTGAGGGATCCGGTTGGATCCCTCCAACCTGTTTCCCTGCATCACAGATGTTATACAATATAATTAACATAAACTTCATTTTAATATGAAATATTCTGATAAACAGAATCAATATATAATTAACGATTTATATATATATCATTATCTATAGTTTCAACCAATCAATCAGCAGTTCAACCAAAAAGGCAACACATAGATATCAATCATCATTTATCAGTTCTAAAAATACGTTATAAAAATATGAACTGATAGAGTTGGTGAGTTTTACTCTCTTCGGTTCGCAGTTGAAGATCCTGATTTTATTTCCGTTAAAATCAAACAACGTTTGATTTTATCGTGAAATCCCAATAGCTTTGTTCCCAACCAAAATGGTTCGCAATGTATATTTCCTTGTTGCGATTCCAACATGATCTATTTTGTCTAATTCTATTCATGAACGAATCAAATATATGCGTTAGAAGTTTGTTTACGAATTAACTTAATATTTGTAAACTAATTTTATCATTAAATTTCTTAATCACCAATTACCATTAAAAATCCTTCTCTACCATCTTAAATCAGTGCTGCTTCCTGAACGCACCACTTTGACAACTTCCTCCACCTTATTCACTCTCTTTCCTCCATGAAAACGCAGACTAACCCCACTGTTTGACTCCATCAACCCTTATTTACTCCAATCATAGTACCACTAACCTTTCTCCCATAATCTAAATCCAAACACAACTCCGTTTAATCCTCCTTCCACCAGAATTTGAATACAACTTTTTTCTGGTCATCCCCTTGAAAACCCAGTTCCGACCATTTCCTGAAACTCGCAATAGTAAACCCATATCTCGAGAAAAATTGAACGACACCTCATTTCTCGCTCCTCATTAGAAATCCTGCTCCTCCCAATTGCAGTATTGAACCGGCATACAATGTTCTTCCCATTCATCTTTTCTTTTTACCTTAACACGCCCACAAAATTTCAAGTAAAACCCACCAAAAATCATCTCATTGGCAACTCCATCTTCCTACCTCCTGAACAAACCACTCGCACCTCTTTCCATTTCCGTCCTCGCCATTCGTGACCACGCAAACCAGGTAGCAAAACAAAACAGTTACCAAATCCTCCAATTCTTTGAGAGCACACTCTACTTTGTTTCCTTGAACCTAATTTGAGCTTAGCTTTGCAAAACGAGACACAAATCTGCCAATCTTCTGAACCCTTTTGAAAACTTGATCGCACCTAGAAACAAGGGTACCAACATGAAGTTCTCGAGCTAAGAAACTCCTAGATATCATCATTTGATTTTCAAGATTTTTCTTTGATTTTCTATATATTTTCGGAACTCACGAAATTGATTTTGAAGAAGTTTCTGGTGGCGGCGTAAGGAAAATTGACCAGAGAAATGTGAGGAAGGGTTTAGGAAAAGTTAGTGGTATTTATAGCGTGGTTTTATATATTTTTAATTGGTTATTTTATTTCTTTTTATTATAGCGCTGTTTGTATTTGTCCTTTAAAATTCCTATGATCACATATAATATCTAAAAATCATGAAAATGTGTATGCAGCTATAGTTCGACATTACGGACCCAACGAAACTGGTTTCGTCGAATTCCGACTTCGTTTGCTCACACAGCGTAATTTTAACCATCAAAATACTGACTGTTTTTCATATTAAAAATCCGTACGGCCACACACTGACTTCAAAAATCACGAAAATTGAAATCTAGCAATAATTTGACATTACGGATCCAACAAAATTAGTTTCGTCGAAAACGGAGTTCGTTTGCAAAACTAGCTATTTTTAAAGCTTTAAATAACTCATTTAAATATATAAATATATTTAAAAACAATTAAATTAAATATAAATAAATATATATTATCGTACATATATTCACATAGAATATCGTATAGCTCCAATTGGATTTATAACTCGATATTCAAATCCCGGTTGAATCGATATTCAATTTATATTGAAAAATCCTTTTATAATGTAAATAAATCGCTATAATTTATAAAGGAATTCCATAGCGACTTTTCGAAAATTTGGTTTGGACATAAATCAAAATCTACACAATGAATCCCGATATTTCTCTTCCATCAGAAAAATATACTTCACCAGCTCCGAACGTTTCTTGTTTCACGGAAATCCGATTTAAAACGGACCTTGTACATTCAGTTGAAGTTCAAATCGCCAAATAGCGAACTGCCGCGACGTTGAGGGCTCGATTATAATTATAATATAATTATACGTTCAAACTGTCATTATTTAAATATATTCATTACTCAAATTCAATTCCAAACTGAATTTTATATTTTAAATTGCCCAATTCACACAATACCGTGAATTCTGTTATTTCCGATTATTGTGGAATTAAATATGTTACTCAACGATTTATTTTAATTAAATAAATCTTAATATTTAAATTCTACTCATTTTAAGTTACCAAACCATATTTTAAATAATTAAATAAATTAATTATTCGACCGTAAAAATACGGGTCGTTACAATCATATTTTCTAAATATAAATAGATCTGATTTCTTAAGGATGATCTAGTTGTATTTAGTATCAAATTTTAAGGAGGGAATTCTCCGTAAGAATTTAAAAGTGTTTGCACCGTTTTTCAATGGATAATCAGGTCTGAAAACGGAAATTGACCTAGATAAATTTGATTTCCTCGAATCCGTTAAACTAAATCGGGCTTACAATCCAAATGACTTAATAAATGAGGTTTAATGATACTATATATATCCCTCAAGAAAATTTGAAGTTACACATCCTAAAAGATGTTTCCAAGAAGTAATGAATTAAAAAATAAAGAACACCCAAAACATCTTAAATAGTGTTTTTATGATGATTGATCCGAAGGACCGAGATTGAATTTTGGGTGATTCCTTTCTGAAAACATATTTGGATCAGTTAAACATTTTGTATACTGAAGATTAAAGATTGAATAAATATGGAGACTGAATGAAGAGTCTTTTGGTGGCAGAAAAGGCAACTTCTTTAGCTTAACACCCTTCTCTAAAACATACGAGCACAATGGTTGTACATTAATGGAAATCAACGCATGTGTCAGATTTGGCAAAGTGACATTTAAAGTGAAAAATGTGCTTGAAGAAATGTAATTGTAGTCCTCTAAGCCTCAACAACCAATGTTGGCAAAAACAAGGCACACGATGAGGTCAATTTGGGTAGCGCTCATGAGGAGACATTTATAACCTTTCTAGATTACTCATTATATGTCGAGTAAGTGGTGTATGATAAGAGACGCCTCGAAGGATTAAGTCGGTTATGACCAGGAAGATAACATATTCGGGCAGTGCACCACCCGAGGAAAATATCTGTGTAACTGTTTCGACCTTTCCAGTTAGGCATAGGAGAGTGCTCCTCGGTGTATCCCTTTAGAGGCATATTGTATGGAAAGGTAGTCCCTTACCTGACTATCATATGGAAATCCATTTCCCTAAGTGCTTACAAATTCTATTATAGAGCCCTGAAGAATAGTAAGGGTGTAGAATTTAATCAATGTAGCAATTTCGTATATCTTTATAATTTAATTTAATGAATTTATCCCACAAGTCATTAAAAATAATATCATGCAATTTCGACATATAATGATTTGGTTACCATAAGATAAAAACATGTGCCATGTTTATGTGTGGTCGTGGTCTTAAGAGATATCCTTTTTTCCAAAAGAAAAAATTAAGTTTCTCACACCAGTACTATGACGGGCCCACGGTTGATTTTCCCTTAAAACTTTGGATGCCCTTATTTCTCCGGGCATCCTAGAGATTCAGATGGATACCATCGTTTTAGAGCATGAAGTCTTGGAGCATTCTGGAGGCTATTGGAGCATGAAACTTTTGGGCCTTGTCATTTTATTAGCATATCATTCCGCTGCGTTTTTTCTTTCCAGCAGTTGTACATATGGGATGTATAACCGTTCCTGCTGGATTGATATGTATCAGATTACTTGCTTGTATTTCCTGATGTAAATTATTAAAGGTTAATAGGATGTGAGATTCTTTTCATTCTATTTTCAGTCTATACTTTCTTTTTACCCTAAACTATCCGACTCTCCGGCATCAGATCTAGGGCACGTGAATACCGATGATGTATTAGTGTCGATTTTTGAGGTTGATGAGCTGGGTCACTTCATTTGGTGTTAGAACTTAGGTTAAACAAACGCCTAAGACTCAATGGAATCAACTCATTAAAGATGGGGTTATCAATACCCTAGTCTGAGAGAGCCTGTAGTACCCAATTTTCAGTAGAATGTTGCACGTACTCTAAAAGATAAATTCTTGCTATTCTAAGGTGTTTTTCTTACTATGTGAACAAATAGTAAGGATGAGCAAAAGATGAGGGTTTAGAGTTGTAATGACCCGCATTTTCAACGATATAATAATTAATTAATTTAATTATTTAAATAGTGAATTAAAGGATTTAATGGTCGTGGAATTAAATAATGGTGAATATTTAATTAAAATAATATATTAAATAATATATTTAATTCTGAAATAATCAGAATTGGCTGAAATGGCGATATGGTGTGAACTAGATCATCTGTGATATTTAATTTAGTTTAGTATTGAATTAGAATAATGAATATATTTAAATAACGATAGTTTGAACGTATAATTATATTATAATTAAAATCGGGCTTGAAATGGCGCTACAGTTCGTAATTTAGCGATTTGAACTTCAACTGAATGTACAGGGCTCCTTTTTAATCGGATTTCTGTGAAACAAGAAACATGTGGAGCTGGTGGAGTATATCTTTCTAGTGGAAGAGAAAAATCAGGATTTCATCACGTAGATTTTGAGATATGTCCAAATCAAATTTTGAAATAGTCGCTATAGAATCGTTTATCGACCGTATCGGTTTATTCGATATAACTAGAGATCGAGTTGGAATTTAGACAAGGTTCTTTTGGGAAATAAGGATAATATAATTTTTAGAATTTTACTGTAATTTTTAATTAATTAAATAAGGAACTTTTTATTTGGAGTATTTTGCACCCTGTAATCAACATTTTGAGGTTTCAAAATATGAGTTAATCTACCGGTATTATTATATTTTTGGAACCATGACACAATGCTCAGTACGATGATATATTCATATATGTCGATAACATTCCATAAATAAGCGAAATTTACATAACGGACACCGACACTTAGACATTGCACAAGTAAACCAAGAAGGGGTGGACAGATATCCACATCACCACTCATACATTGTATACCTATCCTACATGTACACGCGAAGACCCCTGCTCTCTCTTTTTTTTTCTTTTGGAAATCATATAGACACGTAAAGGAAGAATTCACAGAAAAAAGTTACTTGGTCCTTAGGCTTCCACGATTACATTAAGATATTTTAACTATCCTATATAAATACCCTAACTCAAATCATTTAACCTAATTCCCATTTTTCGTTCATCAAAACGAGCCGCCATGAGATAACTTTCTCAGCCAAGAATTTCAATCGAAGAAATTCAAAAGAAAAATCAAAACAATTCCCGAAAATCATGAAATAATTATGCTTAAGCTCCTGGGATCTTGCTCTTAAATTCTATATTGTTCTTTTTGAGTTCGAGCTCGACTTAACTCGTTGTTGACCTTGGAGTCGTGAGCTAGGGTTGTGGCATTGTTTCGGCCAGATTGAGGAGGGTTCGACACCTGGGTTGGCGTGCGGTTTCCAAGTAGAGGAGTACATGGGTGATTGTATTTTTTTGTTGTTGTCTGAAGTGCGAAAGTCAGATTAGGGGAAAGAGGAGTAAGTGCTGAAGCTTGTTCGAATTTATGGAGGGGAAGGTGACAAGGTGTTTTGCGAGAAGGAGATAACGAAGAGATGGATGTTGTTTTGGGTGCGTGGGCTTTTGCTGAGGGGTATGGGAAATGGGGTGTTGACTGATGAAGTTGGAAGGGTCTGTGATAGGTGGAGGACAGGGGTAATGGTGAATTGTGGTAGATGAGATGGTAAAGGGTATGGATGGATGTATGGTTGTGGATTTGTTTGGTGGTGCCAAGAATAGGAGGAAGGCCTTCTAATGTTAGTTGAGCTGAACTGTGGGAGTTACAGGATTTGAAGTGGAGAATTTCCAAGTGAATGGGTGATGTTGACTGTTTGTAGGTGAATGGTAGTTGTCTGGAGCCGGGCAGAGGTCGTTTGTGATGCTGCGAAGCTGATAGACAAGGTTGGAGTTTGATGAGATGTGGTCGATGTAGCGGAAGATTCGGTCTTGTGAAGCTGGTTGTGTACTACAGTATTGTGAATTGGCAGTACTTGTTCAGGGAGGAAGTGTGGCTTTTCCAAATAGAAGTGCAGAGGTGATGGTTTGTGAAGTTGATGTCTAAGTCTTAGTTGTGAGCTGTTAGTGTATGATGGTGGAAAGGCAGTTTAACAGTAGGCTTTGATGAGAATCCGATGGGATCGTATGGACGACGAAAACAAAATGGAACAGATTTGGGATGATTCAGAACTCATCGCAATTTATGACGGAATATAACGTCTGAATCAAATCAAGCGACAGTTATCGTTATTAACGATGATCGTCCAATGTGAGTAAAACTCACCAACTCTGAACAGTTCTATTTTTATAACGTATATTTAGAACTGATAAATGATGACTGATTGTTGTGTGTTAACTGTTGGTTGAGTTGTTTGTGTATTGATTGAAATCATAGATAACTATATATATATATATATAAATCGTTAATCGAATATTGATTCTGTTTTATCAGAATATTTTATATATGTGTTGTTTAACATCTGTGATGCAGGGGAACAGGTTGGAGGGGTCTGTAATGACCCGTACTTTCCTGGTGTAATAATTTATTTATTTAATTATTTAAAAGGTGATTAAAAGGATTTAATGGTCGTGGAATTTAATAATGGTGAATATTTAATAAAAATAAAAATTAAATAATATATTTAATTCTGAATAATCAGAATTGGTCGAAATGACGATATGGTGTGAACCGGATCATCTGTGATATTTAATTCAGCTTGGAATTGAATTTGAATAACGAATATATTCAATCGTCGACAGTTGAACGTATAATTATAATATAATTAAAACAGAGCTCGAAATGGCGCGACAGTTCGCTATTTGGCGATCTGAACTTCAACTGAATGTACAGGATTCGTTTTAAGCCGGATTTCTGTGAAACAAGAAACGTGTGGAGCTGGTGGAGTATATCTTTCTAGTGGAAGAGAAAAATCGGGATTTCATTGTGTAGATTTTGAGATACGTCCAAATCAAATTTTAGAAAAAGCCGCTGTGGAATTCCTTTATAATTTATAAAGGAATTATTTATATTTTAAAAAAAGGAATTTCAATATAAATCGAATATCGGGTTGACCCAGAAGTGAATATCGAGTTAGAAATTCATATAGGAATATTCTAGAGCTGTATGGTATTCCACTGTGGATATATACGATAATATAAATTTATTTATATTTGATTTAATTATTTAAAATATATTTATATATTTAAATGGGTCATCCAGAGCTTTAAAAATAGCCGATTTTGCAAACGAAGTCGGAATTCGAGGAAACTAGTTTTGTTGGATCCGCAACATCAAATTATTGTTAGATGTCAAGTTTCGTGATTTTTAGAGTCACTGAGTGGTCGTACGGATTTTTAGAGTGAAAAACAGTCAGTATTTTGATAGTTAAAAATACGCGGTGTGAGCATACGGAGTCGGAATTCGACGAAACCAGTTTCGTTGGGACCGTAATGTCGAACTCTAGCTACATGTCCAGTTTCGTGATTTTTAGGTATCATATGTGATCGTACGGATTTTTAGAGTGCAGAGATGAATATAAAATGATAAAGAAAAATATCTAAAAATGTCTAGAAAATATCTAGATATTTGTTAACACTATAAATACCCTCCCCTACTTTCCTTAAAACCTAATTTCTCAGATTTTTCCACCGCTCTCTTTTTTTTCCTTCAACAGTAAAAATGGGAGGAAGAAAATCAAATAGAAATCCAAATATAAATCTACAAATCCATCTACATATATATATGGACTCGCATCAGTGTTGGCATCGATTCCGTGTAGTTTTTATAGGGCTCGAACGCCATTTTTGGTTGCTGTAAAATCGAGCGTGCGCCTAGGGTTCCAGTCTTTGGCGAAATAAAGAAGAGTGGGTTTGGTATGATATCGCAATCGGGTTCCTGATGCGGTTTGGGGTCTGTGGGAGTAGTTTGAGGCTGTTCGAACTCCAGATGGGTCGGTTCCTGTTCGTGAATGCCTCAGGACGCGTTGACAGTTGCTGCACCGAGTTCGACAGGAAGCATATAAGGAGGAAGAGTGAGAAAAGATGTGATTTTTGGTGATTTTTATTTGAATTAAAAATCATTGGAGGAGGAGAAGAGGAGGTGAGAACGTCGGCTATTGCTTTGGGATTAAAGAGCAGGTTACGATCTGATTTAGGGAGGAAGAAGGAAGGGTTGGAGCGGACGGGTATTAACAGCGGGGGCGGTGTTTGCTAATGGGCCAAAGTTAAAATGGGTGAGGCCCGTTTAAGTAATAGTTTTAGTTTTATTTATTTTAAATAGGTCGAACTTATAAATTCGATATCTTGGTCATATATTATCAGAATTTGACAAACCAAGATCCGTTGGGATCGTATGGAAGGGCACTACAACAATGAGACTGACCGGGAGTGAATCCGAGCCCGTTACAATTTATAGAAAAATAAATTGTCCGTCTAAATTAAAGACAATTATCGTTAATTAACGATGATAGTCCAATGTGAGTAAAACTCACTAACTCTGAATAGTTTATAATTACATGTTGTATTTTTAGAACTGTTAGATATTGGCTGATTGACTGTGTGTTGACCGTTTGATTGAACTGCTAGACAGTTAGTTGAATTTCTATATTGATTCTATTTAACCGAATATATCATATGGAACTGAAAGTGATGTTGATTTTATTGTGTAACATCTGTGGATGTAGGGATACAGGTTGGAGGAATCCAACGGGATTCCTCAACATTTATTTTACTGTGATTCATATATTGTGATATATGATGTGTTATATAATCTGTTATGGATTATGTGTGTCAGAATGATGTTGATCATTGTTATTCGATATCTTAAATATCATAAAAGACCCTGGGATGTAAAAGAGATTTATTTCAATGTATATTGAAATAAAGGGATTTTATAAAATCAACAGATTTTATAAAAGGAAATATTTCGAAAGTAAATAAAAGGGAAAAATGTTTTTTTAAAACGAATAGATTTTTATAACAGGGAAATCATTTGTAAAGTGAAGAACCGTTACTAAAAGTAAATCTTTATAAATGAATAGTTTAATAGAATAAAGGAGTTAATCGATGTTAGTTTAATCGATTAGAGTTAAAGCAAACGAGTTAATCGAATATAATTTATTCGAATAGAATAAAGGAATTAATCAATGTTGGTTTAATCGATTAGAGTTAAAGAAAACGAGTTAATCGAATATAGTTTATTCGAGTAGAATAAAGGAGTTAATCGATGTTAGTTTAATCGATTAGAGTTAAAGCAAACGAGTTAATCAAATATAGTTTATTCGAATAGAATAAAGGAGTTAATAGATGTTAGTTTAATCGATTAGAGTTAAAGCAAACGAGTTAATCGAAGATAGTTTATTCGAATAGAATAAAGGAGTTAATCGATGTTAGTTTAATCGATTAGAGTTAAAGCAAACGAGTTAATCGAATATAGTTTATTTGAATAGAATAAAGGAGTTAATCGATGTTAGTTTAATCGATTAGAGTTAGAGTAAAAGGAGTTAATCGAATATAGTTTATTCGAATATAGTAAAAGGAGTTATCGAATATAGTTTGTTCGATAGGACTTAAGTGAATAGAGTTAGAGTTAAATCAAAAGAGTTTAGTGAATAGAATAAATTGAATAGAGTTATCGAATATACCTTATCGAAGGAAAGAATTATCGAATAGAAAAGATTTGAAAGAGAGTTACATAAGGAAGTTAGTTAAAGAAATAGTTAAGGTTCGGCAGTAAAGGAAATGGTTTGAGTTGGCATTGCGATGGTTTGTTTAAAACATCTGTCTAAGTTCAATGAAGAAGCTTTGGAAATGTTTTCCAAATAAGAATCCAGAAATGTTTTCTAATAAAGAAAACAAGAAATGGAAATGTTTTCCATTGTTAATAACGTATATTTTCCAAATTTAAAAAATAAGAAATATTGAATATAGGGAAACAGGAGATAAGTAAATTAATGAAATAAAGAGATAAATGTTGAATGATGTTTGATCGATATAAATTTCCATTTGGAAATGATATCGTTGTTTGCACACCTGTTTTCTTCGATAGTTAAATCACAGACTATCGAAGTTTTTGACCATTTTAACGTTGTTAATATGGAGAGACCGGTTGGATTATTATCCAAAGAACCACTCTGTATTGGCATAAGCGTTGCGAAGCATATATGCCAAAGGAAATTGAAGACGGAGTTATGCAAGGGCTATCCTGTTTACAGAATAGTGCCTTTGGTTCATCCTGTTCCTGGATGACTTGTATGGACGGATGCCTGACAGAGTATTTCCAGACGATCACGTATATTGATTTCTCCAACCGTACCAAGAGTGGAAGCGGGAAAGGAAACTTCTTTTAACTAACACATAATGTATGGTTGAAGACGTCAATCGGTGATTTGATGGATTTGACGATGTGGCATTCAAAGTGAATCTGGTATGATGATAAAGCGTAGCTTCTAGCCTCATCATCCGGTAAATGACTGAAATCGGGCAGGCAGCGTGGCTAAGTCGGTCGCACCGAAGTAGGGTGTATAATCACCTGATCTAGAGTTTCATTTACTTCTAAAATCTATTGTTGGTGCTGTCCCATTCAGGAAACGGTTGCTGATCCCAACCGTTGGTGATATACATTCGATACACTCAAGCGAAATGAGTGGTCGGTCATGTGTGGCCGGGTTGCAAGATGTTCTTGTTGAACCCAGTGTATTCCTCTCTAGAGGTACACTAGCGAAAGGTGGTTCCATACCTTGTCATAGTTGGAAACCAATTACCCAATACGTGCTTGCAGTTTTGATTGTATACTATATATGTAGAACGTGAGATGAAATCGTTTCTGCTAGATGATTATTATATTGTGATTGATAGACATTATTATAGTATCAAAAGGGTTTTGATATAAAGATAATTTGGATTCTCATAAGGGAAAAACCTGTTCCGTTATACGGCGTGGTCTTACGAGATGTTGATTAGCTGCTTGAACTGTTTTAAACTATTTTACTCACACCAGTCCCATGACTGACCCAGAGTTTACTTTGTTGTTTTCCTTAAACTCTTGGGTGCCTAAATTTGTACGGGCAGTCAAGTAGGCGGGATTTACAGATATACTGGAAGAGCTTGGAGCAGGAGGCTTCAGGATCATATAGCTATAGTTATTTCCGCTGTGTTGTAAGTGTTGTACTTTGATAATGATATGTATATTCAAGTACAAATTTGTATTTCAAAGTTATGTAATGAAATATATTTATTCGTTCCGCTGTTAGATTCGTGTTACTCTGATATTGTGTTCTTCTTCTTCTTCTATTCTAAGTTTCTATCTTATCTTTCCTCACCCTCTAATTTCTTTCATTAATGACCGGTATTTGTCGATGTTTTGGTTATCGATATCATGTTTATGTCGATAACCAAAGTCGCTCAAAATCCCGGGTCATTACAGTTGGTATCAGAGCTTAAGATAAGTGAATTACCTTGGCTCTATGGCGTGACTCGGTAGAGATAGGGTTAGTAATACCCTAGATTGAGTTGAGTGTATATATACGAGTGAGCGTATTTGTTATTGATATAAAAATTGTTTTATATTGTGAAGATTCATTGGTTGAGTTGTTTATGAGTTCTGGTCGATCAGTTTGATCCACTGTATCGGTAGGAGTTACTATACACTCGAATACGATGGGGCGGCACGATATGTTTTGAAAAGGTGGTAAATTAAAATAAGTTTACCCAAGGTATATCTTGATATAGAGAAGATATATATATCAAAATTTTAATATAGTGGATATATTGGTTGTTATTATAATCGAGTAAGATTATAAATTAAATGGTTATGTAAATAACCAATTAGAATTCATATAAGAAAAATACGTGAAATCAGATGAGTTAAATCTGAAATTTAAGCCAGAAATTGAATAATTCTGGAAAATTGGATAAGTGTTTGTAAATGGATTTGGATTAAAAGTAAGGAAAATTTAAGATCCTAGGAGATTTTAAATTGTTTTACAAGCAGTGTGAATTATATTTTGAAATGAATTTCAAAGTGGAAATGTTTAGAAATGGTTTTATAGTATTGAACTCACTTCGATCGCTGGAAAATAGATTCTGATGATGACAACTGCATCATCAGTATTCATTTTCAAGTTGTAAGTGACGAAATACTACCAGAGACACTGTTTTGAATTTGTTTTGGGAAAGACAAGTGTGTTGAATTTCAAAATCGAATTTAGATAATAGAATTTGAAATTTTAAATAGATATGAAATATTAACTTGTTTTAAAAGAAATAAAATGAGAAGTTCCTTTATAAACGAAGTTTATAAATAGTTCTTTTATAAACGGAGTTTATAAATGAAGTGAAAAGAATTATCATTGGATAATTCAGAAATAAAAATACAAGTGTGAAATTGAAAGGGAAAACTATTTTCCAAAGGTAGAAATATCGATTTCAAAAGGAATTGAAATCGAGACTTATTTAAAGGAATTTGAATAAAGGAAGTTCAAACATAGAATTTAAATAAGAAAATTCAAAGGAGATTTGAATATAGAGAATTCAAATAGATTTGAATATAGAATTTGAATAAAGAGAATTCAAGTAGAAGTGAATATAAAAATTTAAAGGGAGTTTGAATATATGAAAATTCAATGGGTTTGAAATAGGAATTCGAATATAGAATTCATATAGAGTAATAATGGGAAATTGAATATAGAATTCATATAAAGTAATAATGGAATTTGAATATAGAATTCAAATGGAATTCAAATATAGGATCTGAATATAATGGAATTTGAATATAGAATTCAAATGGAATTTAAACTATAGAATTTGATAAATAGATTTGAATAATAGAAGTAATATAAAATTGGAATAGAATTTGAAAAGAATTTACTAAGTCGAAGAGGCATTAGTTAATCGAGTTTTGGATTTGAAGTTGAACTTTGAAAGGTGAATTGGATTTATAAATGGATATTCGAAATCGAATATGGAACTTAAATTTGAAATTTGGATTCAAATTAGTTAATAAGCAAGTTAAAATATATTTGAACATGTCATGTTCAAATATAAAAGTGAAATAGACTAAAGAGTTAATTAACAAATTAATTAACGAATTGAGTTAAAATGATCAGGTATAGTTAAAATAGATTGGGCAGGTATAAATATACATGAGATAGGTACGGATAAGGTATGAAGGTATATAAATAGAATGCTCGACGAAGAGGTATGTATTTAATTCATATATGAGATTTATGCGCCGTATCGGCTAGCCGCTTGGTTTTTTCTTTTTCTTTTGGATTGGTGAGGGCGATGGGAGGCTATTTGAAATATCCCGATGCTCCTGATACAAAGGAGATTATGGCGAATTTTTCCGGGAATTTAAGGAGTTAGAATATTTTTAAGATAATTTGATAGTTAGAAATCAACGTATCGATATATATATAGAAGTCGATAAGGAAACGAACTTAGAAATAGAATAGTAAAATCAAAAATGGGGACTAAGAATAAAATCTAGTAAGAACAGAAAGAGGAAGCGTATACGTGTTTAAAAGTGAATAAGTAGTAGTATGGTATTGATTATTCGAGTAAGTAGTCATATCTGTTTTGACGTTATAAATGTTATTCAGTCAAGGTCTGAGAGGTAGTTATACCCCAACTTGATTGATTTCATTATTAACCAATAAATAGTAAGATTCCAGGCTCGAAGATCAATGTTGGATAAGAGTTAGTTGAATAAGGTATTTGGGTTGTCGTAACGATGTATTACACAACATCCGTTTTAACCCAAATAAGTGTAAGCTTGGAAATATAATAAAGAATATTTCCTAAGTATAGAAATAAACGAGATCGGAAAAGAGATAAGTAATTGGAATATTTTCCAATTATAAATAGCATATATTTTCTAAAGTTTAGAAAATAAAGGAAGGCGATATTCGGAAATGTTTTCCAAATAACATAAAAGGCCAATATGGTTATTGAAAATATTTGGTTAACAAATATTGATAAAGAAATAGAGAAGTGATTTAACTAATGGAATATTAATTAAGGGCTCAGTGACATGTTCAAAAGGAAATTTTTATTTTTGAAAAGAGTAAACTGTTTAAAAACTCCCAGGGAAAGACTGTTTGAATTATAAACAAATTTAACAGAAATTTGTGAAAGCAAAATTTGAATTAAAGTATAGCCAGTAAAGTGGTAACTGAGATTGAATTAGAAAGATATCAAACAAATTGGATTATGAGATTCGAATTTGAAGTGTAAATTGATAATCAAGTTAAGAGTTGGGAATCGAGAACGAAACTTGAGTTTGAAATGAAAAATTGGCTTGGTAAAAAGCGAATAGTTGTGTTGGAGATAAAAGTGATTTCAGAGTTTGATTGGGATAACATTGGTATATGCTGAGTTGATAGCATATGGAAGTGATAGAGTTGATATGCCCGACAAAAAGGTACAAGTTTATATTTCTATTGGATATAAGATGTATGAGCCGAATTGGCAAGCCGCTTGGCTGTTTGATTTTCTTTGGGGTTGGAGATGGCCCAGAGAGGCGAGTTGGAGTTTGACGTATTGACCAGTACAAAGGAGGTGCTGGCGAAATTTTTCGAAGAGTTAAGGTGTTAGAAAATTTTCAGGATTTTTGAAAATTTTCGTTGATAAGAATTAATTAATAATTTAATTGAAATTAAATTGGTTCAGTTGAAACTGAAGTTAAGAAGTGAACAAATTTGTTCTAACCAGTCGATAGGGTCGTTCTCTACCTTAGCAATTTCGAGGACGAAATTATTTTAAGTGGGGAAGAATGTAGTGACCCGTACTTTCCTGGTGTAATAATTTATTTATTTAATTATTTAAAAGGTGATTAAAAGGATTTAATGGTCGTGGAATTTAATAATGGTGAATATTTAATAAAAATAAAAATTAAATAATATATTTAATTCTGAATAATCAGAATTGGTCGAAATGGCGATATGGTGTGAACCGGATCATCTGTGATATTTAATTCAGCTTGGAATTGAATTTGAATAAAGAATATATTCAATCGTCGACAGTTGAACGTATAATTATAATATAATTAAAATAGAGCTCGAAATGGCGCGGCAGTTCGCTATTTGGCGATCTGAACTTCAACTGAATGTACAGGATTCGTTTTAAGCCGGATTTCTGTGAAACAAGAAACTGTGGAGCTGGTGGAGTATATCTTTCTAGTGGAAGAGAAAAATCGGGATTTCATTGTGTAGATTTTGAGATACGTCCAAATCAAATTTTAGAAAAAGTCGCTGTGGAATTCCTTTATAATTTATAAAGGAATTATTTATATTTTAAAAAAAGGAATTTCAATATAAATCGAATATCGGGTTGACCCAGAAGTGAATATCGAGTTAGAAATTCATATAGGAATATTCTAGAGCTGTATGGTATTCCACTGTGGATATATACGATAATATAAATTTATTTATATTTGATTTAATTATTTAAAATATATTTATATATTTAAATGGGTCATCCAGAGCTTTAAAAATAGCTGGTTTTGCAAATGAAGTCGGAATTCGACGAAACTAGTTTTGTTGGATCCGCAACATAAAATTATTGTTAGGTGTCAAGTTTCGTGATTTTTAGAGTCAGTGGGTGGTCGTACGGATTTTTAGAGTGAAAAACAGTCAGTATTTTGACAGTTAAAAATACGCGGTGTGAGCATACGGAGTTGGAATTCGACGAAACCAGTTTCGTTGGGACCGTAATGTCGAACTCTAGCTACATGTCCAGTTTCGTGATTTTTAGGTATCATATGTGATCGTATGGATTTTTAGAGTGCAGAGATGAATATAAAATGATAAAGAAAAATATCTAAAAATGTCTAGAAAATATCTAGATATTTGTTAACACTATAAATACCCTCCCCTACTTTCCTTAAAACCTAATTTCTCATATTTTTCCGCCGCTCTTTTTTTTCCATCAACAGTAAAAATGGGAGGAAGAAAATCTAATAGAAATCCAAACATAAATCTACAAATCCACTTACATATATATATATGGACTCGCATCAGTATTGGCATCGATTCCGTGTAGTTTTTATAGGGCTCGAACGCCATTTTTGATTGCTGGAAAATCGAGCGTGCGCCTAGGGTTCCAGTCTTTGGCGAAATAAAGAAGAGTGGGTTTGGTATGATATCGCAATCGGGTTCCTGATGCGGTTTGGGGTCTGTGGGAGTAGTTTGAGGCTGTTTGAACTCTAGATGGGTCAGTTCCTGTTCGTGAATGCCTCAGGACGCGTTGACAGTTGCTGCACCGAGTTCGACAGGAAGCATATGAGGAGGAAGAGTGAGAAAAGATGTGATTTTTGGTGATTTTTATTTCAATTAAAAACCATTGGAGGAGGAGAAGAGGAGGTGAGAACGTCGGCTATTGCTTTGGGATTAAGGAGCAGGTTACGATCTGATTTGGGGAGGAAGAAGGAAGGGTTGGAGCGGACTGGTATTAACAGGGGGGGCCGGTGTTTGCTAATGGGCCAAATTTAAAATGGGTGAGGCCCGTTTAAGTAATAGTTTTAGTTTTATTTATTTTAAATAGGTCGAACTTATAAATTCGATATCTTGGTCATATATTATCAGAATTTGACAAACCAAGATCCGTTGGGATCGTATGGAAGGGCACTACAACAATGAGACTGACCGGGAGTGAATCCGAGCCCGTTACAATTTATAGCAAAATAAATTGTTCGTCTAAATCAAAGACAATTATCGTTAATTAACGATGATAGTCCAAGGTGAGTAAAACTCACAAACACTGAACAGTTTATAATTTCATGTTGTATTTTTAGAACTGTTAGATATTGGCTGATTGACTGTGTGTTGACCGTTTGATTGAACTGCTAGACAGTTAGTTGAATTTCTATATTGATTCTATTTAACCGAATATATCATATGGAACTGAAAGTGATGTTGATTTTATTGTGTAACATCTGTGGATGTAGGGATACAGGTTGGAGGAATCCAACTGGATTCCTCAACATTTATTTTACTGTGATTCATATATTGTGATATATGATGTGTTATATAATCTGTTATGGATTATGTGTGTCAGAATGATGTTGATCATTGTTATTCGATATCTTAAATATCATAAAAGACCCTGGGATGTAAAAGAGATTTATTTCAATGTATATTGAAATAAAGGGATTTTATAAAATCAACAGATTTTATAAAAGGAAATATTTCGAAAGTAAATAAAAGGGGAAAATGTTTTTTTAAAATGAATAGAGTTTTATAAAAGGGAAATCATTTGTAAAGTGAAGAACCGTTACTAAAAGTAAATCTTTATAAATGAATAGTTTAATAGAATAAAGGAGTTAATCGATGTTAGTTTAATCGATTAGAGTTAAAGCAAACGAGTTAATCGAATATAGTTTATTCGAATAGAATAAAGGAGTTAATCGATGTTAGTTTAATCGATTAGAGTTAAATCAAACGAGTTAATCGAATATAGTTTATTCGAATAGAATAAAGGAGTTAATCGATGTTAGTTTAATCGATTAGAGTTAAAGCAAACGAGTTAATCGAATATAGTTTATTCGAATAGAATAAAGGAGTTAATCGATGTTAATTTAATCGATTAGAGTTAAAGCAAACGAGTTAATCGAAGATAGTTTATTCGAATAGAATAAAGGAATTAATCGATGTTAGTTTAATCGATTAGAGTTAAAGCAAACGAGTTAATCGAATATAGTTTATTCGAATATAATAAAGGAGTTAATCGATGTTAGTTTAATCGATTAGAGTTAGAGTAAAAGGAGTTAATCGAATATAGTTTATTTGAATATAGTAAAAGGAGTTATCTAATATAGTTTATTCGATAGGACTTAAGTGAATAGAGTTAGAGTTAAACCAAAAGAGTTAAGTGAATAGAATAAATTGAATAGAGTTATCGAATATACCTTATCGAAGGAAAGAATTATCGAATAGAAAAGATTTGAAAGAGAGTTACATAAGGAAGTTAGTTAAAGAAATAGTTAAGGTTCGGCAGTAAAGGAAATGGTTTGAGTTGGCATTGCGATGGTTTGTTTAAAACATCTGTCTAAGTCCAATGAAGAAGCTTTGGAAATGTTTTCCAAATAAGAAACCAGAAATGTTTTCTAATAAAGAAAACAAGAAATGGAAATATTTTCCATTGTTAATAAAATATATTTTCCAAATTTAGAAAATAAGAAATATTGAATATAGGGAAACATGAGATAAGTAAATTAATGAAATAAAAAGATAAATGTTGAATGATGTTTGATTGATATAAATTTCCATTTGGAAATGATATCGTTGTTTGCACACCTGTTTTCTTCGATAGTTAAATCACAGACTATCGAAGTTTTTGACCATTTTAACGCTGTTAATATGGAGAGACCGGTTGGATTATTATCCAAAGAACCACTCTGTATTGGCATAAGCGTTGCGAAGCATATATGCCAAAGGAAATTGAATGGAGTTATGCAAGGGCTATCATGTTCACAGAATAGTGCCTTCGGTTCATCCTGTTCCTGGATGACTTGTATGGACGGATGCCTGACAGAGTATTTCCAGACGATCACGTATATTGATTTCTCCAACTGTACCAAGAGTGGAAGCGGAGAAGAAAACTTCTTTTAACTAACACATAATGTATGGTTGAAGACGTCAATCGGTGATTTGATGGATTTGACAATGTGGCATTCAAAGTGAATCTGGTATGATGATAAAGCGTAGCATCTAACCTCATCATCCGGTAAATGACAGAATTCGGGCAGGCAGCATGGCTAAGTCGGTCGCACCGAAGTAGGGTGTATAATCACCTGATCTAGAGTTTCATTTACTTCTAAAATCTATTGTTGGTGATGTCCCATTCAGGAAACGGTTGCTGATCCCAACCGTTGGTGATATACATTCGATACACTCAAGCGAAATGAGTGGTCGGTCATGTGTGGCCGGGTTGCAAGATGTTCTTGTTGAACCCAGTGTATTCCTCTCTAGAGGTACACTAGCGAAAGGTGGTTCCATACCTTGTCATAGTTGGAAACCCATTACCCAATACGTGCTTGCGGTTTTGATTGTATACTATATATGTAGAACGTGAGATGAAAGTGTTTCTGCTAGATGATTATTATATTGTGATTGATAGACATTATTATAATATCAAAAGGGTTTTGATATAAAGATGATTTGGATTCTCATAAGGGAAAACCCCGTTCCGTTATACGGCGTGGTCTTACGAGTTGTCGATTACCTGCTTGAACTGTTTTAAACTGTTTTACTCACACCAGTCCCATGACTGACCCGGAGTTTACTTTGTTGTTTTCCCTAAACTCTTGGGTGCCTAAATTTGTACGGGCAGTCAAGTAGTCGGGATTTACAGATATACTGGAAGAGCTTGGAGCAGGAGGCTTCAGGATCATATAGCTATAGTTATTTCCGTTGTGTTGTAAGTGTTGTACTTTGATAATGATATGTATATTCAAGTACAAATTTGTATTTCAAAGTTATGTTATGAAATATATTTATTCGTTCCGCTGTGAGATTCGTGTTACTCTGATATTGTGTTCTTCTTCTTCTTCTATTCTAAGTTTCTATCTTATCTTTCCTCACCCTCTAATTTCTTTCATTAATGACCGGTATTGATGTTTTGGTTATCGACATCGTGTTTATGTCGATAACCAAAGTCGCTCAAAATCCCGGGTCATTACAGGGTCCAACTGGACTCCTCAATATTTATGATACTGTTCTGTTCATATATTGTAATATATGATGTGATACATAATCTGTTTGATTATGTGTGTTTAAATGATATCGTTCATTGTGGTTTGCTATTTTAAATATCATAAAAGACCCGGGGATGTAAATAGAATAAAGGAAATTTTATAAAATCAATCGATTTTATAAAAGGAAATATTTTGAAAATTTAGTATTTATAAAATCATAGGATTTTATAAAGGAGAACATTTATTTAGGAAATAAATAGAAGTATAAAGGAAACATTTATTTAGAAAATAAATAGAATAAAGGAATATTTATTTGGGAAAATAAATAGGATTTATAAAAAGGAAATTAACGAGATAGAAAAGAGTTAGTCGATTAGAGTTATCAAATAGAAATCAAATCCAATATAGTTTATTCGAAGGAGTTAGTCAAACATAGTTATTCAGGATAAGTTGCCATTTTGCACGACTGCTAGCATAGTTCGCACGGCTGCAGATAGCCTATGGCGGTCGGATGTTTCCTAAAGGAATCAGGCGTAACCATTTTGATCGATGCGACCTAGAGTCAAGTGAATGGAGTTAAATTCAATATTAGTTATTCGAATAGGAGTTAAACAAATAGAGTTATTCAATTAGAGTTAATCTAAATAGAGTTAAACAAGATTAGAAACTGACTAGAGATTAGTTAAGTTGAATAGTTTTCTGAGTATCGATCTAATGTTGGTTTCGGCCTTCGGGGTTTATACTTAGGGAATTGTTCTCCTACTAGTTTACGGTTAGGGACTAATAGTTGTGGAATGGTAGTGATGCATGAATAAACAATGGAAATGTTTTCCAGTGTTAATAACATATATTTTCAAAACATAGAAAATAAGGAAATGTGAATATATATATATATATATGTTAAATGATGATTGATCGATATAATTTCCATCTGGAAATAATATCGTTGTTTGCACACGTGTTT
The DNA here is from genome assembly GCA_030737875.1 of Allium sativum. NCBI lineage: Eukaryota > Viridiplantae > Streptophyta > Magnoliopsida > Asparagales > Amaryllidaceae > Allium > Allium sativum. The sequence goes on along the minus strand of CM060926.1, from coordinate 942,572,777 downwards.
TTCTTTGATAGTTAACTCATCGACTATCGAAGTTTTTGACGATTTTAACGTTGTTAGTATGGAGAGACCGGTTGGATTATTATCCGAAGAACCACTCCGTATTGGCATAAGCATTGCGAATCATATATGCCAAAGATAATTGAAGACGGAGTAAAGTGCAAGGGCTGTTGTATAAATCTTAGATAACAGTGCCTAAGATGGATATACTAAATAGTGCCTTCGGTTTGTTCAGTTCCAGGACAACTTGTATGGACGAAGGTCTGACAGAGTATATCTGATAGATTGCGTAAGTTGATCTCTTCAAACGTATTCACGTTTGGTGGCGGAGGAATTCGTTTCCCTTAGTTGTATACCCGTGTTATTTCTGGGGAAATCAATTTGTGATTTGGCGGGTATGACGATGTGACATTCGAAGTGAATCTGATGTGATGATAAAGCGTAACCTCAAGCCTCATCAACCGGTAAATGACAGAAATCGGGCAGGTAGCATGGCTATGTAGGTCGCACCTATTAGGGTGTATAAGTACCTGATCTAGAGTATCATTTACTTCTAAAAATCTATTGTTGATGCTGTCCCATTCGGGAAACGGTTGGTGATCCCAACCGTTGGTGATATACATTCGATACACTCAAACGAAATGAGTGGTCGGTCATGTGTGGCCGGGTTGCAAGATGTTCTTGTTGAACCCAGTGTATTCCTTTCTAGAGGTACACTAGCGAAAGGTGGTTCCGTACCTTGTCATAGTTGGAAATCCATTACCCAATACGTGCTTGCGGTTTTGATTGTATACTATATATGTAGAACGCGAGATGAAAGCGTTTCTACTAGATGATTATTATATTGTGGTTGATAGACATTATTATAATATCAAAAGGTTTTTGATATAAAATATTTTGGATTCTCATAAGGGAAAAATCCATTCCGTTATACGACGTGGTCTTATGAGATATCGTTTAATGGCTCAAACTGTTTTAAAATGTTTTACTCATACCAGTCCCATGACTGACCCGGAGTTTATTTTGTTTTGTTTCCCTAAACTCTTGGGTGCCCAATTTTGTATGGGCAGTCAAGTAGTCGGGATTTACAGATATACCTGAAGAGTTGGAGCAGGAGGCTTCAGGATCATATAGCTATAGTTTATTTCCGTTGTGTTGTAAGTGATGTACTTTGATAATGATGTATATTCAAGTACATATGTATATTTCAAGTTATGTTATATATTATTCGTTCTGCTGTGAGGTTCGTGTTACTCTGATGTTGTGTTCTTCTTCAATTCTAAGTTTCTATCTTATCTATTCTCACCCTCTAAATTCTATCTATTAGTTTCCTGATTTCTAGTGCAATTTTGGGTTGGACTTGTGTTATTTAGTCAGCTCAAATTGGACTGGATTTTCGGGTCATTACAGTTGGTATTAGAGCTTAAGGTTAAGTGAATTACCTTGGCTCTGTGGCGTGACTCAGTAGAGATGGGGTTAGTAATACCCTAGATTGAGTTTGAGTGTATATATACAAGTGAACATATTTGTTATTTGATATAAAAATTTGTTTTATATTGTGGAAATTTATTGAGTGAGTTGTTTATGGATTCTGGTCGATCAGTTTGATCCACTGTATCGTAGGAGTTACTAAACACTTGAATACGATGAACCGTCATGGTATGTTTTGAAAAGAGGGTAAACGAAATAATTTTGCCCCAAATTATATTTTGATATAGAGGATTTATATTGGAAAAATTATAATATAGTGGATATATTGGTTGTTATTATAATCGAGTAAAGATTATAAATTAAATGGTTATGTGAATAACCAATCAGAATTCATATAAGTGAAATACGTGAAATCAGACGAGTTAAATCTGAAATTTAAACCAGAAATTGAGTTAAAACTCTGGAGAATTGGATAAGTGTTTGTAAATGGATTTGGATTAAAAATAAGGAAAATTTAAGATCCTGGGAGATTTTAAATTGTTTTACAAGCAGTGTGAATTATATTTTGAAATGGATTTCAAAGTGGAAATGTTTAGAAATGGTTTTATAGTATTGAACTCCCGTCGATCGCTGGAAAATAGATTCTGATGATGACAACTGCATCATCAGTATTCATTTTCGAGTTGTAAGTGACGAATTACTACCAGAGATACTGTTTTGAATTTATTTTGGGAAAGACAAGTTGTGTTGAATTTCAAAAAAGGAAAATTTGAGTTTTGAAAAGAGTAAACTGTTTAAAAAAAACTCCCAGGGAAAGACTGTTTGAAGTAAAAATAAATTTAACAGAAATTTGTGAAAGCAAATTTGAATTAAAGTAAAGCCAGTAAAGTGGTAACTGAGATTGAATTAGAATGGTATCAAGACAAATTGGATTGTGAGATTCAAATTTGAAGTGTAATGTGATAATTAAGTTAAGAGTTGGGAATCGAGAAGAAACTCGAGTTGAAATGATATTTGGCTTGGATATAAGCGAAATGTTGTGTTGTGGATAAAAGCAGATTGGAATTTGATTGGGATGACCCTTGTATCCGCTGAATTGATAACAGGTGGAAAAGATATAACGATATGCCGACAAAAGGTACAAGTTTATATTTCTATTGGATATAAGATTTATGAGCCGAATTGGCAAGCCGCTTGGCTGTTTGATTTTCTTTTGGGATGGAGATGGCCCAGAGAGGCGAGTGGTGGTTTGACGTATTGACCAGTACAAAGGAGGTGCTGGCGAAACTTTTCAAAAAAAAATAAGGCGTTAGAAAATTTCCAGGATTTTTGAAAATTTTCGTTGATAAGAATTAATTAATATTTAATTGAAATTAAATTGGTTCTGTTAAACTGAAGATAAGAAGTGAACAAATAAGTTCTAACCAGTCAATAGGGTTTGTTTTCTACCTTAGCAATTTCGAGGACGAAATTATTTTAAGTGGGGAAGACTGTAATGACCCGCATTTTCAGCGATATAATGATTAATTAATTAACTAATTTAAATAGTGAATTAAAGGATTTAATGGTCATGGAATTAAATAATGGTGAATATTTAATTAAAATAATAAATTAAATAATATATTTAATTCTGAAATAATCAGAATTGGCTGAAATGGCGATATGGTGTGAACTGGATCATTTGTGATATTTAATTCAGTTTAGGATTGAATTAGATTAACGAATATATTTAAATAATGACAGTTTGAACGTATAATTATATTATAATTAAAATCGAGCTTGAAATGGCGCTGTAGTTCGTAATTTGGCGATTTGAACTTCAACTGAATGTATAGGGCTCGTTTTTAATCGGATCTGTGAAACAAGAAACATGTGGAGCTGGTGGAGTATATCTTTCTAGTGGAAGAGAAAAATCAGGATTTCGTCGTGTAGATTTTGAGATATGTCCAAATCAAATTTTGAAATAGTCGCTATAGAATCGTTTATCGACCGTATCGGTTTATTCGATATAACTAGAGATCGAGTTGGAATTTAGACAAGGTTCTTTTGGGAAATAGCGATAATTTAATTTTTAGAATTTTACTGTAATTTTTAATTAATTAAATAAGGAACTTTTTATTTGGAGTATTTTGCACCCTGTAATCAACATTTTGAGGTTTCAAAATATGAGTTAATCTACCGGTATTATTATATTTTTGGAACCATGACACAATGCTCAGTACGATGATATATCCATATCTGTCGATAACGTTCCATAAATAAGCGAAATTTACATAACGGACACCGACACTTAGACATTGCACAAGTAAACCAAGAAGGGGTGGACAAATATCCATATCGCCACTCATACGTTGCAGACCTATCCTACATGTACACGCGAAGACCCCTTCTCCCTCTTTTTTCTTCCGGAAATCATTTAGACACGTAGAGGAAGGAATTCACAGACAAAAGTTACTTGGTCCTTAGGCTTCCACGATTACATTAAGATATTTTAACTATCCTATATAAATACACTAACTCAAATCATTTAACCTAATTCCCATTTTTCGTTCATCAAAACGGGCCGCCATGAGATAACTTTCTCAGCCAAGAATTTCAATCGAAGAAATTCAAAAGAAAAATAAAAACAATTCCCGAAAATCGTGAAATAATTATGCTTAAGCTCCTGGGATCTTGCTCTTAAATTCTATATCATTCTTTTTGAGTTCGAACTCGACTTGACTCGCTGCTGACCTTGGAGTCGTGAGCTAGGGTTGCGTCATTGTTTCAGGCGGATTGAGGAGGGTTCGACACCTGGGTTGGTGTGCGGTTTCCAAGTAGAGGAGTACATGGGTGATCGTATTTTTTTGTTATTGTCTGAAGTGCGAAAGTCAGATTAGGGGAAAGAGGAGTAAGTGTTGAAGCTTGTTCGAATTTATGGAGGGGAAGGTGACGAGGTGTTTTGCGAGAAGGAGATAACGAAGAGATGGATGTTGTTTTGGATGCGTAGGCTTTTGCTGAGGGGTATGGGAAATGGGGTGTTGACTGATGAAGTTGGAAGGGTCTGTGATAGGTGGAGGACAGGGGTAATGGTGAATTGTGGTAGATAAGATGGTAAAGGGTATGGATGGATCTATGGTTCGGGATTTGTTTAGTGGTGCCAAGAATTGGAGGAAGGCCTTTTGATGTCAGTTGAGCTGAACTGTGGGAGTTAACAAGATTTGAATTGGAGAATTTCCAAGTGAATGGGTGATGTTGACTGTTTGTAGGTGAATGGTAGTTGTCTGGAGCCAGGCAGTGGTCGTTTGTGATGCTGCGAAGCTGATAGACAAGGTTGGAGCATGATGAGATGTGAGTGGTCGATGTAGCGGAAAATTTGGTCTTGTGAAGCTGGTTGTGTACTGCAGTATTGTGAATTGGCAGTATTTGTTCAGGGAGGAAGTGTGGTTGTTCCAAACAGAAGTGCAGAGGTGATGGTTTGTGAAGTTGATGTCTAAGTCTTAGTTGTGAGCTGTTAGTGTATGATGGTGGAAAGGCAGTTTAACAGAAGGCTTTGATGAGAATCCGATGGGATCGTATGGACGACGAAAACAAAATGGAACAGATTTGGGATGATTCAGAACTCATCGCAATTTATGACGGAATATAACATCTGAATCAAATCAAGCGACAGTTATCGTTATTAACGATGATCGTCCAATGTGAGTAAAACTCACCAACTCTGAACAGTTCTATTTTTATAATGTATATTTAGAACTGATAAATGATGACTGATTGCTGTGTGTTAACTGTTGGTTGAGTTGTTTGTGTATTGATTGAAATCATAGATAACGATATATATATATATATATATATATATATATATATATCGTTAATCGAATATTGATTCTGTTTTATCAGAATATTTTATATATGTGTTGTTTAACATCTGTGATGTAGGGGAACAGGTTGGAGGGGTCCAACTGGACTCCTCAATATTTATGATACTGTTCTGTTCATATATTGTAATATATGGTGTGATATATAATCTGTTTGATTATGTGTGTTTAAATGATATCGATCATTGTGGTTTGCTATTTTAAATATCATAAAAGACCCTGGGATGTAAATAGAATAAAGGAATTTTTATAAAATCAATCGATTTTATAAAAGGAAATATTTTGAAAATAAAGTATTTATAAAATCATAGGATTTTATAAAGGAGAACATTTATTTAGGAAATAAATAGAAGTGTAAATGAAACATTTATTTAGAAAATAAATAGAATAAAGGAATATTTATTTGGGAAAATAAATAGGAATTATAAAAAGGAAATTAACGAGATAGAAAAGAGTTAGTCGATTAGAGTTATCAAATAGAAGTCAAATCCAGTATAGTTTATTCGAAGGAGTTAGTCAAACATAGTTATTCAGGATAAGTTGCCATTTTGCACGACTGCTAGCGTAGTTCGCACGGCTGCAGATAGCCTACGGCGGTCGGATGTTTCCTAAGGGAATCAGGCGTAACCATTTTGATCGCTGCGATCTAGAGTCAAGCGAATGGAGTTAAATTCAATATTAGTTATTCGAATAGGAGTTAAACAAATAGAGTTATTCAGTTAGAGTTAATCGAAATAGAGTTAAACAAGATTAGAAACTGACTAGAGATTAGTTAAGTTGAATAGTTTTCTGAGTATCGATCTAATGTTGGTTTCGGCCTTCGGGGTTTATACTTAGGGAATTGTTCTCCTACTAGTTTACGGTTAGGGACTAATAGTTGTGGAATGGTAGTGATGCGTGAATAAACAATGGAAATGTTTTCCAGTGTTAATAACATGTATTTTCAAAACATAGAAAATAAGGAAATGTGAATATATATATACGTATATATATATACATATGTATATATATATATGTTAAATGATGATTGATCGATAAAATTTCCATCTGGAAATAATATCGTTGTTTGCACACGTGTTTTTCTTTGATAGTTAACTCATCGACTTTTGACCATTTTAACGTTGTTAATATGGAGAGACCGGTTGGATTATTATCCGAAGAGCCACTCTGTATTGGCATAAGCGTTGCGAATCATATATGTCAAAGATAATTGAAGACGGAGTAAAGTGCAAGGGCTGTTGTATAAATCTTAGATAACTGTGCCTAAGGTGGATATACTGAATAGTGCCTTCGGTTTGTTCAGTCCCAGGACAACTTGTATGGACGAAGGTCTGACAGAGTATATCTGATAGATTGCGTAAGTTGATCTCTTCAAACGTATTCACGTTTGGTGGCGGAGGAATTCGTTTCTCTTAGCTGTATACCCGTGTTATTTTGGGGGAAATCAATTTGTGATTTGGCGGGTATGACGATGTGACATTCGAAGTTAATCTGATGTGATGATAAAGCATAACATCAAGCCTCATCAACCGGTAAATGACAGAAATCGGGCAGGTGGCATGGCTATGTAGGTCGCACCTATTAGGGTGTATAATCACCTGATCTAGAGTTTCATTTACTTCTAAAAATCTATTGTTGATGCTGTCCCATTCGGGAAACGGTTGTTGATCCTAACCGTTGGTGATATACATTCGATACACTCAAGCGAAATGAGTGGTCGGTCATGTGTGGCCGGGTTGCAAGATGTTCTTGTTGAACCCAGTGTATTCCTTTCTAGAGGTACACTAGCGAAAGGTGGTTCCATACCTTGTCATAGTTGGAAATCCATTACCCAATATGTGCTTGCGATTTGGATTGTATACTATATATGTAGAACGTGAGATGAAAGCGTTTCTACTAGATGATTATTATATTGTGGTTGGTAGTCATTATTATAATATCAAAAGGTTTTTGATATAAAGATATTTTGGATTCTCATATGGGAAAAAACTGTTCCGTTATACGGCGTGGTCTTATGAGATATCGTTTAATGGCTCAAACTGTTTTAAAATGTTTTACTCATACCAGTCTCATGACTGACCCGGAGTTTATTTTGTTTTGTTTCCCTAAACTCTTGGGTGCCCAATTTTGTATGGGCAGTTAAGTAGTCGGGATTTACAGATATACCTGAAGAGCTGGAGCAGGAGGCTTCAGGATCACATAGCTATAGTTTATTTCCGCTGTGTTGTAAGTGTTGTACTTTGATAATGATGTATATTCAAGTACAGATGTATATTTCAAGTTATGTTATATATATATTATATGTTATTCGTTCCGCTGTGAGGTTCGTGTTACTCTGATGTTGTGTCTTCTTCTTCTTCTATTCTAAGTTTCTATCTTATCTATTCTCACCCTTTAAATTCTATCTATTAGTTTCCCGATTTCTTGTGCAATTTTGGGTTGGACTTGTGTTATTTAGTCAGCTCAAATTGGACCGGATTTTCGGGTAATTACAAGACTAGTAGAAGCAACACAGCCAATGGTCAAAACATCATTGCTACAATAAAGGAAGCGATGGTTCCAGTGCGACCTCGAGCTAACTTTACCACTTTGTGCATGAACTTCGCCAGCTTGGTAGGCAATCCTTTCAAAGGAACTGAATCCATTATGGAAGTTCAGGCTTGGTCGTTTCACTCATGCGAAAGGATTTTCAAAGGACTTGAGATTGAGGATATATAAGAAAGATTTCTGGCCTCATGGTAATACAGGAAGGATCCTTGGCTTGGTGGGGAACCATTCTCCAAAATGAGCCGGACAATGGTATGACATGGGATCGATTCAAAGAGGTACTAAGAGAACAAAATATGTTGGAGGAAGGAAAATCATGACTATATTGAAGCTTTATGGATCTAAAGCAGGGATGGATGATAATAGAGGAATAGTCAAACAGGTACATTGAGTTATCACGATACAGGCCCAAATTGATCATCACAACATTAAAAAAAACGAAAGGTTCATACTAGGGTTGAGGGAGGAATCTCACGAGAAGATGATTGCTCACATAAAGAGAACTTTTGTCGACATAGTGGATAAAGGATTTCAATATGAAACCATCGGCAAGAAGAATATGATAAGAACCCCTAACTACAGTAACAACTTTAAAAAGCGAAAGTTTAACCAACTAGGAAGGAAGTCAGTGCAGAACAAGACCACGAGAGGTCTAACAATGTAGGTCATATGTTTTAAATGTGGACAGAAGGGGTATTTCTTTACGACTTATCTAAAATCCTAGTATCTGAAGAATTCCTGCTACAAGCCACCAGACGCGACACCTAGCTAGGATTGCCCACTGAAGCAGAAAGGACATTAGGTCCGCATCTTTGCGATTAAGGATGAAACTTCCACCTCAACAGATGTGTCGGGAAAGGGAGTTTTGGGAGGTAAAATTTACATAAATAATATTCTAGTTAGAGCATTATTTGATATCAGGGCTTCCTATAGTTTCATCTCCAAAGAATTATTTAGCAAGCTAAAACTCATCACAATGTCGTTAGAAACACCGATACGAATAACCCGCCCAATCGGGAATAAAACCAGTTTAGGTGTATGTGAAAATGTACCCATAACAATACAGCTCAATGTTTTTGATACAACCTAGTTGTCCTTAATTTTGATGTATTTGAGGTCATACTCGGTATGGATTGGCTTTCCAAATATAAAGCTCTACTTGATTGCAAAAGAAGAACCGTTAAGTTAGAAACAAGAAAAAGACAGGCTGTTACAATCGAATGTAGTGAAGCAAGCCCCATAAGAGAGAGTCTTATTTATTCCTTAAACTCTTTCCAAAAAGGTATAAATGAGATACTAATTGTGGAAAAAAAATCGGATGTGTATGAAAAAGTTAAGAGTTTACCTCCATATAGGGAATAGAATTTCATATTGCATTAATTCTGATGCGAGACCAGTTTTTCACTCTTTTCGAATGATGGCCCCCAAGGAGGTTAATGAGTTAAGGAACCAAACCGATAAGTTGTTGAAAAAGGGATTAATTCAGCCTAGTCACTCAAGCTGGAGCTCGGTCATAGTATTTGTTGCAAAATCACACGGTTCTTTAAGATTGTGTGTGGATTACCGAGACATAAATAAGTAGACAATAAAATCAGGTATCCTCTACCCATCATAGATGACTTGTTCTATAAACTACATGATGCTCGGGCATTTTCTAAAATGGACCTAGCCACAGGATTCCGTCAATTAAGGATAGTAGAAGACTGCATTCCTTATACCGCTTTTGTGGGACTCAATGATTTTTATGAGGATAGTTATGCCCTTTGGACTGACTAACACACCCGCCTATTTTATGGTTCTAATGAACCATGTATTCAGAGAAGTGCTTCATAAACTTTTGTTATTATTTATTCATGACATTCTCATATACTCCAAAATGGAGGAAAAAGTTGAAAGACATCTCGAGATTGTGTTAAAAAATCTAAGAAGAAATGTGCTAAAAGCTAAATTTTTGAAATGTCATTTCTAGGAAGAAAAAGTAAGTTTTTTAAAAACATGTTGTGTCAAAATAAGGGATTTCAGTTAATCCTGGAAAAATTATGGCCTCACGGACTAGAAACAACCAAGAACTCCGAAAGAGAACTTCAGTTTCTTGGGATTGGCTGTTTGTTATCAAAGATTTATTCAAGACTTCTCCGAGATTGCTCAAATCCTAACCAAGTTAACCATTAAGGATGCAAAGTTTGAATGGACATCAAAGTGTGAGGAATCATTCTAAGAATTAGAGAAAAAATTAACCACATCCTTGGTTTTAACCATCATTGATGAAAGTGGAGAAATAATCATATACACGGATGCATATGGAGAAGGCGTAGGAGTTGTACTCATGCAGCACAAGTAGACAACTAAATACTCATGAAGGAAGTTATGCAACACGCGACTTAGAGTTATTAGCAGTGGTGTTTGCACTTAAGATATGGCGACATTATTTGCTAGGTGAATAGTTCTAGCTATTCACAGATCACAAATATTTGAAATATCTTTTCACTTAGAAGGATTTGAATATGAGACAACTACGCCTGTTGGAATTAATTGCATCTTATGATCTGCATATTCTATATATGCCCAAAAAAGCCAATGTTGTAGCTAATGCATTAAGTAGAAAACATGCCGTCATCGCATATTTGGTGGTAACACAAACACTTTTAGAGAGTATAGCCGATAAGGAAAAGGGAGATGCATACTTAAGAAAGATTGTTAGGAGCATACGACTTAGATATTACTCCAGTTTTGAGAAGGATCATAAAGAAGTGTTAAGACTACAAGGAAGTATTTGTGTTCTGAATGTGGATAACTTGCATCAAAAAGTATTAACCGGACGTCACCAATCAAAACTGAATATCCATCCCGGTGTAAGCAAGATATAATGGGATGTGAAAAGTACCTTTTTGATGGAGAAGCATGAGGCAAGATATCTCCATCCATGTTAGTAGATGCGCGAATTGTCAATAGGTCAAGAGCGATCAACAGAGGTTTGGTGGATTATACCAATCGCTTGAAGTTCTGACATATAAGTGAGATCAGATATTAATGGATTTCATCGATGGATTTCCTCAATCAAGGAAATGAGAGTGCACATTTTATTCTAGTAAAATAAACCAGAACCACAGCCAGTTAAGCAGAAATATATATGAAGGAGAAAGTACGATTGCTTGGAATTCCCAGTAATACTTTCGGCGATCGAGACCCTATTTTTACCAGCAAGTTTTGGGATGCATTGCAAACAACTTTGTGAACGAAGTTGAGTATTAGTACATTATATCATCCTCAAACAGATGGTCAAACAGAAATAATGAACCGAATTTTAGAAGACCTCCTTAGGGATTGTGTCTTAGATTTTGGAGGATTGTGGGAAAATTATGAGCACTTGGTAGAATTCTCTTGCAATAATAGTTACCAAACAAGCATCAGCATGGCACCATTTGAAGCATCGTATGGTCGGCTCTGCAGATCTCTAACTTGTCAGATTGAGACCGGTAATCAATTAGTACTTGGCCCGGAGATGATTATGGAAGCTTCTTAGAAGGTAGAAGAAACAAGAAAGAAAATGAAGGAAGCATAAAATAGACAAAAAAGCTACGTTGATCAAAGACGCAGGGATTTGGAGTTTTCTGTCAGAGATTACGATTTGTGATGATCTCTCCAACGAGGGGAGTAGTGAGATTTAGCCGTATAAGAAAGATAGCTCCTCGATATATCGGACCTTATCTTATTCTAGAGCAGATTAGCACTTTAGCTTACCAAGTGGAGTTGCCAGAGAGATTGGAAGGAGTGCATATTGTTTTCCATATATCTCATTTACGGAAATATGTGCACAACATAGAACAAGTTGTGGAATCGACTACTCAGGAAGATCTGGAGATCGAGCCTAATTTATCTGTCACTAGACAACCAATTCAGATTGTATATCATGATTAGAAATGATTAAGATGGAAGGTTGTTGTTTAGTAAAAAAATCAATGGAGTGGAGATCCACATGATTGCACTTGGGAAACAGAGTAAATAATGAAGAAATCATACTTAGAATTTAATCTAGTATGAACTAAGGTATGTGCCGCTTATGGTAAAAACACATATCATAGTTTGTCTTTGATGATGAAATAAAGTATCTTTTAGGGGTCATTCTCTTATCATTAATTTCGAGGAGAATGAAATAACCCAAAAATTTAATCTCTCGATTTAAGGATTTAAGTTAAGGAAAATCCCAAATTCTTTCAAAAACTCAGAATGATAATTATTATTGTTTAATAGAGATTTTAACAATCTTTTAATTATTTATAAGCCACAAGAAAATTAATCTTGGATTTTGTTTACCCAGAAAAATAGTTTAACTCAAACCGAAAAGTGTGACCCATAAATGAATCCTGGATTCTCGACGGTTTGATGGATAAAAGTTGTACAAAGGTGTAACATACATGTATACACGTATGTGGTTATGATAGCCATAATAAATTAGTAAGAAGATTAATTAAGCTAAGAAGAGCAGGAAAAAGTAAATAAATAAGGACAAAAAGTGTTCGCTTTAATAAGATAATACCACTCCCTAACATCATTACACTTACACACATAACACTCTTGCACATGATGTGAAAACATAGGGGGGTCGGCCATGTAGGGGGTAGGGGAGGTGGTTTTGATAAATTTACATTAAATATTTTCCTATAAAATCTTACTCATTTCACCTCATTTCTGCACATCATTCTCTTCTCTTCTTCCTCCCCCTAAGCTAACTAATGGCTTTTACATTATAAGAAGTATATAAGAAAAAGAGAAGAAATTTATCCACTACTCATCTAAGTACCCTAAGGCGTCGAAACTATAGGCAAACTACTTTCGATCTTCATTTAAAATTCACCACCACTCGATAAAGCTTGGAGATCCAAACTCCACCTCATACCCACCTAGGCCAGGCGGATTGTTTCAGCCTTTGGATATCCCGCAATGGAAGAGGAAAAGCGTCTGTATGGATTTCATCGATGGATTGCCACGATCAAGGAAGCGCAATATGATCATTTGGGTGATAGTGGATAGAATTACAAAGACCGCTCTTTATTCCTGTGAAGAGCAAGAGGACGACGTCTTGGCTGGTATTTGTTTATCTCTGAGAGATAGTTCGATTGCATGGGGTACCTTCCAATATAGTGAGCGACCGCAACCCCATCTTTACTTAAGAGTTTTGGAAGAGCTTGCAGGAAGCGTTAGGTACACAGCTACGTTTAAGTACAACATACCATCCTCAAACATATGGATAGACTAAGAGGGTGAATATAGTTCTTGAGGATCTTCTAAGATTGTGTATCCTAGACTTTGGAGGGACGTGGGAAGAGCGTCTACTAAGATTGTGTATCCTAGACTTTGGAGGGACATGGGAAGAGCGTCTACCTTTGCTGGAATTCTCCTACAACAAAAGTCACCAAGAAAGCATAGGCATGACATCTTTTCAAGCATTATATGGACGACCTTGTAGATCACCGACTTGTTGGTGGAAGTTTATGGACAGACTTCTACTTGGACTGGAAATGATTCGAGATACCTCTGAGAAGATTAATTTTAACCGCCGAAGGATAAACGCTGCTCAAGATAGACAGAAATCTTATGCTGACAAAAGGAGGACCGACTTGGAATTTGAAGTGGGAGATATGGTCTTCATTAAAGTGTCACCGCTAAGGAATGTAGTTTGCTTTGGCTCAGTAGGTAAGTTAGCACCGAGAATTGTAAGGCCATTCCCTATCATAGAGACGATTAGGAAGATGGCTTATAGGATTAAGCTAGCGGATAGACTGGCGGGCGTACATGATATATTTCACATTTCCCATTTGAGGAAATGTCTCCACAATACAACAGAGATAGTAGAGCTGAGCACTCTTGAGGACATAGAAGTTGAGAAGGAAGCATCAGTTAGACGAATTACTACTCATATCCGTGGATCAGAAATCAAGAAGCTTCGCAGTAAGGAAATCAAATTAGTTAAAGTGCAATGGGAAGAAGACCACCAAGATACGACATGGGAACCCGAAGACAGGATTCTCACTTCTTATCCTTTTCTTTTTGAGAGTACGTTCTTGACTCCTTTTTCAAGCTTTTACTTTTCATTTGCTTCTATCATTCTAGTTTTATTTATCCCATCGTTCGAACCTTTCGATCCTTAGATAGAAATCATTGGGTGGAAACATGTATTTGAAACATGTTATGCTTGATGGTTGCAAGTGGATGCAAGTATTTGCAAGTGGTTGCTCGTGGATGCATGTACACACCCTAGGCACTAGGTCGGCTAAATCACTTACATATTGCATATGGATGTGTGTGCATTAGGATTTTATATGGATGAAAATTGATGTATCAACATATGGATGTTGCATTTTGGTGAAGGATTGTGCACGCATATAGAGCTTATATGTTATACTAGGATTATTTACATACATTTTGGATACATGGCACTAACATACGATGGATTAAGGAGGTCAACTGAATCAGTCGACCGCCTGATTTTCGCATTAGCGTAAGGACATAAACACACACTTTTGCATATATACATACAAGCATTAGAAAAATCTTAAAGACAATGGATGCTTGTGGATGATGGATGATAGATGGTTGTGGTTGTTAGGAGAGTAGCATTCTTCTTAACCTGAAGATTTCAGGACGAAATCCATTAAGTAGGGGAGAATGTAACACCCAAGAATTTAAACACCTTATAACCATGCTTAAAGATGATATATCGAGAATAACTTAATTTAAATATTCAGAATTAAATGAAACCGGCATTACCGTCGTGTTCATCTCGAAATTCAGGTTCAGATAGACCCCAAATATGCGTAAAACGGATAAATTATGAAGAAGCTATGGAACTTAGAAGTTAGTATACATATGAGGTTCATATGTATAAATATAAATAACAAAACATATGTCCAGAAAAATCATACGAGACGTGCGCGGGAACGAGGCCCATTGGAGGATGACCCAAACTCAGCCCGGGTCGACCTATGGGTCGACCCATAAGAGGCTGGGTCGACCCACCGTGGATCTGGGCAGATCCATTCTGCGAACCTGAACTGTTTTGTACACTATATTCACTGTTGACTCAGCATGACTTGTACGGTTTGGATTTAAAACATACAAATGGGGGAATGCTGCTAGAGATGGGATTAAATAGAGCCAACACCAAGACGTGGACTTAAATTGGACTTGGACTTCTTATGGCGTAGTGTTATACAATTATCTTCACCAAGATTCGTTGTGAGTTACAGTTATTTACAGATCTGATTTCTTAGGACTTGAACATGACAGTTAAATGAAATTGGTTAGGATCTACAATGTTAGTGACATAAATATTATCCATGTTTTCACTGTAAATCACCTGTGCTATTATGATAAGTTATACATATGCCTCTGATGTTAATTAAACAAGTTATAAATATGCCTGTGACGTTAAACAAGTTATACATATGCCTGTGATGTTAACTAAACAAGTTGTACATATGCCTATGATGTTAAACAAGTTAAACACATGTCTGTGATGTTGAATAAATAACAAGTTAAATGTATCTGTCTTCCTTTTCCCATTTCTATGTTTATTTCAAGTCTTTCCTATATGCCTACATGATTCTATCCTTCTTCCACCATTTCCTTTTTATTTTAAGCCTAGTCTATGCCTTTAGAAGCCTAGGCCATACCCGATTAGAGTGTGCGTATAATTGGGGCAATAGTGAATGACATAAAAAGGAAAATTAGGCATGATAATTAATTTGGACTGATTGACTATATTTTGGGAAAATGGACAAATATAAACATGTTAGACTTGTTGTAAACTAATAACAGGGATAATGAGTATATGTGGCTATAACTTGGTAGAAGTATGCATAAACCAATACAAGTTGTAATTTGGGGACATGATTAAGATGCATATTAAATGGACATGTTAAATTTGACTTAAAACAGACGTTAAGTAAATTGACATGTTGAGAATAAGGTAAGTATCAGATGTAGTTTAATAAACTAATATGTTAAGGGAATTGTATACATCTAGGCAGTTGTTTTGGGAAGGGTTGTACACATAATGACATGTAATAATTACAACCATGCTTATTAGTAAACCTAAACCTGCTAGATAAAATATGAGAATTAATAAGCTAAGAGGTCCATCGTTCTTGCTGTTGTATTGGGTTTTGGGACTCTTAAATCCTACTTTTGGGGGCACAAGCTTAGGGGGTTTGGCTTGTGTCAATCTATTGTTTGGAACCCATATCATCAGTATCCCTGTTGGTATCTTGTTAGAGGGGACGTCACACTTGGTAGGGGCCAGAGCACGCTTTACTGAATTGGATAGTAAGAACAAGGGGGTTGTTACAGGTGTGTTACAGCGGAGTCATGAGCGTGCATGTGTTCGACTAGGGAAGATAAGACGCTATAACACCAGTAAATAGGTATGTGTCATATAGTTGCTTGGTTACGGAGTGATACACCTTACTGCCAGGGCTGACACAAGGTATTTATGTAGTAGGGAGCCGATCGCTTGGGTAGTAATTAGGGTACACCTAATCTTGCTATTATGTAATTAGATTAACACCTATCTTGTTATGTACACCCAATCCTGCTGTTTAAACCTGCTGTTTATTTCTGTTGTTAATCTTGCTGATTATCCTATTGTGAAATCATGTTGAACTTGTTATACTAGTACTAGTGCAGACTTAGGACCTAAGACATTTATGTTCAGATATTACCTGTTTTAGGACATAAATGTGATGCATTACTCGATCATAAGTTTATTCATGTTATTCTGTCCATTATGCTATTCTGTTTAGTTTAGTTTACCTTTCATGACAATGTACCTTTTTCATCTCGTCTTATTTACTTGTCTTGGCATTCCTAATTATGCATATTTGTAAATCACTGGAACTCGCCAGACTTTATGGCGGACCCTTTTCTTTTGCCTCTTTCTTCCTTTCCCCTTAGGTCCTCAGAGTGGAAGCACTCAGCAGTGACTAGGATTTTCTGTAGCAGCTTGGATTTCTTGATATGTATCTTTCTGAGTTTATTCCATCATGGCTTGTGGCAAGGATATGGTTTTGTTTTATGACATTATGTTATTTTGTTTTTAAAAAGACAGATTTGAAGTAATTTTTAAGTGGTTAATGTAACTAGTTTTGAGAACTACGTTTTATTTTGATAATAAAGTTGAAAGTTTTTCTGCTGGTTATTTCATATATGCTCTGTAAATTTCTGTACTGTTACCTATTGTGCTTCACAGAACTTAATGCACTCTATTATGAGTGACATTAACGGACGTAGGGTGTCACAACAACAAACCCAAAATCCAATTTGATGTCAAATATAAGGCTAAATAGAAATCATATCGACTTATATTCAATATCAAATTCCAAAACAAATAGATACTGTATACGAAGTAACGATATCTCTATTTTCCATATTCCCCAATGCAGTATCCGTATAATTATGGAATCCAATATTGAAATATCCGAAGATTATTTCCATTCAAACCCAAATAAACTTAAGTTTGAAAACATTTAGTTTAATTTAAACTAAATTCCAAGTTATTGATTTATTACGTTAAATGAATTCAATCACAAGTACGAAAATTCAAATCAATATTCAAAACTTCATAATCTTTCCTCAAATCATTTTAAAATCATCAATTATGGCTTATCATGATTTTTTCGTATTTTTAATAATTTTTATAAGGCCTTACAATAGGTTTCCAATTCCGGTCACCAAACTGCATCTATAACGACCTTTTCAAAATTGGATTTGAACTTATATTACAATCTAACCGTTGGATTTTAACACTCTCTATTACATTTGAAAACTCTTTTAATTTTGAACCCAACGGTTTTCATTTCGGGAGCATCCGACGGTCGGATCTTTCGGTATGCCGATTTAAAGTTACTAGTCGAAGTTCGCGAGCTACAGCTGCGCGACAAATCCTATTCAGATCAACTTCGATTTTTAATTAAAATTAAATTGAAATCAACCCAAAATAGTTTATTAATTATATAAAACATATATAATTATTTTTGGAAATCACATTTCAATTATTTCTCTTGAAAATCAAATATTCCAATATTTAATCATTTTAATATTATTTTAATCATCAAAACACTTTTAATTTTCAAACTTTAATATTTGAAGTCCTAGCTTTAGGGGCACAAGCTTAGGGTGTTTGGCTTGTGTCAGTTTGTTGTTTGGAACCCATATCTGTCAGTATCATTGTTGGTATCTTGTTAAAGGGGGCCTCACACTAGGTAGGGGCTAGGGCACGCTTTACTGAACTGGATAGTAAGAGGTTCACATGGGGGTGGTTACAGGCGCGTTTCAGTGGAGTCATGAGCGTGCATGGGTCCGACTAGGGAAGATAAGACACTATAAAACCAGTAAATAGGTCAGTTTCATATAGTTGCTGGGTTAGGGAGTGATACACCCTATTATCGGGGCTGACACAGGGTATTTACGTAGTAGGGAGCCGATCACTTGGGTAGTAATTAGGGTACACCTAATCTTGCTGTTATGTAATTAGGTTAACACTTAATCCTGTTATGTATGCCTAATATTACTGTTTGAACCTGCTGTTTATTTTTTCTGTTAATCATGCTGATTATCCTGTTGTTATAAAATCATGTTGAACTTGTTATAGTAATATTGGTGCAGACTTAGGACCTAAGACATAAGGCATATATGTTCAAACATTACATGTTTCAGGACATAAATGTAAAGCGTCACTCGATCATAAGTTACTCCTGTTATTCTGTCCATCATGCTATTCTGTTTAGTTTAGTTTATCTTTCATGACACTGTACCTTTCTCATCCAGTCTTATTTACTTGTCTTGGCATTCCTAACTATGCATATTTGTAAACCACTGGAACTCGCCAGACTTTATGTCTGACCCTTTTCTTTCGCTTCTTTCTTCCTTTCCCCCCTAGGTCCCCAGAGTGGAAGCACTCAATAGTGACTAGGACTTTCTATAGCAACTTGGATTTGGATTTCTTGAGATATATCTTTCTGACATCATTACATCATGGCTTGTGGAAAGGATATGCTTTTGTTTTATGCCATTATGTTATTTTGTTTTCAAAAAGACAGATTTGAAGTACTTTGTAAGTGGTTGATGTAACTGGTTTTGAGAACTACGTTTTATTTTGATAATAAAGTTGAAAGTTCTTCTGCTGCTTATTTCATATCTGCTTTGTAAATTTCTATACTGTTACCTATTGCACTTCATGGAACTTAATGCATTCTCTTATGAGTGACATTAACGGACGTTGGTGTCATATTTGGTATCAGACCGTGTATCCTAGACTTTGGACGGATTTGGGAAGAGTATCTTCCTTTGGTGGAATTCACCTACAACAACAGTCACCAAGCAAGTATAGGCATGGCACCTTTTGAAGCAATATATGGACGACCTTGTAGATCGTCGACTTGTTGGTGGAAGTCCATGGACAGACTCCTACTTGGACCAGAAATGATTCGAAAACCTCTGAGAAGATTGATTTTATCCACTGAAGAATGAAGGCTGCTCAAGATAGATAGAAATCTTATGCTGACAAAAGGAGGACCGACTTGGAATTTGAAGTGGGAGATATGGTCTTCATTAAAGTGTCACCGTTAAGGAATGTAGTTCGCTTTGGCTCAGTAGGGAAGTTGGCACCGAGAATTGTAGGGCCATTCCCTAGAGATGTTTGGGCAAATGGCTTATAGGATTAAGCTAGCGGATAGACTGGCGGGCGTACACGATATATTTCATGTTTTCCATGATACACAAGAGATAGTTGAGCCGAGCACTCTTGAGGACACAGAAGTTGAGAAGGAAGCATCAGTTAGATGAATTTCTACTCATATCCTTGGATCAAAAATCAAGAAGCTTCGCAGTAAGGAAATCAAATTAGTTAAAGTGCAAAGGGGAGAAGACCACGAAGATGCGACACGGGAACCTAAAGATAGGATTCACGCTTCTTATCTTTTTCTTTTTTAGAGTACGTTCTTGACTTCTTTTCCAAGCTTCTACTTTGCATTTGCTTCTATCATTCTAGTTTATTTATCCTATCTTTCGAACCTTCCGATCCTTAGATAGAAATCATTGGATGGAAACATTTATTTGAAACATGTTATGCTTGATGGTTGAAAGTGTTTGCTAGTGGTTACTCGTGGATGCATATACACATACAAGGCACTAGATCGGCTCAATCACTTACATATTGCATATGGATATGTGTGCATTAGTATTTTATATGGATGAAAATGGATGTATCAGCATATGGATGCTGCATTTTGATGAAGGATGTGCACACATATAGAGCTTATATGTTATACTAGGACTATTTGCATACATTTTGGATACATGGCATAAACATACATTGGATTAAGCAGGTCAACTGAATCAGTCGACCGCCTGATTTTCGCATTAGCGTAAGGACATATACACAGCCTTTTTCATATGTTTACACAGGTATTAGAAAGATCTTAAGGACAATGGATGCTTATGGATGATGGATGAGTAGATGGTTGTGGTTGTTAGGAGAGTAGCATTCTTCTTAACTTGGAGATTTCAGGGACGAAATCCTTTAAGTAGGGGAGAATGTAACGCCCTAAAATTTAAACACACTATAACCATGCTTAAAGATGATAAATCGAGAATAACTTAATTTAAATATTCTGGATTAAGTGAAAACGGCATTACCGTTGCATTCATCTCAGAATTCTGATTTAGATAGACCACAAGTTTGCATAAAACGGATAAAGTATGAAGAAGTTATAAACCTTAGAAGTTTGTACACACATAAGGTTCATATATATAAATAATAAAACATATGTCCAAAATAATAAAATGAGACATGCGCGGGTACCAGGCCCGTTGAGGGATGAACCAAGCTCAGCCAGGGTCGACTTACGGGTCGACCCATAGGAGGCTCGGTCTACCCACCATAGATCTGGACAGATCCATTCTGCGAACCTGGACTGTTTTGTACACTATATTCGTTGCTGACTCAGCATGACTTGTACAGTTTGGATTTAAAGCCTAAAATCTATGGGTTGATGTTGACTTTGTAACTCTGTAAATAGATGGCTTCCCTCATTCCCAATTCACAACCTCTTCATACCTTCTTCCTTTCAGAAATTACTCTAAAAATTGCAAACATACAAATGGAGGAATGCTGCCAGAGATTGGATTAAACAGAGGCAACATAAAGACTTGGACTTGGATTAGACTTGGACCTCTTACGGCATATTGTTATATAATTATCTTCATCATGTTTCACTGTGAGTTACAGTTATTTACAGGTCTGATTTCTTAGGCCTTGAACATGACAGTTGAATAAAATTGGTTAGGATCTACATTGTTAGTGACATAAATATTATGCTTGTTTTCACTGTAAATCACCTATGCTGTTATGATCAGTTATGCATATGCCTATAATGATAATTAAACAAGTTATAAATATGCCTATGATGTTAAACAAGTTATACATATGCCTGTGATGTTAACTAAACAGGTTGTACATATGCCTGTGATGTTAAACAAGTTATACACATGTCTGTGATGTTGAATAAATAACAAGTTAAATGTATATATCTTCCTTTTCCCATTTTCTATGTTTATTTCCAGTCTTTCCTATATGCCTACATGATTCTTTCCTTCTTCCTCCGTTTCCTTTATTTTACGCCTAGTCTAGGCCTTTAGAAGCCTAAGCCATATCCGATTAGAGTGTGCGTATAATTGGGGCAATAGTGAATGACATAAAAAGGAAAATTAGGCATGATAATTAATTGGGTCTGATTGACTGTATTTTGGAAAAATGGACAAATATACACATGTTAGACTGATGTAAACTAATAAGAGTGAGAATGTGTATATGTGGCTATAACTTGGTAGAAATATGCATAAACCTATATAAGTTGTAATTTGGGGACACGGTTAAGATGCGTATGAAATGGACATGTTAGATTTCACTTAAAACGGACGTTAAGTAAATTGACATGTTGAGAATAAGGTAAGTACCAGATGTAGTTTAATAAACGGATATGTTAAGGGAACTTTATACATCTAGGTAGGTGTTTTGGGAAGGGTTGTACACATAATGACATGCAATAATTACAACCGTGCTTATTAGTAAACCTAAACCTTCTAGGTTAAATTAGTATTAATAAGCTAAGAGGTCCCTCGTTCTTGCTGTTGTATTAGGTTTTGGGACTCTTAAATCCTACTTTTTGGGGCACAAGCTTGGGACGTTTGGCTTGTGTCAATCTGTTGTTTGGAACTCATATTAGTCAGTATCCTTATTGGTATCTTGTTAGAGGGGACCTCACACTAGGTAGGGGCCAGAGCATGCTTTACTGAACTAGATAGTAAGAACATGGGGGTGGTTATAGGCACGTTACGACGGAGTCATGAGCGTGCATGGGTTCGACTAGGGAAGATAAGATGCTATAACACCAGTAAATAGGTCTGTGTCATATAGTTGCTTGGCTAGGGTGTGATACACCATACTGTCAGGGATGACACAGGGTATTTACGTAGTAGGGAGCCGATCGCTTAGGTAGTAATTAGGGTACACCTAATCTTGCTGTTATGTAACTAGGTTAACACCTATCTTGTTATGTACGCCCAATCCTGCTGTTTAAACCTGCTGTTTATTTCTACTATTAATCCTGCTGATTATCCTGTTGTAATGAAATCATGTTGAACTTGTTATACTAGTACTAGTGCAGACTTAGGACTTAAGACATATACGTTCAGACATTACCTGTTTTAGGACATAAATGTGATGCATTATGCGGTTATAAATTTATTAATGTTATTCTGTCCATTATGCTATTCTGTTTAGTTTACCTTTCATGACACTGTACCTTTTCATCCAGTCTTATTTACCTGCCTTGGCATTCCTAATTATGCGTATTTGTAAATCCCTGGAACTCGCCAGATTTTATGACTGACCCTTTTCTTTCGCTTCTTTCTTCCTTTCCCCCCTAGGTCCTCAGAGTGGAAGCACTCAACAGTGACTAGGACTTTCTGTAGTAGCTTGGATTTGGATTTCTTGATATGTATCTTTCTGAGTTTATTCCACATGGCTTGTGGCAAGGATACGGTTTTGTTCTATGGCATTATGTTATTTTGTTTTTAAAAAGACAGATTTGAAGTACTTTGTAAATGGTTGATGTAACTGGTTTTGAGAACTACATTTTATTTTGATAATAAAGTTGAAAGTTTTTCCGTTGCTTGTTTCTTATCTACTCTCTAAATTTCTGTAATGATACCTATTTCTCTTCACGGAACTAAATGCATTCTCTTATGAGTGACATTAATGGACGCGGGGTGTCATATTTGGTATCAGACTGTGTATCCTAGACTTTGGAGGGACTTGGGAAGAGTATCTTCCTTTGGTGGAATTCACCTACAACAACAGTCACCAAGCAAGAATAAGCATGGCACCTTTTGAAGCATTATATGGATGACCTTGTAGATCGCCAACTTGTTGGTGGAAGACTACAGACAGACTTCTTCTTGGACCAGAAATGATTCGAGATACCTCTGAGAAGATTGATCTTATCCGCCGAAGGATGAAGGCTGTTCAAGACAGACAGAAATCTTATGCTGACAAAAGGAGGACCGACTTGGAATTTGAAGTGGGAGATATGGTCTTCATTAAAGTGTCACCGCTAAGGAATGTAATTTGCTTTGGCTCAGTAGGGAAGTTGGCACCGAGAATTGTAAGGTCATTCCCTATCATAGAGACGATTGGGCAGATGACTTATAGGATTAAGAAAGCAGATAGACTGACGGGCATATACGATATATTTCACGTTTCCTATTCAAGGAAATGTCTCCACAATACAACAGAGATATTAGAGCTGAGCACTCTTGAGGACATAGAAGTTGAGAAGGAAGCATCAGTTAGACGAGTTCCTACTCATATCCCTGGATCAGAAATCAAGAAGCTTCGCAGTAAGGAAATCAATTTAGTTAAAGTGCAATGGGAAGAAGACCAGTAAGATGCGACATGGTAACCTGAAGATAGGATTCACGCTTCTTATCCTTTTCTTTTTTAGAGTACGTTCTTGACTTCTTTTCCAAGCTTCTACTTTGCATTTGCTTCTATCATTCTAGTTTATTTATCCTATCTTTTGAACCTTTCGATCCTTAGATAGAAATCATTGGGTGGAAACATGTATTTGAAACATGTTATGCATTATGGTTGCAAGTGTTTGCAAGTGGTTACTCGTGGATGCATATACACACACTAAGCACTGGATCGGCTCAATCACTTACATATCTCATATGGATGTGTGTGCACTAGTATTTTATTTGGATGAAAATGGATGTATCAGCATATGGATGTTGCATTTTGGTGAAGGATGTGCACACTATAGAGCTTATATGTTATACTAAGATTATTTGCATACATTTTGGATACATGACACAAACATGCATTAGATTAAGCGGGTCAACTGAATCAGTCAACCGCCTGATTTTCGCATTAGCATAAGGACATATACACACCCTTTTGCATATGTTCATACAAGTATTAGAAAGATCTTAAGGACAATAGATGCTTATGGATGATGGATGAGTAGATGGTTGTGGTTGTTAGGAGAGTAGCATTCTTCTTAAATTGGAGATTTCGGGGATGAAATGCTTTAAGTAGGGGAGAATGTAACACCTTAGAATTTAAATACACCATAACCATGCTTAAAGATGATAAATCGAGAATAACTTAATTTAAATATTCAGAACTAAGTGAAATTGGCATTACCGTTGCATTCGTCTCGAAATTCTGGTTTAGATGGACCCCATTTTGCATAAAACAGATAAAGTATGAAGAAGTTAAGGACCTTAGAAGTTTGTATACACATAAGGTTCATATATATAAATATAAATAATAAAACATATGTCTAAAATAATCAAACGAGACATGCGCGGGAACTAGGCCCGTTGAGGGACGACCCAAGCTCAGCCCGGGTCGACCAATGGGTTGACCCAGAAGGCTGGGTCGACCCACCGTTGATCTGAACAAATCCATTCTGCGAACCTGGACTGTTTTGTACATTATATTCGTTGTTGAATCAGCATGAATTGAACGGTTTGGATTTAAAACCTGAAATTATGGGTTGATGTTGACTTTGTAACTCTGTAAACATATGGCTTCCCTCATTCCCAATTCACAAACTCTTCATACCTTCTTCCTCTTAGAAATTACTCTAAAATTATAAACATACAAATGGAGGAATGTTGCTAGAGATTGGATTAAACAGAGGCGACATCAAGACTTGGACTTGGATTAGACTTGGACCTTTTACGGCGTAGTGTTATATAATTATTTTCACCAAGTTTCACTGTGAGTTACAGTTATTTACAGATCTGATTTCTTAGGCCATGAACATGATAGTTAAATAAAATTGGTTAGGATCTACAGTGTTAGTGACATATATATTATGCTTGTTTTCACTGTAAATCACCTATGCTGTTATGATCAGTTATACATATGCCTATTATGTTAATTAAACAAGTTATGCATATTCATGTGATGTTAAACAAGTTATACATACGCCTGTGATGTTAACTGAACAAGTTGTACATATGCTTGTGATGTTAAACAAGTTATACACATGTCTGTGATGTTGAATAAATAACAAGTTAAATGTTATCTTCCTTTTCTCATTTTCTATGTTTATTTCTAGTCTTTATAATATGCCTACATGATTCTATCCTTCTTCCTCCGTTTCCTTTTTATTTTACGCCTAGTCTAGGCCTTTAGAAGCCTAAGCCATACCCGATTAGAGTGTGCATATAATTGGGGCAATAGTGAATGACATAAAAAAGAAAATTAGGCATGATAATTAATTAGGACTGATTGACTGTATTTTGGGAAACTTGACAAATATTCACATGTTTGATAACTAATAAGAGGGATAATGTGTATATATGGATATAACTTGGTAGAAATATGCATAAACCTATATAAGTTGTAATTTGGGGACATGGTTAAGATGCATATGAAATGGACATGTTAGATTTGACTTAAAACGGACGTCAAGTAAATTGATATGTTGAGAATAAGGTAAGTACCAGATGTTGTTTAATAAACTGAAACATTAAGGGAATTATATACATCTTGGCAAGTGTTTTGGGAAGGGTTGTACACATAATGACATGTAATAACAACAACCATGCTTATTAATAAATCTAAACCTACTAGGTTAAATATGAATATTAATAAGCTAAGTGGTCCCTCGTTCTTGATGTAGTATTGGGTTTTGGAACTCTTAAATCCTAGTTTCGGGGGCACAAGCTTAGGGGGTCAAGCTAGTGTCAATCTGTTGTTTAGAACCGATATTAGTCAGTATCCCTATTGGTATCTTGTTGGGGGGACCTCACACTAGGTAGGGGCCAGAGCATGCTTTACTGAACTGGATAATAAGAACATGGTGGTGGTTATAGGCGCGTTACGACGGAGTCACGGGCATGCATGGGTTCGACTAGGGAAGATAAGACGCTATAACACCAGTAAATAGGTCTATGTCATATAGTTGCTTGGTTAGGGAGTGATACACCATACTGCTAGGGCTGACACAAGGTATTTACATAATAGGGAGCCAATCGCTTGGGTAGTAATTAGGGTACACCTAATCTTGTTGTTATGTAACTAGGTTAACACCTATCTTGTTATGTACGCCCAATCCTGCTGTTTATTTCTGTTGTTAGTCCTGCTGATTATCCTACTGTAATGAAATCATGTTGAACTTATTATACTAGTACTAGTGCAGACTTAGGACCTAAGACATATATGTTTAGATATTACTTGTTTTAGGACATAAATATGATGCATTACTCAATCATAAATTTATTCATGTTATTATGTCCATTATGCTATTCTGTTTAGTTTAGTTTACTTTTCATGACATTGTACATTTTTCATCCAATCTTATTCTCCTGTCCTTACATTCCTAATTATGCATATTTGTAAATCACTGGAACTCGCTAGACTTTATGACCGACCCTTTTCTTTCGCTTCTTGCTTCCTTTTCCCCCAGGTCCTCAGAGTGGAAGCACTCAGCAGTGACTATGAATTTCTGTAGCAGCTTGGATTTCTTGATATGTATCTTTCTAAGTTTATTCCATCATGGCTTGTGGCAAGGATATGGTTTTGTTTTATGACATTATGTTATTTTGTTTTTAAAAAAGACAGATTTGAAGTATTTTGTAAGTGGTTGATGTAACTAATTTTGAGAATTACATTTTATTTTGATAATAAAGTTGAAAGTTTTTCCACTGCTTATTCCATATCTGCTCTGTAAATTTCTGTACTGTTACCTATTGTGCTTCACAGAACTTAATGCATTCTCTTTTGAGTGACATTAACGGACGTGGGTTGTCATAATGACAAACCCAAAATCCAATTTGATATCAAATATAAGGCTAAATAGAATTCATATCGACTTATATTCAATATCAAATTCTAAAACCAACAGATACCATATAGGGAGTAACGATATCTCTATTTACCAAATTCCCCAAAATAGTATTCGTATAGTTACGAAATCCAATATTGAAATATCCGACGATTATTTTCATTCAAACCCAAATAAACTTAAGTTTGAAAACATCTAGTTTAATTTAAACTAAATTCCAAGTTATTGATTTATTATGTTAAATAAATCTAGTCACAAGTCCGAAAATTCAAATCAATATTCAAAACTTCATAATCTTCCCTCAAATCATTTTAGAATCATTAATTATGGTTTATCATGATTTTTCCATATTTTTAATAATTTTTACAAGGCCCTTCGATCACCAAACTCCATCTATAACGACCTTTTCAAAATTAGATTTAAACTTATATTAAAATCTAACCGTTGGATTTTAACACTTTCTATTACATTTGAAAACTATTTTAATTTTGAACCCAATGTTTTTCATTTCGCGAGCATCCGATGGTCGTATCTTTCAGTATGCCGATTTAAAGTTACTAGTCGAAGTTCGCGAACTACCGCTGCGCGACAAGTCCTATTCAGACCAAATTCGATTTATGATTAAAATTAAATTGAAATCATTCCAAAATAATTTATTAGTTATATGTAAAACATATATAATTATTTTTGGAAACCATATTTCAATTATTTCTCTTAAAAATCAAATATTCCAATATTTAATCATTTTAATATTATTTTAATCATCAAAACAATACTATTTTTCAAACTTTAATATTTGAAGTCCAAATTTTCCTAATATTCGTTATAAAAATAAATAAGAAAATTTTGTAGAGGAAATCCTTTTAAAACTCATCCTAGATATCCTAACTGAACTTCACTTTTACCGGTTACTATTCATTTTAATAATAAAACTTGAACAAGCCATATCTATATGAAAATTAATTCAAATCCATTCATTTCAGTTGCGAAAATTCATCATAATTTTATAAACTTTGTGTCCATCCAAAATCGAACGTCAGTTTCAAACTTTTATTTTTCACTAAATATTTTATTAATAAATTATTCAAATTAATTCCGAATTGGAATGATATTCAACCAATCAGCATATAATTCAGTTTATATGGATTTCACACATCATAAACATCCAATGATAGTTATTACTAACTATTAGCATCCAATTACCACATATCGTGGTATATACCATATAAGCCTTAAACCATTAACAATTGTATGAGTTTGCCAATCAGCGGATTAACCACAATATTAATCAATGAGGTATATTTCGACCATCAGTATCAACCAATCATCAATCAATTATCCAAATAAGGTTCACATCAATATCCATTAACCAATAATTAGTTAATTACTTTCTAATGACCATTTAAGGTTCAATCAAATTCCAGGTCAACATTATTAGTCTTAGGTGTCACATACCAAAGCAACTACATGTATACCACATAAAAATCACGTTTTAATCATGTTAAACATCATTAAACCCTATCATAAACCCAATTCATCGTCATAAAAATCAAATAATCAACTAATCTTTCAAACATGTTAAAACTAGTTACATTAACTAAATTAGTTAACAAAACTTGAGTGAGGGGTTCTCAAAGCCGGTTCTGAAGTGTATGATGCCTAGTGCAAAATTTCGAATGATGCCCTTTATTGTAGAAAATTGCTCAATGATATCGAATAAAATTCATACTTCCAAAACTTATTTTTTCCAATTTGTAAATACAATTCGTGTGAGACAAAATTTATATTTACAGTATAAATCTTACAATTTTCTAAACACATTTAACTGTAACTTTAAGTAGAGTTAAATATAATTTGTTCACTCAAACAACCATTTCCAAAATTAGGTTAGCATTTTTTTCAAATTGTAACTTCTCATGTTAATGAATAATGTAACATTGACAATTGAAAAATGGATACCAACTTTTTTGTAAATTATTGCAATTGAAATGCTCAAGCATAAGGGTCAGCATTTGATCGGTTTTATCATAATATAAGGTAAAATATGACAAATCTGATTAAAACAAGGAAATATAAAACTTAACTAACCAAACCAAATTAATTTGGGATTAACTAATATACACACATATTTCAAAATTTTCACTCTTCTTTGAATGTTTTAAATAACGATATGCTCAAATTGACACTCCAGTTGCACAACTCTCTACACAAACTAGCAACAACTTTATTTTTTTTGAAAAAGGGAAAACTAAGAAGAAATAATCAAAATTTACAACCCAAATCTGTAAAACAATACAGGAAATAGAAAAGAATGCTCATACACAGTTGCACAGCTCTCTACACAGACCAACAACATTTAAATAGGCTAGTATTATAATCTCTACACAATACCCAAGCTTGCAGTCTGACAAATTAGAATCAGATTGGGAGTTAGAACACAACTAGTCCATGAAAACAGGGTGAACAACTTGATTTAAACTCGTGGATTCGAACAAAAATGACAATTTATTAGTTCAGCTTCGACAATAATGGACAAAGCTTATAGATCGCAAATCACGTACCTTGTGACTCTAGTAATCGAGATGAAATGAAAAAGATGATCAATTTCATAGTAAATATTGGCTAATTCGCTGGACAATTTACTCTGATAATAATCGGTTTCCCCCATTGAGAATTTAAGGCAATTTGTTGAACAGAACTGGAAAGGTTTGCCATTTCGAGATTAATACATTTTGGCTGCATGAATCTTGAATTGGGAGAGATTAGTCTTAATTTTTCTGCTATATCGCGAATAATTTCTTTTGCTTTATTTCGTTACTTTTTCCTCTTTCTCTATTATTTCTTTATTTAAGTGGTGAAAATTTGTTGCCCTTTTCGGTTCTTATGCCCTGTTCCCAACGCACAGTCTGTCCTGGGCCAAAACCGGCCTTGGGGGTTCTCACCGAGGGATCCACTCCTTCAATCTTTTATGTAGGATGCTATCACTCCATTACC
This sequence comes from Allium sativum, assembly GCA_030737875.1. Lineage (NCBI taxonomy): Eukaryota > Viridiplantae > Streptophyta > Magnoliopsida > Asparagales > Amaryllidaceae > Allium > Allium sativum. Next base: position 942,542,530 of record CM060926.1, on the reverse strand, counting down.
GCTTCACTACCTCTCCAAATCACCAGTTATTAGCAATATATATATATATACATATACATATATGTATATGTGTATCTATCTATCTATCTATTACTTATACTAGAAAGCAGAAACCAACGCATTCTGGTTGTGACATATGTCCCCCTTCTCATTAACGCGTTTCTCTCTTTTCTGTTCTAACCGATTAATTAGGTAAACACACCCTTCATTTGTCTTCCCAATTTCCTCCTTAATCGAAATGTCCGCCGCCGCTAATCTACAACCATTGTTGCCAGCCCCTATTCAGCCGTAATTAACCCTCTACACCATCCCCTTCTTCCCGACGACCTGCTACTAAACAGACACCATCGTTTCTCTCCTCCAGTCATTTACCCATCTTCATCTGCTCCAACAAAAAACACAAATTGACCAACGCGAACTGAAAAACATAGTAGGCGACTTATATAGGAAGTACTTATCATAATGGAACTTCAACGTTGATGCCACAATGGACAGAACTACAAATCCCAATCTTCTGACTATGGTAATTTCATGAATCCCTAATTTGGGACATCTTTTTAGTTTTATTTGGTTAATAATTATGAATGAGTTTAATATGATAAATCTAAAAATTAAACCTTGCTCTTCACATGCTATCTTCTTAGATCTATTATACTTTGATTACAGATTGAAAATAATGTTGTACTACTGTTTTATGTGTCAGAGATGTACATTATAGGCCATTTTCTTGATAGGTAATTGGGTTAATATCATTATTTCGCAACTGATCTGTGTTTATTTGTTGAATTAACTTTGATTTGGTGGAATATTAAACTGTTTCATTATTGCATGACTGTTGTTTCTCTTTTCAAAGTCCAAACTAATGACAGGTGCAATGCAATAAAGTGAAAATAGTCTAAGTGTATATACTTTTATCATTAGATTTTAAATTGTAATGGAATTTCATTCTGCTGTTCTAAGATCCACTTTTAAAATTAACATGTTTGCTTATTTGGATTGGGACAGATTATTGTTTAAGAAACCGAATGGATACTGTACGTAGTGTGGGAGTACTAAATGGACGTTTGACATTTTATTTTAATGTTTTGGACATTACTGCTTTTTCATTAACCTTTACCGTTTCTAAGTTAGTATTTCTCTGAATATAACAATGTGCAGTTTGTGCAAGTTTTCCTATTTACTAACATATGCTACTGATTTGAATTGATGTTGTAATTCAAAACCATTTTAATTCATTTAGAAAGGTGAATTTAATTTATTATGTATCCACCGTCTTCGGTATCCATATATATAACTAGCTGAGTTCGTAAACATTAGCCTTTTATGTTCCCAACCATGTTTCTTATACAACCAACATTTTGAAGATACAAACCATGTTGTTCAAGTTTTGCTTTACTTCTACGAAACATTGTTTATAATTTACTATGTAGGAGGATAGAAATATTTGATGATTTGAATATTGAAATATTGTTTCATCTCAATATGATTCGCACTGCTATAAATGTCGTCTCTTATCTTAGCAATTTGGAATTGCATAGAGACATTAATCAACTATGTATATGTTATTATACGCTTAAAGAACTATTAAATTGAGATTGATTAACCTTTTGGGATAAAAGCTCTTCTTTAGTACTGTCATAATTTCTTTCAGCTATAGTGGAAAAAAAAATTATCTTGATTATCAATCGATATTTACATGTCTGTTTGGTTCAATTAGTTAGTTTGAATTTATTTTCATTGCTAAGACCATTTTACCCCAGTTTTTTACGTCAGGATTATATTTAACAGCTAATTTATTTTGTAGACCTACTTTATGTGTACAAATTGTAAAATAATGTTTGTTAAAAAATTTTTGGGGGCCTCATGCCATTTTCCCCACTACATACGAATATCAGTTTTGCCCTAAAACCATAAACTATCATACATTGGATATTGTGAAATACTATTTTACATATTGGTATACAATGGTCATTAGTTTTTAATTAAATGAACCAGTTTGCAGATACAGTGAATAGTATTATATATTATGATGTGATATAGTCTTAATGTAACGACCCGAGAAAAACTCGATGCTCGAATTTTCGACAATAATACATAAACCCGTATTACTTGCCAAAAACCCAAGTATCGAACCCCAGATTGTCAATAGAAAGAAATTAGAGGGTGAGAATAGAAAGAAAGAATATTAGAATAGAAGAAAGAAGAAGAACACCACATCAGAATCTCACAGCGGAACGAATAAAATATAATATCACAAATCTTTTTATACAAAAGAACTGTATATACATACCAACCATTAGAGCACAACATATATCAGACACAACGGAATAATCACTTTATATAACTAGCGATGAAGCCGCCTGCTTCCAGCTCCTGAACTCCAAGCGAACCTAACCTGGAACATACTCGGTCTGACCCGAGCACATTTGAAGCAAAGCAAAATACACCGGGTCAGTCTGGAATACTTTCAGTGATAAATTCACAGAACACACAACTTGTTTAACTTTGGAAAATCTTTTATGAAATCAAAGGATAATAGTAGGACCAGCCCACACATAAACACGGACGGTTTTTACCTTACTATAACCCAAAATGTTTTGAAATCATAGCTTGTTCTGATATTATCATAATGTCTAAATAAAAATAATTAACAATCTAGCGGAACGCTTGCATCTCACGCTCCACATATATAGGATACAACCCAAAACCGTGGGCGCTTATTGGAGATTGGGTTCCAACTACGACAAGGTATGGGACCACCTTCCGAATGTGTATCTCTAGAGGTGAATACACTGGGTTCAACAAGAACGTCTTGCAACCCGGCCCTCACATGACCGACCACTCATTTCGCTTGAGTGTATCGAATGTATATCACCAACGGTTGGGATCAGCAACCGCCTCCCGAAAAGGGACAACATCGAATATAGATTAAAGAAGCAAATGGAATTTCTCTAGATAGGTGATTATACACCCTAATGGGAGCGATCCACATAGCCATGCTGCCTGCCCGATTTTTGTCATTTCCCGGTTGATGAGGCTTGAGGCTAGAATTTCTTTTGGAACATCTGGCCACTATTCACTTTGAATGCCACATTGTCAGATCCGCCAGATATCACTGATTGACGTTCACAAAAATACTCCAGTTGATAAGCTAAGAGAATGTGCACTTCTCCGCCATCAACTTGGTATGTTTGAAAATATCAACGTATGTGACTCCTTTGGAAATACTCTGTCAGACATTCATCTATACAAGTCATCCAGGAACAGGATGAACCGAAGGCACCCTCCTACCGCATCCATGTATAGGAATCACCCCAAGGAATAGTAGCGAGTAGTCCTTGCAATCCGTAGATTCAACAACGACAGAATCACAAATCAAACAACTCTGGTTGCAAGCCAGAGAAATTCAACAAGTAGTCCTTCCGCTTATGAAGATCAACGGTCTTCACTTACTCCGTCTTCAAATGACGTCTTCACGTATTTGCTGGTCGGAATGGTTTTCGAACATAAATTCAATCCCAGTCTTTCCGTACCAACAAGCGTATTGGTCAGGTTTGATAGTCGGTGATTTAACATTCAAATAACAATAGTGTGAATGAATTTATTGATTCGGTACTTGGCATGACCTAGCCTCGTTAAAACATATTTACCAAAATGGTTAATAAACTTCTAAATCTTCCCATATATTCCAAACATTATATTCATTCTTAATTTATATTAACAAAACTATTTTATACGTTTCAGGGTATGTATATATATACATAACTTCCCATTTCCTTTACTCAGCATCTCGATCTATGTATATATATATATATACATATATATATATATATAGTGTACTTAGCGGTATAAACAAATTGTCAAATTTTGATATGGCCAACAAATGTCGACTTATATAATTTAAAACTAAATATCCTTATTTATGTTGAAACCAATATTGTAGTATTATTCATATTCAAAAATCTCGCACTTATACTCAATACTTCTCGTATGGGATATCACTCCAATTTCAACATCTTTTACTCGTTTCGAACCGATACCATTCCTTGATAATAATGAAGCCATTCAAGTTGGGGTATTTTATTTACCTCTCATACCTTGATCGACAACGTCCTTATCTCAGAATAATATCAGTTTTTCACTTAACCACTGATAATAAAATCTCCTTTACCACTTTGATTTCAAATCTGGTTTTATAAACCATTTCTTATATTTGAAATTCTCATTCGATAATCTCTTTACTTAATTCCCTATTCCAATCTCATTGAACTTGGATCATAAATCTCTTTATAAACTCTTATCACCTCTTTCATCAAACCATAATGCCACTTAATCATTACTTAATTGAATTCCAATTAAAAGTCATTTCTCTAATTATTATTAATAAAAATAATAATTAACTTTAATATTAACTATATTAAATAGTTAACTTCGCTATTAAATAGAAATAGGAAAATTACCACTTTTAAAAGCTGATTAAATAATAATTACTTTGTTAACACTAACCCATTTGATAATTACTTTAATTTATAGTTAATCGAAGATTAATTAACTTTTAACATTTGTTCGTTACATTTAACGAATACTTCAGAAATTTAAATCAAATTAACTCAATTATCACATTCAATTTAAAAATAATTGAATTTATCGACCGTACATCTCAGTTAACTATTAACTGATTTTCATTGTCATTTCCCTTTAAATTAATTAAATAACTTAATTAATTTAAAAACATCATTTAATTGTTTTAAAAAAAATTATTCTATTTTACCAATCCCGTAGGTAAATACTTTGGCTTTCTGCTTTTATAACTCATATACATCATAAGATTTAATTTCATCAACCCTTTAAGTAATTTCTTTTATGATCTCGATTAAAATATATATTTATAAACTTCTTATTTAATTACTTAAAGAAAATAACTGAAAAGCTTTAGCTTAGTTATAAAATAATTTATAACTTTAAAACTTGCGTCAATTCACCGAACGATAAACCGAAATCTAAACAGTACATTTATGACCATTCACTGCCAATTACCAAATCAACACTATTGATTGATTTTAAACATAACCATGATGAATATCAAGTCATCCATCAATATTAAACTGGTTTTGGTGTTAGTTAGGGTGATCAATTCATATATGAACAAAATGCACCATAAATAAAATACAGTTTATTTGAGGAATCCGGTCGGATCCCTCCAACCTGTCCTTCCCTGCATCACAGATAACATTTGATAATAAAATACGAATTTAATTTCAATAATATGATGCATTTAAAATGATGGAATAAAACAATAGCAACCAATCAAACAATAACAGCCAATAGCAACCAATCAACTAATTTATATTTTTAACAGTTAATTATATTTTAATATGAATTTACCACATCACAGGATTCCAGAAGGTGTGAGAATTAACTCACCAGATTATTCGGTTGGCGTTTGACGCGTTTATTCCTTTTAATCTTAAACGGACATTCAAAATTAACTGAAATTTTAACTGCGTCAGATCAGTGCCTAGTCAGTGCCATCGTCTAGGTCTCGTTCCTGCGATCCCAACGGATCCTGTTTCGTTGAATTTCATTATCGTATGAAAAAGTTACGGCTATTTCAAGTTATACGAAATAAACGATAATTAAACTAATTTAATTAAAAATCTTTAGTTACCTTAATTAAAGTTAATCAGCCATTTTCTTACCCCCCCATGCCACGTCAGATTTCTAAAACGCGTTTTCTTCCCTTCGCCATTTAGAACCGGATGGCTCTTCCTCCCTGGAACCACAAACCCAACATCGTTTAACTAATCCAATCGCCGACACCTCAATTGACCACCGGAACCCCCGCCCCCTACCTCGTCAGAACTGCCACTCCTCAACGCCCCTACGACCGGAGCACCGCCACCCAGAACCACCCCCTCGCCTGAAAACAGCGCTCAACTGAAACACGTTCATGCCCGAAATGCCATCAACACCGACCACCGCATGAGGCCGGACCACCGCCAAACTGACCACCAGCCTACCCTTCTTCGGCGAACTTCAGAACCCTCCACCATCAACGTCACTGCCGGTCTGAAAACCCCTAAAACCGACCCCTTTCTTTGAAAAACAATGTAAAACCGTACCCTACGTTCAACTCAGCACCCCGACCTCCACACACCCTTTCAGACCCTCCGACCATTGCCAAATCGAAGCTCTACTCCTCTACAAGTTTTTCTCAGACCCCATATCAATCGTCAACCCAAATCACCAGAAAACCCCTAAAAACGAAAATCAGATCTGGCCATCCTTCGCGATTTCCTGCCACCTCAGGCGACCGTTCCACCCCAACTTTTTGCAGTAGGTAGATCTCGACCCGATCTACAACTTTACTAAAGGTCGCCCTAACAAATTCCTCACGAATCGAGAGAAATAAATTGTTTTGTAAATGAGGGCTTATTTGTAAAAATAATGGACGGAAATTTAGTTTTGGCAGGAAATTTCTGACTATAGGTGTTTATATAGTGTGGAAATAATATATTTTAAGTTGACGTGACAAGCTATGTTGACTAAAGATTTTTATTTTGTGTCTATCACAATTATGAACACTGTTTATTGGCTCCTGTGCTCACATACAAACTCCGTTCGAGATGCGAATGGACGGCGTAGTATAATTTGATGATATGGTCCTAATGAAACTTGTTTCATCGAATTCCGAGTCCGTTTGCTCAAATGGCGCTCGTTCACGTCCAAATGGTCATTTTATTTGCATTTTATTTTGCCACGCTCACAAATTAACCCCGATTGACGCACCACTTGAAATCTAATAATAATTTGATGTTGCGGTCTCAATAAAATTTGTTTTGTCGAAAACGAAGGTCGTTTGAATAAAGTCCCTTTTATAACTGCCCAATTCAAATAAAATAAACCAATTTTAAAATACTTCAATATAATAATAATAAAATATTAAAATTGGCCATACACGACCAGAATATCGTATACTACTAAAATAAAATAGCTCGGATTGAATTTGAAGCCAAATCGATATTATAAATATTTAAAAACCCTTTATTTTATATAAATAAACGTTATAATATATAACGAAATTCCATAGTTACTATTTCAAAATTTGATTTGGACATAAAACAAAATCTACAACACGAAAACTCGATTTTTCTCTTTCATTAGAAAAATATTATCCAATAGATTTGGACGTTTCTTGTTTCGAGAAATCCGACTCATAATGGGCCCTGTACAGCCGTTTAAAGTTCAAAACGCCAAATAACGAACTGTCGCGCCGCTGCAGCTCGTTTTATAATTAAATTATAAATTAAACGTTATAACGTCATTTTAATAACGAATATATTTATATAATTTAATATAAACCATATTTAAACCACTTTAAATCGCTCGTTCACAATATACAGCAAAATCAACATTTTTCCCAAATATTCTGAAAATAAAATATTAATATATTATTAATATTATTTAAATATTCAAATTAAGATGGCCAGTTCCCATTATTTAAACTCAAATCAATATTTTAAATAAATAATATATTTCAATAAAATGGCCAGAAAATACGGGACGTTACATTCCTTCCCCCTTAAAATAATTCCGTCCTCGAAATTGCTAAGGTAGAAAGAATGTCACAGCCCATTACCTTTATAATAATAATAAATTTAAAACTCGATTTTATTCCCAAAATAAATCTAATCGATCGTAAAATCAAATTAATTCAAATAAAAGAATTTCCAAAAAATCTTCAAAAATTTTCTAACACCTTAAATTTTGGAAAAATTTTGGCAGAGTCTCCCCTGTACGGAGGACATCTGCAATATCGCAGGTTCAAGAAGTAAATATACCTCAACCAACACGGTCGGAAAATTCAAAAACCAAACTCAAAAACCCAATAAAAACCAAAATCTCGTATTCTGCATAGGCGTACTTTTTTGGCGAGTGCTATTACATGATAAGCGATAATCTATACCCAAGCTTGCCTAATTATAACGTAGCTCTATTCAAACTGGATCAGATTATCTCCAGAATTTCTCTCTTGGATGATTTTTAAGCTGAATTGGCTCTTCAGCACCTGTTCTCAACTCAAACTGATTCATCAGTCATCACAAGGATGCCAGTTATGTTCAAAACATCCATACCACTCATATCAACCCATTTTACACACAATTCAATCCATACGAGGTTATAATTATTTATAATCACTTCATTTATTTCTTTAATTATCCATTCAAATTTATTTATCTGGATTGATTTATTCGAATTATTTATTTCGGATTGGATTTAAACAAATTGATTCATGTTCAGGTTTACATCCATGAGATCGAGCATACCATCCAAACATATCATGCAAATCAGCATTAACAAATCAATCGATTGCCCATACTATAATAACCTTTACATTTATCTTATTATAAAATAAATTGGGCAAAAATAATTTCAAAAATAATTTTATATCAATATACAAATACGTGCTTTTATAAATATAATCAAACTCAATCTACGGTATCACTAACCCCATCTCTATTGAGTCACGCCATAGAGCCAAGGTTATCACTAAACCAATAGCTCTGATACCACTGTAACGACCCGGGAAAAACTCGATGCTCAAATTTTCGACAATAATACATAAACCCGTATTACTTGCCAAAAACCCAAGTATCGAACCCCAGATTGTCAATAGAAAGAAATTAGAGGGTGAGAATAGAAAGAAAGAATATTAGAATAGAAGAAAGAAGAAGAACACCACATCTGAATCTCACAGTGGAACGAATAAAATATAATATCACAAATCTTTTTATACAAAAGAACTATATATACGTACCAACCATCAGAGCACAACATATATCAGACACATCGGAATCATCACTTCATATAACTAGCGGTGAAGCCGCCTGCTTCCAGCTCCTGAACTCCAAGCGAACCTAACTTGGAACATACTCGGTCTGACCCGAGCACATTTGAAGCAAAGAAAAATACACCGGGTCAGTCTGGAATACTTTCAGTGATAAATTCACAGAACACACAACTTGTTTAACATTGGAAAATCTTTTATGAAATCAAAGGATAATAGTAAAACTAGCCCACACATAAACACGGACGGTTTTTACATTACTATAACCCAAAACGTTTTGAAATCATAGCTTGTTCTGATATTATCACAATGTCTAAATACAAATAATTAACAATCTAGCGGAACGCTTGCATCTCACGCTCCACATATATAGGATACAACCCAAAACCGTGGGCGCTTATTGGAGATTGGGTTCCAACTACGACAAGGTATGGGACCACCTTCCGAATGTGTATCTCTAGAGGGGAATACACTGGGTTCAACAAGAACGTCTTGCAACCCGGCCCTCACATGACCAACCACTCATTTCGCTTGAGTGTATCGAATGTATATCACCGACGGTTGGGATCAGCAACCGCCTCCCGAAATGGGACAGCATCGAATATAGATTAAAGAAGCAAATGGAATTTCTCTAGATAGGTGATTATACACCCTAATGGGAGCAACCAACATAGCCGTGCTGCCTGCCCGATTTTTGTCATTTCCCGGTTGATGAGGCTTGAGGCTAGAATTTCTTTTGGAACATCTGGCCACTATTCACTTTGAATGCCACATCGTCAGATCCACCAAATATCACTAATTGACGTTCACAAAAGTACTCCAGTTGATAAGCTAAGAGAATGTGCACTTCTCCACCATCAACTTGGTACATTTGAAAATATCAACGTACGTGACTCCTTTGGAAATACTCTATCAGACATTCATCTATACAAGTCATCCAGGAACAGGATGAACCGAAGGCACCCACCTACCGCATCCTTGTATAGGAAACACCCCAAGGAATAGTAGCGAGTAATCCTTGCAATCCGTAGATTCAACCATGACAGAATCACAAATCAAACAACTCTGGTTGCAAGCCAGAGAAATTCAACAAGTAGTCCTTCCGCTTATGAAGATCCACGGTCTTCACTTGCTCCGTCTTCAAATGACGACTTCACGTATTTGCTGGTCGGAATGGTTTTCGAATATAAATTCGATCCCGGTCTTTCTGTACCAACAAGCGTATTGGTCAGGTTTGATAGTCGGTGATTTAACTATCAAATAACAATAGTGTGAATGAATTTATTGATTCGGTACTTGGCATGACCTAGCCTCGTTAAAACATATTTACCAAAATGGTTAATAAACTTCTAAATCTTTCCATATATTCCAAACATTATATTCATTCTTAATTTATATTAACAAACCTATTTTATACGTTTCAGGGTATGTATATATATATATACACACATAACTTCCCATTTCCTTTACTCGGCATCTCGATATATATATATATGTATATATATATATAGTGTACTTAACGGTATAAACAAATTCTCAAATTTTTATATGGCCAACAAATGTCGACTTATATAATTTAAAACTAAATATCCTTATTTACGTTGAAACCAATATTGTAGTATTATTCATATTCAAAAATCTCACACTTATACTCAATACTTCTCGTATGGGATATCACCCCAATTTCAACATCTTTTACTCGTTTCGAACCGATACCATTCCTTGATAATAATGAAGCCGTTCAAGTTGGGGTATTTTATTTACCTCTCATACCTTGATCGACAACGTCCTTATCTCAGAATAATATCAGTTCGTCACTTAACCACTGATAATAAAATCTCCTTTACCACTTTGATTTCAAATATGGTTTTATAAACCATTTCTTATATTTTAAATTCTCGTTCGATAATCTCTTTACTTAATTCCTTTTTCCAATCTCGTTGAACTTAGATTATAAATCTCTTTATAAACTCTTATCACCTCTTTCATCAAACCATAATGCCACTTAATCATTCCTTAATTGAATTCCAATTAAAAGTCATTTCTTTAATTATTATTAATAAAAATAATAATTAACTTTAATATTAACTATATTAAATATAGTTAACTTCGCTATAAAATAGAAATAAGAAAATTACCACTTTTAAAAGCTGATTAAATAATTACTTTGTTAACACTAACCCATTTGATAATTACTTTAATTTATAGTTAATTGAAGATTAATTAACATTTAACATTTGTTCGTTACATTTAACGAATACTTCGGAAATTTAATTCAAATTAACTCAATTATCACATTCAATTTAAAAACAATTGAATTTATCGACCGTACATCTCAGTTAACTATTAACTGATTTTCACTGTCATTTCCCCTTTAAATTAATTAAATAACTTAATTAATTTAAAATCACCATTTAATTGTTTTAAAAACAATTATTCTATTTTACCAATTCCGTAGGTAAATACTTTGGCTTTCTGCTTTTAGAACTCGTATACATCATAAGATTTAATTTCATCAACCCTTTAAGTAATTTCTTTTATGATCTCGATTAAAATATATATTTACAAACTTCTTATTTAATTACTTAAAGAAAATAACTGAAAAGCTTTAACTTAGTTATAAAATAATTTATAACTTTAAAACTTGCGTCGATTCACCGAACGGTAAACCGACATCTAAACGGTACATTTATGACCATTCACTACCAATTACCCAATCAACACTATCGATTGATTTTAAACATAACCATGATGAATATCAAGTCAACCGTCAATATCAAATAGGTTTTGGTGTTAGTTAGGGTGATCAATTCATATATGAACAAAATGAACCATAAATAAAATACAGTTTATTTGAGGAATCCGGTCGGATCCCTCCAACCTGTCCTTCCCTGCATCACAAATAACATTTGATAATAAAATACGAATTTAATTTCAATAATATGATGCATTTAAAATGATGGAATAAAACAACAGCAACCAATCAAACAATAACAGCCAATAGCAACCAATCAACCAATTTATATTTTTAATGATAAATTATATTTTAATATGAATTTACCACATCACAAGATTCCAGAAGGTGTGAGAATTAACTCACTAGATTATTCGGTTGGCGGTTGACGCGTTTGTTCCTTTTAATCTTGAACGGACGTTCAAAATTAACTGAAATTTTAACTTCGTCAGATCACTACCTAGTCAGTGCCACCGTCTAGGGCTCGTTCCTGCGATCCCAACGGATCCTGTTTCATTGAATTTCAATATCGTATGAAAAAGTTACGACTATTTCAAGTTATACGAAATAAACGATAATTAAACTAATTTAATTAAAAATCTTTAATTACATTAATTAAAGTTAATCAGCCATTTTCTTACTCCCCCCTTGCCACTCAGATTTCTAAAACGCGTTTTCTTCCCTTCGCCATTTAGAACCCGATGGCTCTTCCTCCCTGGAACCACAAACCCAACATCGTTCAACTAATCCGATCGTCGGCGCCTCAATTGACCACCGGAACCCCCGCCCCCTACCTCGTCAGAACCGCCACTCCTCAACGCCCCTACGACCAGAGCGCCGCCACCCAGAACCACTCCCCTCGCCTGAAAACTGCGCTCAACTAAAACACGTTCATGCCCAAAATCCCATCAACGCCGACCACCGCATGAGGCCGGACCACCGCCAAACTGACCACCAGCCTGCCCTTCTTCGGCGAACTTCAGAACCCTCCACCATCGATGTCACCGTTGGTCTGAAAACCCCCAAAACTGACCCCCTTCTTTGAAAAACAATGTAAAATCGTACCCTTCATTCAACTCAGCACCCCGACCTCCACACACCCTTTCAGACCCTCCTACCAGTGCCAAATCGAAGCTCTACTCCTCCTCTACAAGTTTGCCTCAGACCCCATATCAATCCACAACCCAAATCGCCAGAAAACCCCTAAAAACAAAAATCAGATCTGGCCGTCCTCCGCGATTTCCCGCCACCTCAGGCGACCGTTCCACCCTAACTTTTTGCAGTAGGTAGATCTCGACCCGATCTACAACTTTACTTCAGGTCGCCCTAACAAATTCCTCACGGATCGAGAGAAATAAATTGTTATGTAAATGAGGGATTATTTGTAAAAATGATGGACGGAAATTTAGTTTTGGCTGGAAATTTCTGATTATAGGTGTTTATATAGTGTGGAAATAATATAGTTTAAGTTTACGTGACAAGCGATGTTGACTAACGATTTTTATTTCGTGTCTATCGCAATCCTGAACACTGTTTATTGGCTCCTGTGCTCACATACAAACTCCGTTCGAGATGTGAATGGACGGCGTAGTATAACTTGACGACACGGTCCTAATGAAACTTGTTTCGTCGAATTCCGAGTCCGTTTGCTCAAATGGCGCTCGTTCACGTCCAAATGGTCATTTTATTTACATTTTATTTTTCCACGCTCACAAATTAACCCCGATTGACACGCCACTTGAAATCTAACAATAATTTGCTGTTGCAGTCTCAGTAAAATTTGTTTCGTCGAAAACGAAGGTCGTTTGAATAAAGTCCCTTTTATAACTGCCCAATTCAAATAAAATAAACCAATTTTAAAATACCTCAATATAATAATAATAAAATATTAAAATTGGCCATACACGACCAGAATATCGTATACTACTAAAATAAAATAGCTTGGATTGATTTTGAAGCCAAATCGATATTATAAATATTTAAAATCCCTTTATTTTATATAAATAAACGTTATAATATATAACGAAATTCCATAGCGACTATTTCAAAAATTGATTTGGACATAAAACAAAATATACAACACGAAAACTCGATTTTCCTCTTTCATTAGAAAAATATTATCTAACAGATTTGGACGTTTCTTGTTTCGAGAAAATCCGACTCATATTGGGCCCTGTACAGCCGTTTAAAGTTCAAAACGCCAAATTACGAACTGTCGCGCCGCTGCAGCTCGTTTCATAATTAAATTATAAATTAAACGTTATAACGTCGTTTTAATATTGAATATATTTATATAATTTAATATAAACCATATTTAAACCACTTTAAATCGCTCGTTCACATTATACAGCAAAATCAACATTTTCCCCAAATATTCTAAAAATAAAATATTAATATATTATTAATATAATTTAAATATTCAAATTAAAATGATCAAATCCCTTTATTTAAACTCAAATCAATATTTTAAATAAATAAAATATTTCAATAAAATGTCCAGAAAATACGGGACGTTACACTGAACAATCTATCTGTTACTTAAGTGAGGAAGAGTGACATGTGGAAAAAAAGATAGACTACCCCTCGTCATTGATTTCTGTTTTATTAGAATTAGAAGGGTAATGGTTATTAGTTATTGCTTTATTCTACCTCCAAGCCCTATATCCATTTAAAGTTCTTTCTCGAATTTTATTTCTAAAAATCTTCGCCAATGATCGTACTCATTCTATCTAACCATTGATGATGTTTACCTTCGCTATTACACACAAACACACATCTTTTTGCGAAATCTCTACTCTTATTACTCTTGCAGTAGATTGTATGGTCTAGATGAGGGATTCAGTAACATTGTCGAGATTTATTTTTCACAATTTCTTTCAGAATTCAGATTCAGTTGGTTTGGTACATTCGTTAAATTACAGAATTTACTTGACATGCATTTTAATTTTATTTAGATTATGTATCTTTCATTCAGTCTTTGAATAAGAAATTTTTGATAATGAAACATCATGTTGACTTTTATTTAGGTTATGTATAGTTTTTGATAGATGTCAGAAATACCAATATATATCTTAAAATGTTTCAGTGGCACTTTGATATTTATCATGGTATGTAGTATTGGTGATTGAATATTAGTATTTGGAGGACATTAGTCTGATTGTAAATATACCTGTCAATACTGCTAACTATAATTTTATTAATGTGGTAGGTGCTTTGTGATGATAATATGGATATGCAAATGTTTGACAAAAGATTGTTGCTTCATGAGTTGTTTAAGACATGTATGTAGGTAAACAAATGGGGAATATGGATGGCCATAGAAATATATGGACAAAGGAAACAATTTAAGGTATAACTAACCAAGGACTATAAAAACAAATTTGATGAATGAAATAACCTTCATCTTGATATTTTATGAATGATATGTATTTCTAAAGTTGTCCATTGCAAACGAGCTTCCTATCCATGCTGGCACCTTCATCTAATCTTATCTTCACAAATTCAAATCATGCTCGAGTTAAACTTACACACAAACACACACACACACATATAAACTTACAAACACACATACATATACATACATACATATATATTGTCCTCCTATGTAGTTATTGATAAAAACTCACTTTTATACTTATTGTACCTATCTTCGACTACCTGGAGTTATGCATGTTATTGTTGGAGTAACTTTTGAAAAATTCATTTTATATCAAAAAACTTTAGTTTACTTAATTTTATGGTTTGAAAAAGTAGGATACTCTTCATATATTAATTTTGACACATGCTTTTTTCAACTGTATCAGGAATAAAAATCTGCTGATGCATTAAAGTCTTTATCATTTTAATAAATGACTAATGAATGAATAAAACACACATTACTGTAGTGTTCATTCCAGCAGGCATCAGGAGTAACATATTATAAGGAATCATAAGCATGAGTTGATGTTAGACCCAAGAAGGCTTCTGTGACAACTGATACTTACAAACAATACGCATTTCAAGCGAATTGGAATAATCTTTAATATCAAAGTGCTCAATAAATTTTAGACATCAGTGCATATGCGATGCTTGCTTTGGTGAGGTGGGGAAAACTTCATTAGAGCATTTGAAGAACTCTCCTTCAAATATTGTGAAATCAGAAGATGAGATTAAGAATTGTAAAGGTTGGCTTAGGTATCCTGCAAGAACAAGAAGCCCTTCGGATAAAGAAGATGTTCAATGGTATTTCTGCAAAGTTCCGTTAGCATTTCTTTAATTCATGAAGAAATTGTTCATTCTATGGCATTTCAAATACTGGAATTCTTAATACAAATAGGTGTATTCAATAAGCGAAGAAAATATGTACCAAAGTTGACTAATACTGACCGATCATTAACAAGTGCATCATTCCACCAAAAAAATTCTTCAGTGGTAGTTCTTTTACGCTATAAATGTATGAGTTTTTTTTACTCTATACATTTGTTGGTAATTCATCCATTTGGCCTAGAAGGATGCTATATGGTTAAATTTACTTTATGCGTGAAGCTCATATACAGTAGTTAGTT
The DNA here is from genome assembly GCA_030737875.1 of Allium sativum. Taxonomy (NCBI): domain Eukaryota; kingdom Viridiplantae; phylum Streptophyta; class Magnoliopsida; order Asparagales; family Amaryllidaceae; genus Allium; species Allium sativum. The sequence goes on along the minus strand of CM060926.1, from coordinate 942,526,404 downwards.
ATATTTTTAGTAATACATATTATTATTTACTAGCAAAAATATACAATCAGATGTACAAGATATTCAAATATATTGCAAGTAATTAATAAATAATATACTATGGAAGGTAGGTTAATACTTTCTTTTGTTACTGATATAATAACTATAATTATAAGTTTTCATTTGTTGTTTCATATTCACATGGATTACAATATCATATTTTCATTAATCCTGATAATCTCTTTTAGTTGGCTATCTGTACGGATTACATGTAAAACACCAGCTATTCCTACTATTTGCACGGATTATCTTTCCATGTCTTTATTTTCATTTGTTGAAACTCATTGCACGTAAACCAGCTCCTTGCATGTAGATCTTAACTCCAGTTTTCAAGTTTATTTTGTCATGCCTTATACATTCTATTGCTTCAACCTTTTGATTTTGTAACAATTTGATAGTAATTAGTTATGATAAAAGGTTCAATAAAGGTTACACATATGTCAGATGCCAACTACAGACGTTAAGGTTCCTCTCTATGCTGCAAAAATACTAGAGTGTTACTTCTTATGTCATAATTTACCATCTTACAGGAGAATCCATGTTGTTCATTTCAATTGTCTTAGTTATAATTGCTATTAACTTTAAATATGTACTAATAACACCACTGTACAAAATCCATTTTTTTAATGAATGAATGATCTTTTTATAAGAAGAGAACTGCTTTTATCAAATAAAGATCGAAATCCATACAAACATTTGACAGGAATTAGTTATTACAAATATGCAACATCACCATTTTGATGATAAACAAAATGAGAATGAACAAATGAAAGAAAATGATCAAAATGTATATGTATGATAATTATTTGATCCATAAAAAAATGCACGGCATGGATCAATAATAATTTAACCAATCCATACAAAAAATATCATAAAATCAACTAATGGGTTACTGAAATGCATAACATGGCTGCATGCAGGTGATATTATATAAGAAAGAGCTGAAAGTGGGTAATCAGGTGTTTGTCAATCAATGAAGATGTTGCATGTTGGGATGAAGAAAATCAAGAATGCGAAGATGTGATGAATACGTGGTTCTACACTTCAGAATTGACCCTGGCCATCAATTGGCAGTGGACATGATATAGAGTTGTGCAAGAGACGAGTGGAGCTGATATGCAGGTTGCCAAATCTTACTGGGCATCCTCTAAATCTTGCAAATGAACTACGGGATTGTAATAGAACAAATAAGAGAGGGCATTACCATGATTCAGATATCTCGAAGATTCTTGGATTAGCAGCAACGAAATAAGGTACTCATATGCATGAGGTTTGTTGGAAATTCGTTATGCATATGCTTTAAATTAGGTTCTGACAGTTTAGCACACCTCATTTTTGTGGTATACACTTGATATTTTAATCAGTGTAACTTTTGTCATCTTCAGTTTAGATTACTACATCAAAATTATTTCAATCTACTTAGCATGTAATAATGAAGTTTAAAGGTAACAACTATCTTACAATTTAGTCATGATAAAGCCCTATATTCTAATTGTATTTTATTACTATTTTTTGCATGTATTTGTTGCTTTTGCATAGAAGGAAATTTGAAATTTCATCTTTAATTATTATTATTTAGCTTCTTTACAAACTATGACTTCACCATAATAAAGGCATTTATGTATAAAAGTGTTTGTGTTTGGAACTAATTTGTTAATATTTTTTGATTTGTAGACAGTGTTAGTATTGAACTGTGATGGCACTACAGATACATTTTTCTATAAAAGAGGTGCCCACATAATGTTCATGTATCGTCTTTCATTGTGCCCACGCATATTGCACATTTTAAACTTATCTTTGTTATTTACTGTGTTGGATGGGTCCAATTTAGCAACTACTTAAATTGTTTACCTCCTACTTTACTCCAAAAAAAATTCTTAATCACCGAAATGGTGAAATTTAGCTTTATCATACAATTTTTCATGGAAGAGCAAATGTTAAATGACATGCTTGGTAAGTCCAAATTATAAACATGAATGTTGCATTGTTGTAAGCAGTATGTGTTGTCTAAGTGAAATACATACTTGGTCTACTCGCGTTTATATACGAACTAAATATTGTGATTTTGAATTGCCTCAGTCCTGCTTGACATAATGACATGACAAGCATTTTGTGTAACAAATAATAATAAATTGGTTCAACATTAGTCTTTTAAATTGTAAACATGGTAATGACTATCATGGTAGCAACAAATTATTTAGTTTGTACCAAAGAATATACATCGCATTGCTATCATGGTACCAATGCGATCACAAGTAGATATCCTGAAAATGATGCATATATTTCAGCGGAAAGATAAAGATAGTTTTTACTGAAAACTTTATATTTATTTGTATGTTTGAAATTTTATAATATGTGTTTATCTTTTCTGTAATGCGTGTAGAATAATATACACAATCAAAATGATAGTGTCAACTCCCATAATTGTGTTTTAAAGTTTACATAATTATCATTACATTTCGATGTTTTTGAAGAATCTGACAGAATCTAGCTTAGTAGTGTACATAGGTATTTCTTTTTTAATTCCTCATGGTTTTGGCCCTTTACACAGAAGCAACGGTGAAGCTGTTGATATTCATCTCTGTTTTTCTCTTTTAGTGGACTATGATGTGGTTTGGACATATAAATATGCCATTTGGTGGGGTTATGATTGGGTTGGCATCATCTTTTTGTTTTCAGGATTGTTGTTTAACCAATACCATGAATCCCTGCAACATTATTACTATCAATGTCATTTTTTTGCATAGGCTTTATTGGAGACCCAAGGCAATAGTTTTTATATGTTAGTCAGGTGCGTATGTTTTTTCTAATGAATTCTCTTCTCATGCAAAGAGTGAACATAGTTGATTCTCTCATGCATCACCATTATTGTCTTCATTTTTGTTCGTGCCACCACCTCAATAAGGTATCTTGCTCATTTATCAATCATGATATGGCTTGTATTTGATAGTTTCAACATGATTACCAGGCTTTGTATGATGCTGCATTGACTAACGAGAAGGGTTTCATTAGCTCTAGATGAAAAAGGAAAACAATTCATACAATATTTTGTGCAAGGAAATTACAAAAATATCTTCTTCTTATAGGATATATATTTTAATGGAAACATAATGAAAACTTGATGTGATTCTTTAATGTACCATATATGTCACAATTAAGGGCTGGCAACTCTTCAAAAAAGCAAAGCAAAGGAAGGAAAACAAAAAGAGGAAAGAAACGAAGAAAGCTGAAATCAATGGTTTTCTTCGGAGGGAGGAACAAGGCGGTGGGGGAGAAGGTGGTGAAAAGGTTCACCGAGATGAACGGTCTGACGAAAACTAACAGAGAACAGAACGAAGAGGAAAGAGGTAACAGATTTCAGATGCCGGTGCATTATCCACGGTACAGCCGAGCCAATTACGAGCAGATGCCAGAGTGGAGGTTGGACCGCCTTCTAAGGTAGTACAGACTCCCGGTGTATGGCGATGTGGAAGAGAAGAGGCAACTCACTTTGGTACTTTTACGTGGGATGCTAATTGATACCTGGGGGAGAATGGATTTTAAGGTATTGTTAATTAGATTGGTTAATTTGATGTTTTGGTGTCTGTAACTTCTGTGGTGTACTTTGTTGAATGAAACGAATTGAAGATGGACTTTTTTATCTTAAAAAAAACCCAGTTAAGGGCTGGAATTTTCTATATGATTTTGATCCTTTTTAAAGCGTAATAATATGGCCTTTGTGGTATGTTTGCTATCCATTTATGGCATGTTTTAACTCCTTGCATGGCCTTTGCAGATCCAATTTCAAATAAATTTATGTTTATGTTATATATATATATATATATATATATATATAGGCAAGCGTTTGGTTGCACCCCAAAAATGGAGCATCCCAAATGCCTCCTGATTTCCACCTCTCATTTATATCAAAGAAAGTGAGTGGAAGGAGGGAGAATGAGTGGAAGGAGAGAGGAAGGACATGTGTGGTGGAAAATAGGGAGGCCAAAGGGGTGCTACACTATTTCGGGTGCCGTTGAACCTACCTCATATATATATATATGTGTGCGTGTGTGTGTGTAAGATACGAAAAATAGTACAATTTTGAATGAGTAGAATTTTTAAAAACAAAAAATGTGTGCTTTGATGCCAAATAGGAGGAAAAACTGTATTATTTTGTTCGCTTGATGGAAGTCAATGCAGTAGCATGCATGGGAATAGAAATTTTGTGCCCATACTCAACTGCTTTATGACAGATATACCATTCTTACAATTTGTCTACTACCTAGGCATTGAAAAATTCTTCGTTATGAGAACGAAAATATTTGTACTTCTTCATTGTCAAAGAGAAGACCGCGCTTCATGAACAATCAAAGAATACTTGCTAACCGCACAGAATAAGGATGACAGTAATAGATTTTTCATACAATCCTAGATCTGATTAAATGTGGTTGCGATAAGTAAAACTAAATTTAGGCAGAAAAGTTGTTTGTATCTACCGTCCATCCATGTCTTTCACAACTTTTTTAGATTACAAATAAGTTATATCCTTATGATCTCTAAGCTCTTTAAAGCCATGAATATATTAGCCAATAAAATCAAAAGATAAGTTAAAGCTGTAGAGTTAAACACTACCAGATCTGGTAGTTATTTAGTCATATTAGGATTTATAATATTTAATTAGATATGGAAAACGTTGTAAGTTACACTCTATAGAAAACATTTGAAAACAGAGACCTGGAATTTAATTAGATCTTCGATCCTCTCATTTTTTTAATTTCCAATGTTTTCGATAATTAGATTTTCAATGTTTGCTGCCCAATCTCTCTTTTTGGATTCAATTTTTTTTTCATTTCACTTATCTACACGACAAAAACAGTCAGACAACCTACGACGTCAACATATAGTTCTCTTTATTTTTTAACTTAACTTTCAACTTTGTGCTTTTCTATACAAATAAAGCATACAATTATATTTGTAGTTTGAAGTTTTCTAAGTATAGATAATTCATATTGTCTACAGTTCACTACTTATAACATTCTAATATTAAAAATGAAGTATGCTATGTCACATGATGTTGGTGCACATAATTTTCTATTACATTTTGTTTTACATGTTTTATTGCTTGAAAAATCATCATTCTTAAATGGTTAACTTTCATATGACATTTGATATGCAATAACTTGAATCTATTTGGAGTGTTTTACAATCTCAACTGTCAAGAATAGATCTTTTCCTAGCATATGTGGATATTGTTCTTATTTTAGAGATTTTTGAAGGCAATATATTTTGTTGATGGTTTCCAATAGGAGCAAATTGTAAATTTAATTATCCTCGTCACTATGCACACATACATATGTATACATACATTTCCCTACATACATACATGAATATATGTATGTATGAGCTATTGGATAAACAATGCATATTTAGTGCTTGGCTTAGTGTAATGTTTTTACCCCTAAGTTATTAGTTCATAGAATCAGATTTTCCTGTATTTTAGATGTGAAGTGAAGTAATAACTTCAAAGAGGAGTCCATAGTCCAAAATTCCCATCCTTTACATTTAAATATGAATCAAGCATTCAGAATTGGCTATTATTCATAAGTATGGATTTGATTGTTATATCCTTGCAGTTATAAGGAGTGAAACCATTGCCATGGAGTGAGACGTTTACTGAATGAGACCTGGAGATGCATTGGATAACTTTATTTCCCACTAGAGTACTCGACTCTGATCGAAAGGTTATGTGCAAGCAACGATGTTGATACATGAATGAGGAAACTAATGGCTACACGTGTATGAATTTCCTAACATCCTTTGAAGAACGTTTGTTTTAAGCCCTTATTTCAACAATCCATATCTACCACGTAGAATCTGAGATTATGAGAATTGTGGTATATTGTGAGACATGGTTGACTAGCCAATAATAAACTGAATAATAGTCTATAGTTTCATGAATGGAGTAATTTTTACAAGAATTTCAGTCATGCCATAAGTTAGGAGACGATGATTCAATAGTAAGTTGAGAGGAAAAACAAAACAGAACTTCATGTAAGAGAAGAGAACGAGATGTGGTTTAGGTCCATGATTTTCATCGCGAAATTGCACTGGATGAGATTATTAGGCAATATGATATGAGCTGGCTCTTCAACCCCTTCTCTGTTAAGGGTTATGCAAGAAATGCATTTTCATGTATTCGTTGCATACTCATCAGTACCGTTGGTAAAACATTGTGCTATAATACTTTGTAGAATGTTTTTATCGTAATTTTACATTTATTGATGTATTTTATCTATCTAATTAAGATGTATAAGACAACAATTTAGTTTTATAGTAGTGTGATGTGATATGTTTAGTGTGATGTGCTTCTGTTTGTATTTTTATCTCAATAAATAATAATAAAATTATACAGTTTAATTTATAGCTTGAAATCTGCAAATATTACCAAGCCCATACTTAATCCATGCATCTTAAATTTTGTCTGAATGAGAAACATGCACCCTTGCTATTGATTACAAATAACTGAATGTCCACATGCAACGCTTAGGTGGTTTATTTTAAGTCGTTCGTAAGGACATGGCCAAATTTCAACAAATAATTCGATATGAATTAGGATAATCAAATATGTAGCATTATTCATACTTTACTAGAAAATGTAATTTCTGCTTTAGTTTCTTTCCAACACACATTACATTTGTGGGTTAGTCGTTGATATTTTCCCTAGCTTATTTTCAGTTCACTTTGCAGATTTTATAAACCAGTTTCAAAACTTGCAACGTTGAAGTATTTTCCAATTTAAAAACTTAATCCTACACAATAGCTTAACTAAAATAATAAAAAATGTAATAATTAATCAATGTCATATCTAAGCCTTGACAACATCGTCAAAATAATTTTATGGGAAAAAATAGCATAAGGAATGCTTTGATCACACCATGAATATAAGGAAGAACAAACACAAATTTTTTACAAACTGACACCACCCAATTTATTACAATGCCCGTATACGTAGCATGGGCCACACACTAGTATGTATATATATATAATTATACTTATACTTGAAATTGAAAGAGGAAAAAAATAAATTGTAGGGGTTTTAAGGGCTCGGAGGCTTAGTGCGGCCCACGGCCTAGTGATGTGGGATCCACCTTGTTACTTGGCCGGAGTGGGTCAGAAATGGCTGTGTGGGGCCAGGCATGGGGTTGGTGGGTGCTTGGAGGTGGATATTTTGGGTGATTTGGTTAATGAGGTGGTGGAATTAAGGATTTAAGGGTACTTTGGGGGGTTTTGGGTAGTGTGAGGCCACGACTCAAAGGGAGAAGCTGCTGTGGGGTCTGCTGATTAGAGGGGAAGAGCAGGAGCAAGCAGAAGTGCTAGGTGGAGGTCAGGTGGGTGGTGGCCATGGCCATGGAGGTGGGAGAGAAAGAGGAGGAGGGTAAACTTAAGAAAGAAAAGGAAGAAACCGAATGAAAAAGAAGAGAAGAGCTTTGTTTTTATAAGAATAGGAAGGGGATAGCTTACTGAGTTTTCATGAGATGGGAGAGGAGGAGAAAACACACTTTGATATGGCCATGGCTTGACACCTCAACGAGTACAAAGTGTGTTTCTTCACTTGTTAAAAAGTGAAGTTCCTTTAAGCTTAATGGGAGAGGAGGAGAAAAAACACTTTGATATGGCCATGGCTTGACACCTCAACGAGTACAAAGTGTGTTTCTTCACTTGTTAAAAAGTGAAGTTCCTTTAAGCTTTTTCAGTCGTTTATCGCTCGTATGCTCAAAGGTTAGTCCGATTAATACAAAATTTTGAATCCTAACATATTTCGTAATTACGGATCTAATTAAATAGTTCTCTTCAAATTTGGAGTCTGTTTGACCATCCGTCTTATTATTTTATTACGTTATCACTTAAATTTGACTTAGTTTTCGTGAGATGGGAGAGGAGGAGAAAACACACTTTGATATGGCCATGGCTTGACACCTCAACGAGTACAAAGTGTGTTTCTTCACTTGTTAAAAAGTGAAGTTCTTTTAAGCTTTTTCAGTCGTTTATCCCTCATATGCTCAAAGGTTAGTCCGATTGACACAAAATTTTGAATCCTAACATATTTCGTAATTACGGATCTAATTAAACAATTCTCTTCAAATTTGGAGTCTGTTTGACCATTCGTCTTATTATTTTATTATGTTATCACTTAAATTTGACTGATTGACCCGATACGTGTTTATTCTTCGTACACCACAAACTATTTCCAAAAATTATGAAATTTTAAATCTTATCATTATTAGACTTTATGGATCCGATAAAATTAGTTTCGTCGGATTCGGAGACCATTTGAAAAATGGCCTTATTTCTAGCTTAAATTGAAATCTAACTAATTTGTCAATATATGTTTATATTGCGTATGCTTACATATTAACTCCGATTGACTTAAAATTTTAAATCTAGCAATAATTTACTATTTCGGATCCGATGAAAGTGGTTTCGTCGAAATCTGAGACTGTTTCAAAAATGTCTATTTTCAGGTCATTGAAATAATATTAAATTATTTATTTTCAATATTTTCACTTTTAAATTGATTTTAAAAGTTTACTGACCTTGTTTTAATCCCTGTAAAATATAAAACCAAATTTAGTTTATTTTCAATTATTATCAAGTCCAAATTCAGTATTTTACCCTTTAAAATCCACTAAAATCAATTAAAAATTCATATTTTAAATTGACTAAAAATTTGGGTCGTTACATTCTCCTCCACTTAAAAAGATTTCGTCCTCGAAATCGAAGACGAAATTGAAGGTCATTGCTTAACCAACTTAGCCTTAGTTTTAACTTAAGTTCTTTAACTTTTTAGTTTCCAAGAACTTCCCAATTTCTCGAAATTTGGCTAGCGCCTTGAATTTTCGAAAAATTTCACCATAATCTCTTGTACTAGTCAATCAGTATAATGACAACTTGCTATTTTTTTGGATTACCATATCTCCCTGCATTTACTTTACTTTACTACTTGTTTGGATTACCGTGTTGCTAACGCACTTGCATACATATTGGGTGTTGGCGTGTAGACAATTTTCCCCGTCAACAATAATTAAATAAAGGAAGACGGAGGTTCAAGCCCTACCCCTAGCACCAAAATGTTAACAATAAAAATCATCAACACCTAATCTAAGGTTTGACAATGCATATGAGATGAAATTGAGAGGGTAATCGATCTAAAGGATACTGGTGGATAACCCATCCTCAACAAGCTTAACTTATTCTGTCGTTTTTTAGATATCAAGACCTTAAGTCCAAAGATTAGTTACTCTTCCTTCAAGAAGTGAGTATCACGCTTATGAAACTTAAAGGTCAACAGTTACCTTGGGGCAAGGGCATTATAGGCTTTCAGAAGGTTGAGAACCTCGTTACAACCGTGATAATTAGATTCAGGATAGAATAATATACAACGTGTTAAGAAGAAACAGGCTAATTTATCACAGTAGTAGGTTTAGTGACATATTATAACCCTTATCGACTAAGATTATACTTCCACATCGAGCCAGCTTACAAAAAGGCCTTGGTCGTGTCAATTATCACGTCATAAGGTTATACTTCCCCTTTCCGAATGCTTTCCCGTCCAATTCCTTCATTAAAAGAGGTTATGATAACTCCATGTTCAATCAATATGGACACAACATGATTATTGAACCGAGAAAAAGATTAAGTCTCGATTTCCCCTTTTTGTTCACTATGATTGTATTACAATTTTTGTGCAAATCCCCAATTTGATTGAGAAAATAAAGTTTTCTCTCTAAGAAATGAATACAAGATTGTGTAATGATGAAAAGTCCCCTAAAATGTGACCCCTGGGGTCTTACTTATTGACAATTTGGTCCCTTTTTGGTAATGTCTTTGCTGGAAGCCCACTTTCAGTTTGCGTTATGGGTGTCGACCCACTTGGCGGCTTTCGGTGCTGACACCTGGGTGTCGGTCCCTTCGGTTTTCGGTACTATTTTCTGTTATAATTCCTTTGGTTTTTTACTTCCGCCTCGAAGGTGACAATCGGTCAATTGATTTCAGTATCGCTACCAAGCTTGTTGGTAGCGATTGCACCTTTATTGAATATTTTGCTTTGTTTATAATCCCTTGTCTTCACTTGTCCTTGGTATCATGCTCTGATGGTATACTTCATCCTTTCAATTGCATTGAAAGTGAATCGACCGATACAGGTAGCCCTTCGTTTGTTCTTATGTTGAATATCGACCTTGATTCTCCTTCGGTAGATTTTCATCTTGGTAGCGGATCAAGTGCTTTCGGCTTTCATCCAATGTTTGCTTTCGGTATCGTACCAACACATTTTTGTGTCAACTCTGAGCCTTTTCTTCTTCTTCCTTGGTATCGAAACCAGATCAACTATCTCTCCTTTGAGTATCAACACCAAGCTAACTGTTCCCAACATGTTGGTGCCGATAGCATGCTTTCATCTTTTTTGATTTGGCTTCGAAACAGAGTATTTGGCTTTATGTTGACACCGATAACATTTTGTGCTTTCGGTATCGGTTCTTGCACGATATCCCTTCAGTGTCGAATTCTAGTAGTAACACATACAAAATAAAAAGAAGCCAAAATTTGAAAAAAATTGTTTTAGCGAACTGCGCTTATAACGACTATCGATATAAAACCCGTAATTTCAAAAATCGGATTTTTACATAAAAAACTTAATAAATTATTTCTTTTGTATTTAAACCTTTTATAGACTTACTAATTATGTTCTAAAACAATATTAAGAAATTTGAAAATATTATAAACAAATTAGCACTTAAAACGCTATGCTTTGAAATCAAATCCCAAATGTACTATTCGTTTCCAAAAGATCTCAAATCAACATCAAAATCCAAGATTCAAGATTTTCAACACTATACATGACTACAACATCTAACATACATGAGTATACCATAAATACACATATCCAAACATCAATCTATAATTAAAGACATAAACTTGAAAATCATAATGAAATTTTCTTACTAATTTTTTCTAACTTCCAAATCAAACAATGTATAAGAAATATTCTTGCATATATTAACTACTAACATCTCAACCATCGTATTAACATAAGTGATTACAACAAAACATAACCATAATCCAATGCACAAATTTAAAGTCTGAAACATAAGTAAAAATATGATCTTTTCACCTTAAATTAGCCAAAACTCTCATAAACTCACATATAGGCCTAGATCTCAACATTTTCGCAAAGAAAATTGTGTTTTTGATCATAATTGGACTCTTTTGGTTCGGCTAGGGCTGTTTGTAGGTGTATCGGTTTGTTTTGAAGAGAAAAGTGTGTAGGAAGAAGGAAGAAGGTGTTTAAAACTAGTTTTTAAACGTAAAAGAGAACAAATTTTTAAACAAAGAAAATATTTTTGGAAACCATTAAAAGGGTTTTAGAACATAGAAAAGTTTAGGAAAGAAGAAGGAGAAGTTTGAAAAGGTAGAAAATGAAATGGAGAAGGAGAGAGAAACTTAAAGTTAGTTTTATATAAAATAAGCTTAGAAAATTACCACTTTAATGTTAAACCTCCACCATTTAGAGCCACATCACCTCCTTTGCCTTGCCAAACATGTTGGCTCCCTCTCTCTCTTAAAAATTTTGATAGCTCAACATTTCTTATGTAATGTACTTAAGTTCTTGTGCTTTTAGTACTTTTTTCCCATTTTCTCTTCTTACTTTTTACTTGATCTTACCTAACATCACATCTTTACTTTCTTAACTTAATTAATAATTTTTTGAACATTAACTAGTTTTGCTTTAACTTATATTTATGTTTTATAATATTTACACATTTTAATAACATTTTGAACAAATTTACACGATAAAAAATTAGCCTTATCGAAAAATTCTTTCGGTCACATTTTTTTTTCTTTGAACTATTTTTTTTATAAGCCAAATTCTAAAATCATTTTCACATCATTTATTAAGATTTAAAAGAGAAATATTTTACTTATAAAACCATTATTTTGAATATTTAAATATTTCCAACCAAAGCGATAAAATTTCGGGTCGTTTCATTCTTTCTCCCTTTGAAAGAATTTCAACCCAAAAATTTCACCCTCATCCCTAACTTAGAAGAAGTACCCAATTTTAACAATCAATTTTACTTAACAACAACTTTAACTCGTATGATGAACACAGATCACCTGTATGCAATATCTAACTTGATCACTTACTAGAATACATAAATTTTATGAACTAGCATTGCTCACCCGATATCTCTAGTGCAAAATTTGATCAGGATCCTTGATTAGGAACCTTAATTCTTTTTGTATAGGCAAATATTATGTTGGAAAATATTTAGTTCCTTACCAAGAATCCTCACCAAGTATTCAGGGTCAAGAATCGAGTGATAAATCCTACTTGGGTTAGTGTAAGACACCTTAAAGCCATATACTCGAATCTTAAATCAAAATAGAATTTGTAAACAAATTATCTTTGTACAACTTACGTACTTGTTCTAGTTGATTATTGTTATACCAATTCTATTTATTTTCCAAATCATAAGTGACAAAGAGTTATGTTTCAAATACTTAGTCTCAATTTACTATCTTTGCTAAATTTTACAAGCTATTAAAACTTGAATGCTAATAATTTATCAACACTTAGTTAAAATCTATACTTAACATGGAAAATTTGACTATCCAAAAATTATCATAATTTCCATTTCATTTTTAACTAATGAAACTACTAACTAGTTTATTACATTAGATACAAGATAACAAATCCAAATGCTAGTCTACAAAATCCATATAATTCATAACAAAAATTTAAGAATTTAAAATCCTAGGTTTTGTTTCAATCAATTTGAAATTATATTTCACATATATACTTTAACTTAGTATATTAAATCAAAATTTTGTTTTTCCAAAAAATCTTATAACAAAATTCTTCAATGGCAGTAATTCCCACTTAGAAACTCAAAAATGAACATCGATGATGTTCAGATCAACATCAAAATTATTTCCCAGTGACTTTTGTGAGTTTAGTGCTTTTTTACTTTTTAAAAATCCCTCTTAGAATATCAAAATCATCAAATAATAAAAATAATATTATTTACTCAAAATCTGTGAAAATTATTTTTCAAAACACCAGGATCTAAGTTCTCAAATTCTTAGTTCCATCACTTCTAATTACAAACTCTATTTTAAGTGTAAATTTCAATCCAACATTGATATTAAACACCTTTTAGTCAAATTGTGAAACTCAATTCACAAGGTGTTCATTTAAGATAGTAGAAATGGTCATTGAAGGGTTTTTCCTTTTAAATAGTAGAAATGACTGATAACCAGCCCAAGCAGAGGAACCCGGAAAGGCCTCGGTACTTGCCTGAATGGTTCCAACAATACCTTGGAACTATGGAATAGGTCCCTACTTCCAATCCTTTCCCAGCGGAACCAGTAGCTCATCCCACTGAAGGGGCCCTCAACTTCCCTCGTCGTTGTAAAGATTTTGTGAGTCTAAGTGTAAAGCCATTTTTGAGAACTTAGAGCTTCTTAGAAGCCAAAGCATGGATAATTGAGTGCAAAAGGATCTTTGAGGCAACCAGATGGGACGATTAACTTGAGCATAGGATAGCAGCTTGGCATTTGAACGGAGAGGCCCATGAATAGTGGAGCACGATTTCACAAGAGAATGTGATCAGAGTGTTTACTTAGGGAGATTTTAAGACCCGCTTTGAGAATAAGTTCTTACCTAATGCTGAGATGAGCCTACAACTAGAAAAGTTCATTTAGTTGAAGTAGGGGGGGTTGGATCTAAAAGAGTATGCGGCAAAATTTACAGAATTGTCCAAGTTTTGGAAATGGTTGGTGGACACCCCTATGGATAAAGCCTTAGGTTTGTTAAAGGATTGAATTACCGTTAAGGGAAATGCTTTTAGACCAAGTGACGTTCAGAGCTACGTTGAAAGCCTTTGTTGAAGCGGCTATTATATATTTAGCTGAGCAGGTTAAGGAAGTTAAGACTAATAAGGGAGTAGGTACTTCTAATGTTGGGAAGAACAAGAAGAAAAGTTTTTGGCTTAAGTAGAAAAAGGGAGGAAAAATTCAAGAAGGAGTCCAAGATATGCTCAGGGTGCCGTAAGAAAGAGCATGTGGTGAAGGACTGTAGATTGAACTTAGCAAAGTTAGAATTCAAAGGGAAATACTTTAATTGTCATGAGGATGAAAACTTGGAAAGGAACTTCCCTAAGCCTAGAGTAGAGCAGAGTAGCCAAAACTATGCCTTGGAGGTAGCGCCGATTAGAATTCAGCCCCCTAGAGATCAAGGACAATCTGCGTTGGAAGGTATAATTTCTATCATAGGAATTGCTTTGAGTATCCTATTTGATTCGGGAGCTACCCATTCGTTTATTGTTAGGAAGATTGTTGACTCTTTGAAACTTCCGTTATCCTTTGCTAGCCATTCGATAGAGGTGCCTAACCCTATTGGAGGGATTATGCAACTTTAATTTGAGTGTAAAGATTTATTATTAGACATCGGTGATGTCGACTTCTTTTGCGATGCGTATGTACTTGAGTTCGAGGGGTATCGTCTCATTTTAGGTATGAACTGGCTATCATTTTATGGGGCCATCTTTAACTGATAAACGAATAGTTTGCTTGAGAAGCCATGGCGGCCGCAGCTTAGAAATCCTTTGTAGGACAGGGAATGGGGATTCGACCTTATTTTCCTTATCTTTTAATTTAGAAGGACCATCTTCGGTACCGATTGTATGTGAGTTTTCTGATGTTTTCAAGGAGGTCATCGGACTCCCACCCCACTGAGAAATGTTGTTTAGGATGGACCTCGAGAAGGATGCGAGTCCTGTAGCATTGCCTTTATGGCACATGGCTCCTAAGGAAAGGAGAGTGCTTGATAGACAAATCTCGGAATTATTGTAGAAATGGTTTATTCGCAGGAGTACATCTGAGTGGGGTACACTAGCATTGTTTGCCACAAAGTCTGATGGATCTTTAAGGTTGGAGCCAAAATATTTTCTCTATTAGATATGGCCACCGAATTTCACCAGTTGAGGATTTCAGATGAGAGTAAGCCTAAGGCAGTGTTTAGGAAGCGAGATTGATTATTTGAGTGGGAGATTATGCCTTTTGGTTTGGCTAATGCCCCTGCTTTCTTTGTTGGTCTTATAAGTAGGGTATTTGGCTGCATACTCAATAAGATTATGGTGGTATTTGTGGATGACATCCTTATCTTTTCAAAGGACTTTAAGGAATATGAGGATCACTTGAGAAAGATCCTAGGAATTTTGTAGGAGACCAAACTTAAGGCCATATTTTCGAAATATCATTTTTGGAAGAGAGAAGTCAAGTTTCTAAGACATATTGTTTCAAGTGAATAGCGATGTAATGTATAGGGGACAAGCGAAAGTAAATGATCACACAGAATTTATAGTGGTTTGGCTCATCTGTGCCTATGTCTACTTTGAATGGTTTTGCTCTTTTATTACACTCTTGGTACAAGTTACAACATTGGATCAGAGTGTTTCTGGGTATACATGAGTTGACGATTTCCGATAGATAACTGAGCATTTTCAAGTTCTATGCTTGGCGAAGGAAGAAGTCTCTTCTTCTTAATCCGAGGTTTGAAAGTGGAAGATAAGATTTCGATCATCTGCTAATTCAAAGCTTAGTCAAGTGAGGATGATGTAATTATGAAGCTTTCATGTTGTAATCATGATCATGGTGAGAAAGAGGTCAAAGATGCTTTCTTTATCTTCTTCTCGGATGCCAAAACATCCCTAGTTGGTCAAATGTCCAAAAGTATAGTCAAATATCTAAGAATCGGTTCATATGTCCAAGAATATGCTTCTTCTTCTTCTTCCTAGGATGATGGAAGGTGATCGGGAGGCTTTGGAGGGCTATTTCCTTCATAGACAGCCATTAGAGCTTGGAAGTGAGCAATAACCAACCCTCTTCACGTTGGATTTGAGGGGGTATTTATAGGAGTGCGCCAGAAGTATAGTAGGCGAGATGGGATGTGCAGAGCCGAATTTCGTATCGCTCATATCGGAAGTGAATTTCCTATCCCAGGAGTCAGATACGAATTCGTATCCCACAGATAGGGTATGAATTCACATCCTACATCGAGATTGCATCCAGGTGATGTGAAGGGATACGAATTTGCATCCCATGAGGGGATGCGATACTTACCCCGAATGTAGAGGCGCAATACGAATTGTATCCCTCGGTATGTGCTATATGCGAATTCGCTTTCCATGGAGGGATGCGAATTCGCATCCCTTGGCATATCATGGGATACGTTTTGTGCCGATGTGGGGTTCAAGGAGTGGTGATTCCAGTGGTAAGTTAATGGCGAGGTCGAAGGTTGATCCTGGGGCATTGGTTCTATGTCGAGTAGTTTGGTCAAGTCAGGTCGAATATCATTGTACGATTCTTTTCGGATTTTGGGTCTAGAGTCTCGATGACGCTTCTAGGCTGTTGTTCCACGCGAAGGGCCGAATCAGGTGGTATTTGGCTACTCTTGGGAACCGGTCCAAAAAGCCAATTAACACATCTTTTGATTTTTCCATTCAGTATACCCCTGGGAAGGGTAATGTCGTGGCCGATGCTTTGAGTAGGAAACATGCTGCCCTTAGTGCGATCACCGAGTGAAGGCAGTTAGAGTTTCTCTCTAGTTTTAATTTGCAACCGCCATTTGTGGTAGCTCGAGGATTTCTTAGAGTTATGGAGGTTAGACCAGTTTTAATGAAAGGATGAAGAGTGAGCAAGACCATAATGATGAATTGATGGTATTAAAGGAAAAAGTTTCTAAGGGAGATCTTTCCGTCATTCTGGTAGGTATTATGTGGATAATAGCGATAGTTTAAGGAGAGATAGTCGACTTTGTGTCCGTAGGAGTACGGACTTAGGAAGGAGATTCTCAAGGAGTGTCATAGGTCAAGGATGACCATATACCCCAGAGGTAACAAAATGTTTAAAGACATGAAGAGGAGATTTTATTGGGAAGGAATGAAAAGAGACATTATAGAGTTTGTTTCTAGATGCTTAGCTTGACAAAAAGTGAAGGCAGAGCAAGGGAAGCCTGAAGGGCTGTTGCTACTATCGACGATTCCCACTTGAAAATGGTAATACATTTCTATAGATTTTATTGATGGGCTTCGGAGGAGTAAAAAGGGAAACAAAGCTATTTGGTTATAGAGGATCAATTACGGAAGAGCGCAAATTTTATTACAATCAAGAAGAGCCGAACCACCACTTCATAAGCCCAGTTATATGTGAAGGAGATCGTCTGATTGCATGGGATTCCGACTACTATAGTTAGTTACAATGACCCATTGTTCACTAGTGAATTTTGGAAGAGCCTTCAAGAAACTTTGGGAACTATGTTGAGTTTAAGTACAATGTATCATCCGCAAACCTACGGTCAAACTGAGAGAGTCAACAGAGTTACAAAGGATCTTCTTAGAGCCTGCATCATTGACTTCGGAGGAACATGGGAGCATCACTTTCCTTTTGTAGAGTTTTCGTATAATAACAGTTCCCAAGCGACGATTGGTATGGACCCTTACGAAGCATTGTATAGGCGACCATGGAAATCGCCTACTTGTTAGTGGGAAACTACAGACAAGGTTGTACTCGAACCAGACCTTATCCGGAAGCTAACGGAGATTAATTCTTTGATTCAACAGAGAATGAAGGCTTCCCAGGACTGGCAGAAGTCATACGCAGATAGGAGGAGGAAGGAGATGTTGGAAATTTGGTATTTGTTATAGTTTCCCCTCTCAAGAAGATAGTCTGGTTTGGGAAGACTGGGAAGTTGGCTCCTAATTTTATTGGTCCTTTTAGGATCGTGGATAGAATTGGGAAGATGACTTATATCATGTGGATCTTCCAAGCGTTTATCGAGGGTCCATAATGTTTTCCATGTTTCTCGTCTTCGCAAATTTCTTCATGATTCAACCGACAGACTCGAGCTTAATGATATTAGGGACTTAGAGAGATTCGAGTTGGAGTCCAGGGTTCCCCATGCCACCGCAAAGGACGTGGAGAACGGAATCAAATTACTCCACAACAAATCTATTCGCCTTGTCCGAGTTCAATGGGGGAGATAACCCTGCGAAAATCACCTGGGAAACTGAGGAGAAGATTCGGCTAACTCATCCAGATCTACGTTCGGTTAAATATGTCCTTGTAAAGTTTCATTTTGGGTTGCATTGTGTTTGCTAGATTGGATGGTAGGAGATGGTTGCAACACAAACGCACGTGCACGCATATAGAATTATATGCATATTAGGATGTTTTGCATAAATACTACATCACTTATTACACATACATGTCAGGAGTGGGCTCATTATTAAAAGTCTACAGTTTATAATCACTATGATTTTTGGATATTTATGAATGGCCATAAAATAACATAGGTGTACAACATGGTTGTTTAGCGCGAGTTGTGTTCCACGCCCCTTCAAAAGATTTTGGGACGAAATCTCTTATGGGGGGAGAATGTAACACGCCGTAAAATAAACCTAAAATATACATAAGGTAATTTAATAATAATAATAATGAGTTAATGGGATGAAAATGAATTTTTGATTAATTAGGAATTGGGCTACGAAGTATCGTAATTGCGTTCGTGGCGAGATTCTGATCCATTTTCATATTTTATTTACTACAAATGGAGTCTCTATGTAAAAGATATTAATTAAACAAGTTGTGCGTAAATATTAACACATAAGGTTTGAAATTTAAATAGAATATATACATATCTACAATATATTATCTATGGATTAGCATGAAACGAATATTCCAATTGAATTTGAAATTATGTGTACATATTTATGTACAGCGGGTGACAAAATAGCAAACTAAGGAAAGAAATCAATCTAATTAATTTAATAAATCACGTAATCACCCAGGAGAATAAATCTCCTCGGAAAATCACGACCCAAGGGGTCGATCGCCCAGGGTGAAGAAAGGTGGGGATGGCTTGTTTTTAGGGTTTTATATAAATTGCATACATGGACTACCTGGCTTTAATCTAATATATCGTACAGTCTTCATTAACACTTGCAATTGTATATACCACCCTCCTACCCTCTCCCTAACCCTATTCTTCATTTCATTCTTATGCCACCATTGTATCCTTCTACCATTACTAATTCCAGATCTAAGGTTAGATTTCTCTTCTAGTTCCCTAACCTCAATTCTATCCTCTATATTCTAAGATTTATATAGGTTTGAGAATTCTAGAACTTTGTTTGTATATATATATATATATATTTGTTTCTAATTCATTTGATTCATATATATATATATATATATATATATATATTAGTATAATAATAGAAGGATTGGAGCACGATTGCGAAAGCTAGATCCAAATCTATTTCTACTCATATTCGGTTATTCTTCATCTCCAAAGCACTGTGAGTGGAAACCATCTAAGTTCCATTTCTTATCTTTAATAGTTTGGATTTGGAATATTATGCCTATATAGGATTTGGGTTAAACGATAACATAATGCTAAAACTCCCTAAATCGTATATTTTATTTGTCGATGGAGTGGCCAATCAAAAGTGTGTATTTTGCGTTTATGTTGTTTGGATAATGGTGATTTAGGCTTGGGATGCTGAGAAATCCTTAGTTTTTGTGTTCTGATTCACTTAATTCTCATTTACTATTCATATATGTTTGTGTGTCAAAAACATGGGATTTGTATCAATTTAAGCATCTATTCTAAATATATTCATTTGAATGTATAATTTGTAATATATTATCTTAGGTTTTGTACACAATATAAATATAAAAATGTAATAACCCGGAAATTCTGAACCAGTTTAAAATTTTTATTTTGGCAATTTTAGCGAATTTTGAAGATTTAAAATAGATTATTTTAAATAATATCGACGAGAAATTTATTTTGAATATGATTCGAACGTATATATTTATACGCGTCGTCGTTAGAATATAAATAATTATATATAATTATAAATAGAATTGAAAATGACGCGGTAGTTCGATAATTCGATTTCAAACTTCAATTGAATGTACCGGGTGCAAAACAATCCGGATTTTAGTGAAACCAAAAACATTAGGATCTAATTGATAATATCTTTCCAACGAATCCGAAAAATCGAAATTTCATAGCGGGAATCAAAAGATATGTCCAGATGAAAATTCTGAATAGTCGCTATGGAATTCAGGCCCTTAAAAATGGGAATTTTGCAAACGACCTCGGATTTCGACGAAACCAGTTCTGTTGGGTCCGTGATGTCAAATTATTGCTAGGTTTTAAATTTCATAATTTTTCGAATCAATGTGTGAGCGTGGCAAAGGAAAACGCGTTTGACCAGTTTCAGTTGATTTTAATCGACTGGAAAATGGCCATTTTTCTAACGATGTCAGAATTCGACGAAACTAGTTTTGTTAGGACCGTATCGTCAATACGAAGCTAGAAAATATTTTTCTGGAATTTTTCTAATTAGTATGTGACCGCGGTAAATTGAAATTTAAGTTTAAAATTTAATATAATGACTTAAATATAAATTTAACGGAAACTGATCGAAACGATCGAATCAGCTTACGATACCTATCCCATTGTGTTCGGAATGGGGGTAAAACGCTATGGGCGACAGGCGGTGGTCCTCGTTTTGAGATCGAAAATAAAAGTTGCTTTTTGGCGAAAAATAAATTAATTAAATAATAAAAAAATATATACTCTTCTCCTTCTATAACCTTTGCCCCTCCTCCCGTTGAAAATTCATTCCAGAGAAAAAGAAAATAATAATAATAATCGCTCCAGCCCCCCCCCCCCCTCTCGACGGCGGTCGATGCCGCACCGCGCCCACCACCCTCGCCACCTCCGCCCTCTCCCCCTCTAATCGAACGCGCCACCGCCCTCCCCCCCCCCCCCCCCCGAAACCCCCTGCCTCGCGATTCGAACCCCCCTTTTTCCGATCCGCCTCCGCCTGGCACCAGGAGCCACCGCCTTCCCCCTCCAATCGGACCCCCACCACCTCGCCGGCGAGCGACAGACCGCCTCCCTCCTCTGAAGTACCCAGCACCGCGTCAACCCCCTGCAACACCGCCTGGTCCCACCGTCGACTGCCAAGGCATCCCCCCTTTACCGTTGACTGTAAGTTTTTTTATTTATTATTATAATTTTTGTTTATATAAATTCTGATTTATTTTGTATGTAAATAATCAAGTTTAGATTTTTAAGGGTATAAAAATAGGATTTTTTTAAAGTAATAAAAATATGATCTTTATATTTTTAAAGTAATAAAAATATGATTTTTATATTTTTAAAGTAGTAAAAATATAATCTTTACTATGTAGAAGATGTAAAAATATGATTTTTTTTATGTAGAGAATTAAAAATATAATTTTTATAGGATAGAGAATATAAAAATACCATCTTTGTATATGTAGCGAAATAAAAATCTGATTTTTATGATATATATGTGAAATAAAGACGCGAATTTTATAGTGATGAAATGAAAATAAAATCTATATTTTTATAAAGGCGAAATCTTTATATTAGAAAAGGCGAAATCTTTATTTTTGAAAAGGCGAAATCTTTATATTAGAAAAGGCGAAATCTATATTTTTGAAAAGGCAAAATCTTTATATTAGAAAAGGCGAAATCTATATTTTTGAAAAGGCGAAATCTATATTTTTGAAAAGGCGAAATCTTTATATTAGAAAAGGCGAAATCTTTATTTTTGAAAAGGCGGAGTCTTTATATAGAGAATAGCGTTGTAAAAATAGAATTTTTATCTATACAGTAGCGGTGTAAAAATTCGATTTTTATATATTGAATAGCGCAGTAAAAAATTCGATTTTTATATATTGAATAGCGAAGTAAAAATTCGATTTTTATATATGTAGTGAATACGGGCAACGAAAGTGAAGAAAGGCGAGAAGGATGAAGATTTCTATCAATGAAGTGCCGAAGAGTCAAGATGACTGGATAGCTATCGGTGAGAATTTCTCACCTTTCAATTTCTTTTTCTAGTTATATATATATATATACTAGGATGCAGACGGTGCTTAGTAGCACCCGACACAATCGTCCACAGACCATGGACTTGTTTGTTTGATTGCAAAAAAAATTAGTTAGATTATTTGATTGAATTGAATTGTTTGGTGAAATGAAATTGATTTGAATGATGTGTGAATGGCGTGGGCCTTCACTAGACCGGGGATAAGGCTAGGCCATGTCCCGTTTCTAGTATCGTGCCGTTATGCCGCCGAAATTTTCTAAAATATGTTAGAAAAATAAAAATATCATTTTTAT
This sequence comes from Allium sativum, assembly GCA_030737875.1. Lineage (NCBI taxonomy): Eukaryota > Viridiplantae > Streptophyta > Magnoliopsida > Asparagales > Amaryllidaceae > Allium > Allium sativum. The sequence continues at coordinate 942,504,095 of CM060926.1, read as the reverse complement.
TTTGTAAATGAACTGAATAAAAATCCATGTGTTAAAATAAAATATTTTATCGTTAAAAATATAATTTTTAGCGTGAAAGTGAATAAATAAATATTTATAAACAAATCGACCGATTTGTTTATATACACTGATTTGACTGATATTGATTGGGTCGATAAATTTTACACATCGCCCAACTGCACAACTAAATATCTGTGTTTGATTGTTTGAAACCCCACACGGGTGTTGTGATGAAATTTGAAGTTCACTCATCCTGATTGATTAAATATGTCGATCGATTGATTGACAGGCTGTTATAAGCGTTAGATATCTATAATTGATGCTTATACAGTGTAGTGCACTTTGGTTGATGGTTGATTATTTTTCAATGCTATTATATACATGTGTTGTATGAAAATCAATATAATTAATTTTATATGGTAATTGATTGGGCCTCATTCAAATTTAGAAGATAAAGAATATTATAAAATAAACGTTCATGTGTTGACTGTACTCATTCGTTGAGATTAGTCATGTGTTGAACGAAATATTTTAATAATAAAATTTACATCTTTCTCAATATTATAACATAAAAGTTCATGTGTTGACTGTACTCATTCGTTGAGATTAGTCATGTGTTGAACGAAATATTTTAATAATAAAATTTACATCTTTCTCAATATTATAACATAAAAGTTCATGTGTTGACTGTACTCATTCGTTGAGATTAGTCATGTGTTGAACGAAATATTTTAATAATAAAATTTACATCTTTCTCAATATTATAACATAAAGGTTCATGTGTTGACTGTACTCATCCGTTGAGATTAGTCATGTGTTGAACGAAATATTATAACAAAAATAGTCACACGTGGACAGTACTCATTCGTTGAGATTAGTCGTGTGTTGACAAAAATAAATATTCATTTGTTGAATAGAATATTTGAAAATAGAAAATATGAAGCCGTGTTGATTAGAGATGCGCTATTTTGACATGAACGATATTTATATCGATTTTATTCATTTTAAAATGAATATTGAAAAGTGATTTCGAAACCGAATATTTTGAAATCGAATTTGATTTCATATATAATCGAATTTGATTTCAATGGAATATATAACGAATTTGATTTCAATGGAATATATAACGAATTTGATTTCAATGGAATATATAACGAATTTGATTTCAATGGAATATAAAACAAATTTGATTTCAATGGAATATATAACGAATTTGATTTCAATGGAATATATAACGAATTTAATTCGAATTGGATTGAAAACGAATTTGAACCAAATTGAATTGAAAACGAATTTAATTCGAATTGGATTGAAAACGAATTTGAACCAAATTGAATTGAAAACGAATTCGAATTGGATTGAAAACGAATTTGAACCAAATTGAATTGAGAGCGAATTGAAATGAATTCAAATTGAATTGAAATTTGAATTGAATAGAAATGAATTTTAAAACGAATTTATAAAGAAGAATTCAATTTTGCTTTGGATTGAAATGGAAGTTGAAATTGGTTTTGAAACGAATTTAAAACTATTTATATAATTCGTTTTAAATAGAAATCGACGAAATATATATTATATATTATATATATATATATAATATAATGGCCTGAATAGAACGCGCCACGCCGCGGTAGTTCGTAAATTTCGACCATTTATTTCAAACGAACATTACGGGAGATCCGACCGTCGGATTCTCCTAAAACCGGAACCGTTGAGTTCGTATCGAAAAGAGCTTTCTAACGAATATTAGAAATTCAAAATCTAACGGTTGGATTTGGAGATACGTCCAAATCAAATTTGGAAAAGGTCGCTGTAAGTGCAGTTCGATGGCCGTTGATGGAAATCGACTGTACGGGCCTTGATAAAATTATTAAAAATAGTAATAATTTGTGTAAAATCATAAGAAATGATTTGGGAAAAATTGGGGTGAAAAACTCCATATTTGAAAAGGTAAAAATGGATTTTTATCGAAATGAACTAGTAATGGACTAAATTTAAAACCCAATTATTTTTAAATAAATAAATTAGATTTAAAAAGGGGTTTTAAATAATCGGAATTTCTAATATATTTGATTGGATTTGAAATGGGTTTATCGTGAACGGTGTTTTAAATAACACTAGTTCTTTAACCCGATAATAAATAGAATGTGATTTGGGTTTGTCGTGAACTGTGTTTTAAATAACACCTAGTTCTTTAACCCAGTAAAAGGAGTTTTAACGAATCTGCAATTAGATTGAAATGTAAATCTATAATCTAAATTATCAAATTTAGAAATAAGCGAGAATGGAGTATCACCAGTTTTGCTCCAAAGCGATAGTTAAATCTTTAATCAGATTTGAACGTGAAATGGTAATTAATTTTACCGATAACACTGTGGTGTTAGATATGGAGTATTACCAGTTTTCTTCATGGGATGAATAGGTTGGGATTGAGAAATAAAATAAATAATTACTTCGGTGTGGTTCGCTAATCTCGACTAGTTCAGAAAACCATAATTTGGTTTGAAATGACATCCAAAGGAAGATTAAAGGATAAATTTGAAAGGATTTATCTTGGATAAAATTAATGGGAAACTTTCCCTAAAAATGTGATTTTGTGAATAAAAGAATATTCTGAACTGGAATGAGGCGTATGTTGTGTTTGTGTAACATTTGTTTTTAATATACGCGGGTTGTTCGGAAAGTCCGAGTTTATACCCATTCTGAATAACCGATTCGACGATATGTCGAAGATGAAGACGGTGGTCGAAGACCGGAAGTCTTCACATCGTTTGGATAATTACTGACGATCCTGATTGGGCTGTACACCCAAGAGGATGGAAATAGTTGGTGGTTGTCCAGACGTACTTGGAGATGGATGGATATGCGAGGAAAGTGCCTCCGGTTTCGTTCAGACCCAGAACGGACTTGTTAATGGATTGTGTGTCTGACATTGGATTTTATTCTGTGTTGATTGATTTCTATTAAATATACATCTGTTTGGCGGCGGAGAATTTATTCTTTTGCTTAACGCCCTTCTCTGAGACGTACGAGCTCAGAGGTTGTATATCGATGGACATCAGTCGCATGGCATGAATTGTCTGTGTGGCACGCTAAGATGCAATGATCAAGGCTTCTGTTGAAAAGCAAAGTCTTGTGGTTGATGATCAAAGCACGCCTACGTGGCAGCTTTGTGTATAACGTGAATTCGCGAGCCTCACACCTCGGTATGAGTTAAAAACGGGATACAGACTGCAGGGAGAGCACGACGTTTCTTTCTAGCTTTGGTGGTGTCAGTGACTTACCAGCCCTGACATTTATATACTTTTCACCTTTGTGGTTGTTGGATGAGGCGCCTCGATTTTAGGTCTGTAAGGACCGGGAAACGTGTGTTCAGGAATACTAATCCTCTAACGTAAGTGAGGACCGACCCTGAAGATCCAGGATTGCCCAGAGTGTGTAGTCCTGAGGCATTTGCTAGAGTGTCTCGAACGCGGAGAGGAGCTTGCCCCTTGCCTCGACTCATGACGGAATCCAATTTCCAATACGTGTAATTCGATTTTAATTGTAGAACTAGTATGGCGACATAGTGGGATGGGGCACTCATGCCGTCTATGATTTCTATTTATGATTGAAATTGTTTTGACACTATACACTTATTATAGTATCAAATGATTTGTTTTAAACGTATCAAGCATGTTTGGCTGTTATAAGGTAAAACCCTATCCTCCGGCTTGCGTTGCATTGTGTGATGGGACCTGGGTCTTATAATAGCTTCATTTTTCGAAAAAGCATCGCATTGTTTATTCTATGCATTGGTATTCTTGGGAGGAAACCCGTTCCGTGTTATACGGCGTGGTTCCTTGAATTACTCTCTTTTAAAATTGAATTAATAACTGTTTTAGTTCTCACACCAGTCACATGACTGACCTGGAGTTTATTGTTTTAACCTAAACTCTGGGTGCCCCTATTTTCCACACGGGCAGCTAGTAGTTTTGGTTTTGCAGATTTATATTCACAGGATCCTGGTTTACAGTTGGAATGATATCCGGAAAGCTCTGTATCCGTATATCACCTTCAGTTGTGCTTTGTATTATTTTCCGCTGCTATGTAATTTATTGTAATCTCTGATATTTATCGAATGTAATTTATTCAATTATACTCTGTATATTCTTGTATCTGATGCATTGTTGTAATATTCAATGAAATGCTCTTCCGTCTGCGTTCATTTGTGTGTTGTTCTCAAGGTAATCCGCCCTTTCCTTAACGGGGAAGAAACGGGTCCTTACAAAAAATGTAGCATTGTCGAAAGGAAAAGGTTTCCATATGTATTTGGATATATTGCATCTTGCCTATATATCTATTATTCAAATAATTATTCAACCCTAGGGTGCAAGTTTATTCATATATTTTGTTATTTCCCTTTTTGTCATAAATTGTGAATATACATGTTAGACCATGTTAATTAGGGAAATTGACTTGTACAACATAATTGTAACTAATAGGATTCACATTTCAAATGTGATTAGGATTTTACTCTCTTTCGCACAATTTACATATATATATATAGTGTAATTAAACGTAATATTGATGTGTATTTATTGTGTGGTAAATATATTTAAAGTAGGAAATCGAATTTGAATGTCACCATAGGAATTTTTATGTAAGTTTGTGAGTTAATGGCCTTAAGTATAATTAATAACACATATCCAGCATTTACAAGCAAGATTGGTTAATGTGAGAGGTCTAGGTGTCATGGGCCATTCTACTTACTATGATATGATACGAGTTTAGGCCTAACTTGTAGTAGAAGCCTGCCCGGAACCGCCCTACAAATCCAGTATCTACAAGTGGTCGGCTTAATGTGAGATGTCTAGTGTGTGTGTCTATATATATATATATATATATTTGTGTGAGAAGTAGGACTGCCTTGAGAAGGTATTAAGTGTCTGACCTACCTGGGCTGGGTATTAAGTACTTAGGACTAGGTCCATTCCTATGGTTCACTCCTTGTTTCAGGACCCAAGTCATGGGGCTCTCCCTTGCAAAGGTCTTAAATAGTCATTGGGTGTACCTTTTTCTTATAGGGTATTAAATCATCTTAGTAGACGATAATGTATGAGTAGGATAGTTCTCCAAGTAATGTCTACTTCTTTTCTGTGGGCTTATTGAGGGCTAACCTAGGGAGGGTTTATATAAATGGCCTACAGAAACCACCGTCTAAGGGAAGTATTAAGTGACTAGGAGTTCACCTATAGGGACAACTAGATAGTAACAAGATAGTCCTCTAGGAGGGTCTTAAAAGAATTTATGTTCTTACCTAAACCTGGTATTAAGAGGTTGTTACTATTTCTCAACCTACAAGGAAAGTTTATATATATGACGATGTCGTTAGGGACGATGTCTTAAATGGCTAGGGGTCCGCCAGAGGGTCTTAAGTGACTGTAGGGATGTCCACCCTTAATAGATTAGGAAATGACATTAAATGACTAAGTATAGCCCGCCTCTTTGGGTATTAAGTGATTGCAGGGATGTCCACCCTTAGAATACTTTCTAGGGTATTAAGTAACTATAAGTATATCCGCCCTTAGATTTTCATATAGGACTTAACTGACTGTTTGGATGTTCGCCTCATATGTTTGATTTTGTGTGTTTGTTTGCATAGACATAACATGAAAAATTTACACTACCAAACATAGGAAATAGTTATTCCTAAACTTATATGTTTTCATTCATCAGAATTTTATGTTCTGACCTCCCTCTTCTTAACATAAACAGGTTAGTAGGTGAAGACCTTGGCTCTGTGACGATTAGTGATTGCTTGGAGGAGGAGCCTTTCGATGGAGATTTAGTTACTTATAGAAGTAGTACTATTTTTGTAGTTATCATTATGTACTTGGGATAATTATTGGTGTACCTGTTATCTATCGAAACTCATTGTATCTGACATTATGGTTTTAATCATGGTACATCTGTTTTTATGATATTATATTTTACCCCTTCCACTGTGTCAGATTCAGAATTTCGTTTGAACTGCTCTGTGATATCAGTTTTTAGTATTTCCATATAAGAACCAACGATCTGTTTAAAATGGCTCTAAGTTCTGATGGGCTTTTTCTGGGTTGGAATTTAGATCTATTTTGGGAGGGTTGTTATATTACCCTTGCTTTGAATGTTGGATTTAGGAACTCATTATATGAAGGCTGCAATTTAGTGGAAGCATCAAAATAAGCAAAGTACCCTTTTTTACATTGATCAAGTGTAGTGAAATACATTCCTCTTGTGTTGAATTGCTTTCCTTTAATGGTTCCTTGACTTTTCTTCATTTGGAACTTGGCCATCTGATATTTAAAGGAGAAGAAGGCATTTACTTCATCCAAGACTGGCCGTCTAAAAAAGTGTTATAGAAAGAAGCTGGTGAATGAATACAAAAAGGGCTTCAAAGGTATGGCAGCAAGGAAGGAGTCTTTTCTGTACTTTTATCTTGACTTTCCCCATAGGTGTATAGCTATGTTATCGAAGCCGGAGATTCATTTGATCAAAGGTATGTTTGAAGATAACATTGACAACGCTTCCAGTGTCGACCTGGATCTTAGATACCATAGATAGCCCAATTTTATAGTGATCATTAAAGGGTCATTATAAGGGTGGTGAAATCCCTTCTAAATCCCTTGTAGAGTTACCACCTATGTATGCATATGGATACCCCTTAGAGGATGATCTGATGTCCTCTCCCAGACTGGGAAAACTTTGTCTCTTGCTTCTCTAATATATCGATTCTTTGCTCCCTTACTACTTCCGGGGACACGTGGGCCTCAATGGATTACATTAATCTAGTTTAAAGGTTGACCCATTTCCAAAATGCCCCCTCCTCAACAACTTTGACAATGTCTCCCTCGATGGCTACTGGTATTCCTTGTTGCCCCAAGAAACATTTTGAGCATTTTGAACAAATTGTTGCAACTGTCCATCTCGTACGGGCATTTGAATGATAATGGCTAAGACCTTACACTCGTTAGTTTTATGGCCATTCACTTTGTGATATATTGTAGTAGCTATCACCCTTTTTGGCATCTGGATTTATATTTTTTGAGTGGGATGGAGAAGTTTATTTCACCTTTCATTGTTGAGTGGATGAAGGATATAGTCTTATTCAGTGCCACGGAGTTACTGTTGGCATCCCCATCGTGTTCATTTTGAGTTTTAGTCAAAGCCAGATTTCGATCCCTCTTTTCGATTGGGTACATCCTTCCTGGCGTGTTAAATCTCATCCATGTGTATAAAACTATCGGCTCGAAGTGAAATTCATGCAAGTCTTCACATTCATTTATGATGTGGTCTTTCCAGAAAGCGGTATTCTTTTGAATACCTGAGTGAACAACTATAAATTTAGCCGAATCATTCATCCCTTTCTCTCTTATTGCTACAACATTGAATCTATTTAAATACTCTCTTAGTGGTTCCCTCGGTTGCTACTTGATGTTAGGAACCATCATATAATGAATGGTGCGGTCATTTTTGATGCAATATTGCATTGAAAATCCGAAAGAGAATTGTTTCCATGAGTATATTGTTTTCTCGCGATACTGCAGGTACCATTTGGCAGCGTCACCTTGGAATGTCATATGGAACAACTTGCATTGGACTGCTTAGAAGCATTATATATATATATATATATGTATATATATATATTTGACTATCAAGGTCATCAGGTGGTCATTAGGGTTTGTAGTTCCTTGGTATATGATAGTAGGGATTTCACTTGGGATGGAATAACGACATACATAATTTCCTTACAAAATGGAGAAACTCTTTTATTACCATTTACATGGGAATCGAAGGTTCTTTTCCCTTTGGAGTTAAATGAATCCCTAATAGCCTTCACTATTAAGTATTTGATATAAGCTTCTTCGATAGGATAATTCACCTGATGCGGGTTGTATCCCTTTGCAGTAGAGCTTCCCGATTGTTCTTCTTTGTTTTTAAGCTTTCCCTGATAATCAGCCTTCACAGGCTCTTTCTTTGCTCTTTTAGGTTTGAGCATTGAAGGTCTTTTTTTTTACTTTATGAATGGCTGACTTTAGATCCTTTCTTTGGAGAATCAACCACTTGGATTCCTATTGTTTTTGCATTCTGGTGGCTTCTGCTTTTGGCGGACTTTTGAGTGAACACTTCATGAAGTAATGGTTTTAGTTCTGCAGTTTCTTCTTTCATTAATTGATATCCTCAACTTTTGTTTCTTTCGACTCTGTGACAAAAGGATCTCTTGTATAATGTTCGCCGGATTGAAAGATGGTGTTACTCCTTCCTTTAACTCAGATGTATGGACCACATCTTCATTTATTGTATCTAACCTCTTTGATTTAGTCTTCATTTTTCTTGCATTTATTTAAATGTGAAATGTTATTCCATATTAATAGAAAAGTTGGAGGTTCAAGCCCTCCTTTTTGCACCAAAAATGTTAGCTATAAAATCGTTAACACCCCAAAGTAGTCGATAGTAGTTGAGTTTTGAAAGAAAGTTATTTTGTATTGGTTTCATCATTATCAATCATTCCAGAAGGATTGTGTCTTCAGCCTTTGATATCCCTAGAAGCCTTTGTTTGAGAGAAATGGACATATCCGGCTTTCGGGTTTCGAAATACCAAAGGAAAATGAGGCCAAGGTCTTGTATGTCGAATATGGCCAAAACCCCAAGCAACATTAACTCCCATTTTTCTTTCAATGGATCTATGATTCCCTAGGAAAGCCCTGTTTCAGAAGTCAGTAAGTAAATAATCTTATATTGCAAAACCCATTAAATAAGGGGAGGATTTGATTGTATTTTCCAGATGAAATTAGGTAACATTAGTGGTAATTCTCCCAACACCTTCCGGGTTAGGCTTCACCTCTATCGATCCTAAAAATGTCCTCCCTCTTGATGGGTCTCATAATATTGTTTCGGGTAAGAGTAAGAATTCGGAAGATAAAATTAAGTACAATCGACTATTAATCAAGTTAGTAGCCAAAATAATTAACCCCCTTCTCTTAAAATTGAACTTCATGTGTTGAGATTCTCAATTCCCCTTCATTTATTATAAATTTCCAAATAGGATTATAGAAAAAAGATAAATCCCCAATTTGATTTTGAAATTAGGGTTACACTCTGCAAATTTTTATTGTAGATTTCGGAATGAATTACTTGTTCTGATTCTGGACACCAAGGATCATATTTATAGGTGCGGGTTGGCCCCCTTTCGCTTGATAGGCTTCGTCCAGAAGCTTTTTCGGAGCCAGTTCTGAGAGATTTGTGAAGGTGCCATGTTAGTGTGATTATGGTGCTTCTAGAAAGCATCATTCGAAAAGCAAGTTTGATTATTATAGGAGGCATGTGTTCAGCAAGATTTCGGCTTGTGGTAAGAGCTTAACGTTGTGCGAAACGCACTGCAACAGAATGTGCCTTCCGTTAAATACAAGTTTGTTTTCTGATGAATAAGTATCTGGAAACCCCTTCTTTTGAGCTTTGAAGTCTATGCTTTACTGCTTGGATCTTGAACATAATTTTAGGAGGATGTGTCCTTCGATGTCATCGACAGGGATTTTTCTTCACTGTACGGATGTCTTTTTATCCTTGCTGTATCATTAAAACTGCTTTTCCTAGTGACTATACTCCATTTGGCTTTATTACAATTCTTTAGCTTTTTCTACAAGTCTACATGTTGGTCACTTTAAAGTACTTGGCTTCCTCCTGCTCGTTCCGGAATATTTCTCCTTTTGTGATGACCGCTCCATACCACTTGCATGTAAATAGGTAAAATAGTGCGTTGTATCACGCCAAGTTGATATTGGATGGCTATCAAGAGTGATAATAAAAACCAGACGTGTTGTATATCTCACGGTATGGATAATATATAATAAGAAATATAATGTAGTGAGAGATGAAAAAACACAAAGCAGTTGACATATCATCAAAATCACATAGTTATGTACATTAAATCCAATAATATCTGGATACATGTCATCCTCACAACACTCAGAGTATGCTCATAATAGTGGAAAGCAGAAATATACAAGTATACGTTATAGCTCCTGTAAGCTCATCTTCGGCTCGGTATCCCATATAACCTGACATGCTATCTAGTTTATTCAACAACATCATCGATTAATACCCAAGAGAATAAGAAGAAACATAAAATCTTGTGCCATAAAACAATTTGGTGTGAGCGATCAGATCAGTCAAAAGCTGTATTATAAGATATGTAAATAGACATGTTAAGTCTCATACCTGACCTGTCCCTGCAAACAAAGAGTCAGCATATGATAACACAATAATATATCATACTCAAGGAAATAGTGTTACAAAAGCAATAACATAAGAAGTGGGTGAATTCATAAGATAAGAGAATTTTTCTAGCCTTCTTAACTCCCATTCCCTACCTCCTTTAAGCCCTATAAGTGATAGTCTACCTAAGAAGTGAAGGTATGAGTGGAAACGCAACCATAAAAACCATTATTTAAATCCTAACTACCACCTTATTAAGCCATGAATGCATTAATACGCGTATGGAAACCACAACCAAGGACTAATGGAAATCCTGGTTCTAGCAGAAACTCCCTGCTTTGCCAACACGTGCCCTTTTGGCTTAGGTTCGCTACCCAGGGTACACGATCATGTCCATCCTAATGGTCGTCCCGACGATACCCATACTTTGAGTTCCACTAGAACATTCCGAGCTATGAACAATTCCTTGGCAAAACACTAGTAGAGTTACTCCTCTCTTTAGATCTTTATAGGTCCATTGTGACTCGCTAAAGGTCCATGATATAGAAGAATTCTTCACGTCGCATGCCAACTCCATTTGACACCGAACTTTTCTTATGAACTGAAAATTCCTCTAGGAGTCCAAGTAAAAAGTTTAGGAGCGAAATAACACTTTCCCGTAGACCGATACCGATCGATAGAGCATGGGGTAGTACTGGTCCATGTACTTAGTGTATTTCGATCTCAAATTTTCTAGACATCTTCCCGCTGCCTACAAGAGATTAACCCCCAAATTTCGAGCGGTTTCGACGAACTTTGATCCGATTGCACTTCAGTCTTCATTCCAAAACCTAATTTCGACGATTCTAACATGCAAATTCAATTATAGCATCCAAACAATAATTTCAACAACAAACATATGAATTGACAAACATATTCAAACACTTAAATTCATATAGAATATTGAAAATCGTTTATAAGCATAGGTTCAGTGTATATCTACATGTAAATGAATTAAAACTTATCATCTTAATCCATTTTTCACAAATTTTATTATCCCTAATGTTTAAAAGATGAAATGAACATAAATGATCTTGATTCGGTATGATCTAGCATAGTAAGAGATCTAAATCACTCACCAAATCAATGAATCTAATGAAGTTCAAGATTAAAATAATTTGGGCTGCAAGGAAATGGATGTACAAAGCCACTAAATGATGTAAAATGAATAGATCAATGATGATCTAATCTCTAAAATGTGTTTAGAGGCGATTAGAAGTGATTTAGAATGTGCTTTGAGGTTTTGAAAGGATGAACTAGAGAATCTTTGTTCTTATGACTGCTAGGAAAATAAAGAGAAGAAGTTAACCTAATCTTTTCAATACTTATTTACACTACAAGTCATTAACCCTAAAGAGCTTACATAATCGATCCATTAGCTGCTAATTAAATCTACACATCAGTCCTAAGAACTTAAAACTGCAAAATCTCCCCAACGTTTTAACTAAATCGTTAATGTAACCACTTTACATAATGGCCAACCATTAAATCTTTCTAATGGCGTAGATTTGAGCATCTAATTTTGGACTAATCAAAAGATATGGCTAGAACAAAATACTCAAGGGTAAAATGGTCGCAAAATGATATGACAAAAATCATAGAATTGTAAAACGTCCTAACTAACTGTATATCAAAATATTAGAATGAAACAACCTTGTATGAATAAAATAGATTTAATTTACGATCCTTCGATACATTAAATATGGGACGTTAATCCTTCCCCTTTTAGAAATTTCTCCGTCAAAATCCTAAAATAAACACAAGCAAACCCGGTATCCTACATGCCTATCAACCATGAGAAATCAATCTAGCATGCAATCTAAAATCCAACAATCCACGCAAGCAATGTCCTAACCTAGCACATAACACTAGTACAAAATATGCTTGTTGCTTCGCCTCATTTGCATCGGTTGTGGTTGTAACCGATGTAATTAACATAATTTGCATCGTTTCTAGCTAAACAGCTGATGCAATTAGTACTTGAAAAGTAGTAGAAAATACAAAAAATGCAATTTGCATCGGTTGTCATCAACCCTTGATGCAATTACATCGAAGCAAATGTAGTTTTTGCATTGGTTCTATTTATAACAGATGCAACTAGTTGTATTTGCATCGGTTCTAGAGAGCCGATGCAACTAATCTTGGATCCAAATCCATTTTTGCACTGGTTTTTGCATCGGTTCTATTTATGACAGATGCAACTAGTTGTATTTGCATCGGTTCTACAGAGCCGATGCAATTAATCTTGGATCTAAATCCTTTTTTGCACTGATTTTTGCATCGGTTCTATTTATAACAGATGCAACTAGTTGTATTTACATCGGTTCAAGATAGCCGATGCAATTAATTTTGGATCCAAATCCTTTCTTGCACCGGTTTTTGCATCGGTTCTATTTATAACAGATGCAACTAGTAGCATTTGCATCGGTTCTAGAGAGCCGATGCAATTAATCTTGGTTCGAAATCCTTTTTTGCACCGGTTTTTGCATTGGTTCTGTTTATAACAGATGCAACTAGTTGTATTTGCATCGGTTCTTGGGAGTCTATGCAATTATTCTTGGATCCAAATCCTTTTTGCATCGATTTTTGGAAAGCTGATGCAATTACATTATAGATTTGCATCGTTTTTTGAGAGCCGATGCGATTACATCTTCAATCCAAATCCTTTTATTTATTTATTCTCTTTGATCTTTGTTGATCTCGTTGCCTTTGATTGATATATGAAATTATGAAATAATTATGGTGAGCAAGCAACTGCATATTAAGCACGTTTATTTATGGTTGGGTATCCAGTTTATAATCAGCATGATATATAAATATGTTTGTTAGAAGTATGACGCTTGTATATAAATATATGTTCTTATTTAAACGGCACATTTCAGTAAGGGTGAGCTTTCGATTGGTTTTGGGGTTAAAAAGTTCAAACCGAATTAGAACTGGAAATTTTCAAAATCAAACCGCTTGTACCGATCCAAAATAATTTCAGTTTGATTCGGTTGGTAACCAATTTAACCGGACTTGTACCTTATTGTTCAAATGATTAATTCAACCAAAGAAAACCATAAATTTATGTTTGGAGAAATTTTATTTATTAAATTTAATGTTTACAACAAAATTTGACTTATCTTTGACAAATGTTTTCGTATTTTATTACTTACCAATTATTTAAAGTATGATAATAACATAAAATTAGATAATACAGTAAAAGTTTGGTTAATTCGGTTAAACCGGTAACCAAAAAAATATATTTTACAAACCGAATTCAAACCGATTTAGTTTCAAAATCGAACCGAACCAACCGAAATAAATCGGTTCGGTCGGTTAATTCAGTTCAAACTGAATATTGATCATCCCTACACTTCAGTGCTTATAATTTACTTTTATTTTAGCAGCCAGTTTATTCTTCTGTTGTTCAAGTCAATTATATTTCTTTGAAAGCGCGCATGCTTACAACATTTTTATTATAAATTAAAACCAATTTCAAATGAGTACTTTAATTATTTGGTGATTTTTCCCTTTTGGTGTTTGAAGCGGCATTTTATTTGGCATATCTGCTAAGTTATTACATTCATATGTCTTTTTTATTTTATTATAAAACTATAGATTTGGTGGGATTGACATATTTATACTATATATGTTAGAACGGTAAATCAAGTAAACGCGGTCCACTTTAAAAAATAGCGGGTACTAAAATAAAAGCTGTCGCCTTCACATTTTTCTCCCGCTTCCCCTTTTTTCGGCCTTTTTTCACGAAATCTTCCCACTCTCGTAAAGCTTTAAAATCCGGAAAAGAAAAAAAATCGGCAAACAAATAAACCCTAGCAACTAGAATTTCTACAATTTGGATCAAGCCCTCTCGTTAATCCACTGAATCGCGATTTGGAGTTCGTCAATTTCTGTCATTAAGGTATCAAACTGCTAATTTTTTCCTTTATGCTTTAATTGTCAGTTGTTTACTTTGCTCAATAATTTGCATGCAAGATGGTTTGATGTTTGGATAAGAAACAAATGAAATTGAATCTGCAGTTTAATGTTTGAATATGTTTTGAGTTTGAATAAGCAATTGACTAATATCCATTATGCAAAAATTTGTTGCAAACTCAAATTCTATTTGCCCGTTTCTTTTAATATATTTGCATATATCATACGAGATGTTAATAACTTTTGTTTATGTTTACTGTCATTTGACTCCTTTATCAATTTTGATGTACTTTATTTCTAATTATACTTCAGTGTATATAATTTATATCCTTAGTATTTGCTCCAACTTCATATTTCGTTCCTTGCATAATAGCTGTATATAATAATCTTAAATATGTATAGTATATTGATTCAGTGTAATTTTAAATTTGTGTGCGTGCATGAATATTCAAATTTAAATAGTTAACGTTAACACTATTTTTCTTTTTCATTTGTGTGCTTAATTAAAAATGTAGTTAGATACATATAATAAACATCGCTGTATGTTATACGTTGTCAATACAACAGTGATATAATGATTAAGTCATAAAAACAAAATTGTAATCTATGGTTGGTTTCCAGTATTACTGCATGTAATGAATGTTATTACTTGAACAAATAGGAGAACTGTTATTGCTTGAACATATAACCAAAATTCAGTCTATTCAATTGTTTAAGGTAGAACTGAAGAACAGTCGTGCATAAGTAGTGAAAGTGGGGGAAAACTGGATTAACCTGTAATGATATGTCAGGTTTTGAAAAAAAATAAAAATAATGAGCAGAGCATTTAGAGGTAATGATTTGAAGTGCAGGCGAGCATAGCAAATCCAGAAAAAGATGTTATAGAAATTATGTGGCAATTTTTGCCTTGAATGCAAATTTAGCAAGGTGATCATGAATGTAATTTTAGGACTGGATAGCAAACAGATTATAACTGATAAAATGTAGTAATTGCTTGAAATTGGATATACACAGTAGCTGATATTGGACATATAGGGAGAGGAGTCAATGCAACATGAAAGTACTGTTGTAGCTTAGCGAGACATGGGGACTTGGGGACCTCGGATCAGATTTTAGAATCATATATGAAACTGATATTGGACATATAGGTAGAGGAGTCATGATGTTCTTGGTCGAATAGAAAAAAATCTCTGATATATGTTAATTTGAGTTTATTTGTGACAACCGTCCATAACCCCCGCACTAAACAAGTGGAGAATGCGTTGAAAGGTGTGCCAGGCTGCTATGGACGATCATCAGAGTAGGTAAGCACATCGAAACCTGTCGTAGAGCTCACAGCGCAAGGATAAAATATAATAGAACGTATACAATAGGTAATAGCAATGAGGTATCATATAACAAACTTTTGAAACTTTCTCAACATCCAGAAAGATTATCCAACTGATATTAAAGTTTGTACATAAGGCCTCACTATAAATCTCAAGCAACTCAAACAGCGGAAACAGAAATACTAGATAGTAATAAAACTGGTACGCCAGCCTCCTGCTCGTCATCGCTCAGCTTCCTCATCTCACTAAGCTCCATTACCTGTAACCTGCTACTTAGTCTGCCCATCCACAACCGGATGAACAGCCCAAGGTAATAAGAGGGAACATAAAACCTTGAGTCAGACAATAGTCTTAGTGAGCGATAAAACAGCTAACAAACTTCAACAAGAAAGTATATGAGAATGGGTAAATGAACAACTTATCTACCTACAACACCAGAGAAGAACTCAACCTTATCTTCCCCACATCAGACAGTGATAGCCTTTACACCAAGCATTTCAACCAATAATCCATAGAAACCAGAACAACCATTTGTTCATAGCAAACAGAAACAATCAACAATAGCAATCATGGCATCGAGATTATATATCTCATGCAAAACATCCAGCATACATGACAGACTCTGGCTATCACCGCCAATCCTGCTTTGAAACCATCGTTAATCGTATGACGGCCAACCTTGCCATATGTCAAGGGCTAATGGTAACCCCAGTTCTAGAATGAACTCCATACGTCCAACCTTGACAATGTCCAACCTTGACACTAGGCCTTTCCCCAAGACCCAGGGTACTCGACCAGCAACCTTCTGGCTTTTGGGTGCCCCCATCGTACCCTTGCTTTGAGCCTGCTAGAACTTACGACAACGATGACCTCTCGGCCTTCGCATCTCTAGTTGTCCAACCTTGACGATATTTCATAGCTCAAGCAACCTTCTCGAGCAGCCATTATCCATCAACTCACGACCTTTGAGTTGTCACCGAACACATTCATCACTTCGAGCCTTCCTACTTGAACCACCTCGAAGCTACACCATCACCGAGCCCTCTGGAAGGACCCCAAAACCGACCCCTCTGGAAGGACCCATAAAACCGACCCCTCCTGGGAAGACCCAAAACCGACCCCTCTTGGGAAGACCCAAAGCCACCCCTTCTTGGGAAGACCCAAAACCGACCCTTCCTGGGAAGACCCAAAACCGACCCTTCCTGGGAAGTCCTAAAACTGACTCTTCCTGGGAAGACCCAAAACCGACCCTTCCTGGGAAGACCCAAAACCGACCCTTCCTGGGAAGACCCAAAACCGACCCTTCCTGGGAAGACCCAAAACCGACTCTTCCTGGGAAGACCCAAAACCTGCACCTCTTTAATGCAACTCCAATTGATCAAAACTTCACCAAACGACGAATCCGACGAAACCAACTCATCTGATTCATCCAATATGACCACAAACATGTTATGAAACCACCAACAACATGATTACAACAATTTTCATCAAAATCATGCAAATTCACCAAAAACATGATAAATGAACATATGAACTCAAATATAGATCTAACTTGCATAAACTCATGAAATAACATAAAACTTACCATTTAAATTATCTAGATCAGATCCTAGAATGATTCATATGTAATTTATACTTAACATGGTGTAGATCTAAAGAAAATGACATGAAAATGATGAAATTAACAACATAAAACTCATATACTTGCATGATCTGAATGAGAGATGTAAATCACTCACCGATTATCCAAAACAAAGCAAAAGTGATGAAAAAGCAATCCGGACAGCGAACACTTCGAATCAAACCCTTCAATCCGATGAATTCGCCCTTGAAACGATGTTGATCTATCCTCGAATGGTATAGATCTTCGATTTCCCCCCTTAGAATTGGAATTTTAATGGTGGAAAGGTGTTAGAGGAAGAAGGAGATCAAAGCCTCCCCATAAGAGAATGGAAAATTCCAACCTTTCTCCATATCCCTTACCCCCTATTTATAGCCTCCACCAACCCCTTAATGGGCCTTCTCCAAATCAGCCCATAGCCTTCCAAAACCTGAACAGCCAACTGAAAAACCTTAAAACAGCGATTTCTCCCAAACCGCTGAACCAAATCCTTAATGTAACCACTCTACGGAAAGGCAATCACCAATTCCTTTCCAATGGCACAGGTCTCACCCTCTGATTCGACCTGAGTCAAAATTTATGCCCTGTACAAGACTGACAGGGGCAAAATGGTCACAAACAAAATCGGTAAAATTTATGGACATGTCTCATATCCGCATAAGCAACATACCAAAAGATGAGAATGATCCAACCCTCAGGGAATAAAATAAAAATATTTTACGATCTTCCGATACGTAAAATGTGGGCTGTTACATTCTCCCCTCCCCCCTTAAGAATTTCGCCCCCAAAATTCCAAGCAAACACAAGCAACCAAAACAATTCCGCATGCCTATCATCCATGAGAAGCCAATCCTATCACTCAAACTAGCAACCATCAAGCCATGCATCCAAAGCCTTATCCTAGCACGCGGAATTCTATCAAACAACAACAAGATACAACGCTATAACGATGATACAATCAAAGGGTCCTACCGACGAAGAGTTCTGGATGAGTAGCCCTCATGCTCTCTTCCGTCTCCCATGTACAATCGTCGCCATCTTCACCCCATTGTACCTTGAATAGCTTAACCATCTTCCTCCTAAGCTGTTTCGTGTCATTCCCCATAACACTAAGTGGCCTATGAGGCTTCGCAACTGCGGTTTCCACTTCTAGATCTTCGTACTGTTCTTGAGGTACCACCACATTCGAATCATGCACAAATTTCCGTAGAAACGATACATGGAAAACATTATGCACACTCGACATCTTCTCGGGTAACTCTAATCTATATGCGAGCTTTCCTATTCGCTCGACTATCGGAAACGGTCCAACAAACCTTGGAGCTAACTTTCCTTTACTTCCGAATCGAACCACATGCTTCAACGGTGAAATCTTCACGAAAACCATATCACTTACGTCGAATTCCAAATCCTTACGATGCTTATCGGCGTAACTTTTCTGACGATCTTGGGCCGCCTTCATTCGTTGTCGAACAATCTCGATACAATCCAAGGTTTCTCTAATCATTTCAGGCCCAAGTACCAACTTATCTCCGGTTTCTAACCAACAAGCTGGAGAATTGCACGGCCTTCCATACAACGCCTCGTATGGTGCCATCCCAATACTCGACTAGTAGCTATTATTATACGCAAACTCAACTAGATGTAGATGGTCCTCCCATGATCCTCCGAAGTCTAACTCACAAGCCCTCAGGAGATCTTATAAAACTCGGTTGACTCTCTCGGTCTGACCATCAGTTTGGGGATGATATGCCGTACTTTAACACAATTTGGTTCCCAAAGCTTCTTGTAAACTTTTCCAAAATCCACTCGTGAACAATGGATCCCGGTCACTTGCTATACTCTTTGGAATGCCATGGAATCGAACTATCCATTTCACATAAAGCTCAGCCAATTTTGATGCTGTCCTAGTCGTCTTGATAGGAATGAACCTTGCACTTTTGGTCAAACGATCCACAATGACCCAAATCCCTTCATTCCCTGTCCTAGTTCTAGGTAGTCCATCGATAAAATCCATCGATATCTGCTCCCACTTCCATGTAGGAACCTCTAATGGCTGAAGTAAACCACTCGGCTTCTTCTGTTCAGCTTTCACCAACTGACAGTTCATACACTTGGAAATGAATTTTCCAATATCTCTTTTCATCCCTTCCCAGTAGTAGGCTCGCTTCATGTCCTGATACATTTTATTACCACCAGGATGAATCGTTAGCTTTGAGTGATGACATTCTCTCTAGACCTCATCCCTCAATCTGTCGACATCAGGAACAACTAATCGTCCTTGCTTTCGAAGCCAACCTTCTCAGTCGACCTCGAACTCTTTATCCTCTGGTTTCAGTTTCTAAATAAACTCGACAAGCTTCGTATCTTTCTTTTGGCCCTTGCCAATCCTTTCGATAAGAGTAGGCCTTATCGACAAGCTTGCCAATATCTCAGGTTCCAACTCACACCTTGGCCTGAAATCGAACCTTGCTAAGTACTCGAGGCCCTTCCATTCCGAAAACATCGCTCCCAAACTTGCGTGTCTTCGACTCAATGCATCTGCAACTACATTGCCTTTGCCAGGAGTATAGGCTATCCCAAAATCATACGATGCCAAAAACTCTAACCATCATTGCTGCCGAAGATTCAAATCCTTTTGGGAGAAAAGATACTTCAATGACTTGTGATCCGTAAACAACTCGAATCGTACTCCCAACAGGTAATGTCTCCACATCTTCAGAGCAAACACAATCGCTTCCAACTCAAAATCATGAGCCGGATATTTTCTCTCATGTGGCTTTAGCTGTCGACTTGCGTAAGCCACTACTTTATCCTTTTGCATTAGCACTGCTCCAAGTCCAATACCACACGCATCAGTATATACCACCATCTCTTCATTCCCACTTGGAATGGTCAACACAGGTGCACTCGTCAATCTCTCTTTCAAAATTCCGAACGCTTGTTCACACTTCGCATCCCATGCAAATACTTGATTCTTCTTCGTCAATCTTGCTAATGGTGCAGCTATCTTGGAGAAATCCTTGATAAACCTTCGGTAATAACCAGCCAACGCAAGGAAACTCCGAACATCCGTCGCATTCTTAGGTCTATCCCAATCCTGGATTGCTGCAACTTTAGCGGGGTCAACCGCTATACCTTTTCCAGAAACAACATGACGTAAGAACCTCACTTCATCCTTCCAAAAGTGACACTTTGAGAACTTAGCCTTAAGCTGATGCTTTCGCAATATCTCTAACACAACTCTCATGTGCGTCTTATGTTTTTCCACATTTATGGAGTAAACCAGTATATCATCCACGAATACCAGCACGAACTTACTCAACTGATCTCTGAACACTCTATTCATAAGATCCACAAAATACGTTGGCGCGTTAGTCAACCCGAATGGCATCACCAACCACTCGAAAAACCCGGACGGTGTCCTAAAAGCAGTCTTTGGCATACTATCCTTAGCCACTCTCGATTGGTGAAATCGCGTTGCCAAATCCATCTGAGAAAACACTTTGGCTTAGTGAAGCTGATCGAACAAGCCACCAATCCTTGGCAACGGATACTTGTTCTTCTTAGTCACCTTGTTCAGCTCACGATAGTCCACACACAATCTTAACGAGCCATCTGCCTTAGTCGCAAACACGACTGGTGCACCCCACTCGGAAACACTCCTCCGAATGAATCCTTTTCCCAAAAGGTCACAAACTTGCACCTCTAACTCTTGCTGTTCCCTAGGCGCCATCCGCCTAAGGGGCATAACAATTGGTCTAGCACCTTCGACCAAATCGATCCTAAACTCGATCTCACGATGCGGCGGCAACCCCTTGACCTCGTCAAAGACATCTACATACTCATTAGCGATCAGCACTGATGATAGGTCTTCTTGTGGAATCCCAAGCGAATATAGATAACTCACGAAAACCCCGTCTTCGCGCTTACATCTAATCAACACCTTTCGCCCTTCCACATCCCCGACCCTCACCTCTAGCTTCTCGCAATTCACCCTTGTCGCATACCTCTTGAACCAATCCATGCCCAAGATGATCCCAAATCCAGCGAAGTTAAGAACAAAGCAATCACACATAAAAGAGCAACCATGACTCGATAACACTAGACCACGGCAAATCATGCACAAACTAGACGAACCCCCAACTGGATTAGTCACAGCCAATGGTCTATCACAATTCTCGGGTTCCAAACCCATTTAACATACAATTTATTATAGGTAAAAGGTGACGATTCTCTAGTACCAAATAGAACTCAAACAACTTCACTAGCTGGAAGTACATCCAGACAACAACTTCTCCTAGTTCTCTTCAGGAATGCAATAAGAAATTGGAATAGCTTCCACAATACATGCTTCCTCCAGTTGCTTATTCTTTGGAAGGTTCGGACAGTCTTTCTTCTTATGTCTAGGCTTGCCACATCGAAAGCACTTCCATTCTTCCTTACAATCCCAATAAATAATGGCCTTCTAATTGACAATTAACGCAGAGCACATTCTTCTTAGATTTCTTCCTTTGATTACCATTCTCATTCGGTGAAGCACTAGGACCAATAGAAACTTCTTCATCCATTGGAGAGCAGTCCCTCTGTCGCTTAGCAAAATTCCTCAAGGATTCTTGCACTGGAACGCCACGTCCTATTGATGCTTCTGGAACAGGCATCCCTAGCATGGCTACTGCCATCATGGCCGCCCCGAACATAACCAGGTATTCCGGTGCATCTGCTAAGGCTCCCAATTGACTTCTTCCATCTCCTACTCTTCCCATCTCAGGCTCACTCCTAGAGATTTGACGACTCATTCTAAATCTACAATAGAATGATTAGTCCACTTACAAGATAAACTGCTAAAGAGACACAACCACTACTACTATATATGCTAATATATATATAGTAAACATCCAATTGAAATCTACAAATACGCCGCTCATACGTGATTACGTCTTCGAACTTTGACCAAAATCATTGACCAGAGCTCTGATACCAAATGTGACGACCGCCTATAACCCCCGCACTAAACAAGTGGAGAATGCACTGAAAGGTGTGCCAGGCTGCTATGGACGATCATCAGAGTAGGTAAACACATCGAAACCTGTCGTAGAGCTCACAGCGCAAGGATAAAATATAATAGAACATATACAACAGGTAATAGCAATGAGGTATCATATAACAAACTTTTGAAACTTTCTCAACATCCAGAAAGATTATCCAACTAATATCAAAGTTTGTACATAAGGCCTCACTATAACTCTCAAGCAACTCAAACAGCGGAAACAGAAATACTAGATAGTAATAAAACTGGTACGCCAGCCTCCTGCTCGTCATCGCTCAGCTTCCTCGTCTCACTAAGCTCCATTACCTGTAACCTGCTACTTAGTCTGCCCATCCACGACCGGATGAACAGCACAAGGTAATAAGAGGGAACATAAAACCTTGAGTCAGACAATAGTCTTAGTGAGCGATAAAACAGCTAACAAACTTCAACAAGAAAGTATATGAGAATGGGTAAATGAACAACTTATCTACCCATAACACCAGAGAAGAACTCAACCTTATCTTCCCCACATCGGACAGTGATAGCCTTTACACCAAGCATTTCAACCATTAATCCATAGAAACCAGAACAACCATTTGTTCATAGCAAACAGAAACAATCAAAAATAGCAATCATGGGATCGAGATTATATATCTCATGCAAAACATCCAGCATACATGACAGACTCTGGCTATCACCGCCAATCCTGCTTTGAAACCATCGTTAATCGTATGACGACCAACCTTGCCATATGTCAAGGGCTAATGGTAACCCCAGTTCTAGCATGAACTCCATACGTCCAACCTTGACAATGTCCAACCTTGACACTAGGCCTTTCCCCAAGACCCAGGGTACTCGACCAACAACCTTCTGGTCTTTTGGGTGCCCCCATCGTACCCCTGCTTTGAGCCTGCTAGAACTTACAACAACGATGACCTCTCGGCCTTCGCATCTCTAGTCGTCCAACCTTGACAATATTTCATAGCTCAATCAACCTTCTCGAGCAGCCATTATCCATCAACTCACGACCTTTGAGTTGTCACCGAACACATTCATCACTTCGAGCCTTCCTACTTGAACCACCTCGAAGCTACACAATCACCGAGCTCTCTGGAAGGACCCCAAAACCGACCCCTCTGGAAGGACCCATAAAACCGACCCCTCCTGGGAAGACCCAAAACCGACCCTTCCTGGGAAGACCCAAAACCGACCCTTCCTGCGAAGACCCAAAACCGATCCTTCCTGCGAAGACCCAAAACCGACTCTTCCTGGGAAGACCCAAAACCTGCACCTCTTTAATGCAACTCCAATTGATCAAAACTTCGCCAAACGACGAATCCGGCGAAACCAACTCATCTGATTCATCCAATATGACCACAAACATGTTATAAAACCACCAACAACATGATTACAATGATTTTCATCAAAATCATGCAAATTCACCAAAAACATGATAAATGAACATATGAACTCAAATATAGATGTAACTTGCATAAACTCATGAAATAACATAAAACTTAACATTTAAATTATCTAGATCAGATCCAAGAATGATTCATATGTAATTTATACTTAACATGGTGTAGATCTAAAGAAAATGACATGAAAATGATGAAATTAACAACATAAAACTCATATACTTGCATGAATCCGAATGAGAGATGTAAATCACTCACCGATTATCCAAAACAAAGCAAAAGCGATGAAAAAGCAATCCGGACAGCGAACACTTCGAATCAAACCCTTCAATCCGATGAATTCGCCCTTGAAACGATGTTGATCTAGCCTCGAATGGTATAGATCTTCGATTTTCCCCCTTGGATTTGGAATTTTAATGGTGGAAAGGTGTTAGAGGAAGAAGGAGATCAAAGCCTCCCCATAAGAGAATGGAAAATTCCAACCTTTCTCCATATCCCTTACCCCCTATTTATAGCCTCCACCAACCCCTTAATGGGCCTTCTCCAAATCAGCCCATTAGCCTTCCAAAACCTGAACAGCCAATTGAAAAACCTTAAAACAGCGATTTCTCCCATACCGCTGAACCAAATCCTTAATGTAACCACTCTACAGAAAGGCAATCACCAATTCCTTTCCAATGGCACAGGTCTCACCCTCTGATTCGACCTGAGTCAAAAGTTATGCCCTATACAAGACTGATAGGGGCAAAATGGTCACAAACAAAATCGGTAAAATTTATGGACATGTCTCATATCCGCATAAGAAACATACCAAAAGATGAGAATGATCCAACCCTCAAGGAATAAAATAAAAATATTTTACGATCTTCCGATACGTAAAATGCGGGCTGTTACATGATTAAAGTATGTTAGTAAAAGGTTTAATTAACCTTTGTGAAAAATAATGAATTGAACGCCTTGATTTGTTAAGATTGTTCAATTGGGAATGTAGTTAGCATGATATGAGGAAGCTTGATGAAAACAACATGCATAAAACCTGGTAAGTAGGAATGAATTTAGAACATAAGTGAACAACTTCTAGCATATCTGATTGATGGAATATGAATTTGGCCAATTAAATAAGTAGGAAGGATGGCTTGCAAAAGATGTTAACGTGCACTGTTATTTAGATAGTTACTCGAAATCCTGGGTTAAGTACATAATGTTTAGATGTATTGTTTTATTTCTTGCTGATATTGAAACCAGGTTATTTACTGGAATAATGGCCCTGTAATTTTGAAGTAATAATTCGCAAAATTCTGTAAGGAGCTGGCCATTTAAAGAGGGTTAACGAGAGAGGCAAGTGCAAATATTTCTGAGTGTAAACTCATTTATATAAATTCGAGATAGTTGAATTTTAGAGAATAATGTATATGCAAGATACAAGATGTATACTGAGTTTAGAGGATTGGAGAAAAATTCTTATCGTTATTCACAGGGGTCTTGGCTGCATTTTGATTCCCATTTGCATTCGCATCAGCATTAATGAAATTTTGGTTGGGAGTAAGACTACTAAGGAGAGTCTCACAGATTTCACTTTTTTCAAAATATTCAGCACCAGAAACTAGTCCTGACGCAAGCTCTGATATCAGACGTACTATAGTTTGTTGGACTGTTTCACCATATACAATCTTTGGCCTAACCTATATTTGATTGGGTTGCACCACATTGAAGTTTTCCTGTAGGAAACTGTCAAGCTTATCAGCATCAGAAAGGTTAGAAAGGTTATCACGACAATTCACAAGTTTAGTAACTGCATTTGCCATGGCAAGTTGCATTGACATGTCTTCATCACTAGGCTTAGCGACCACCTCATCTCCTTCCATGTTATTGCTTCCTACAATTAAATCGGTATTGCCTGCCAGTTTAACCACTTCATTCGACACAAAATTATTTGTTATTGTCGACACATTAACATTGATGTTTGATGCCTTAGCACACTGATGGTGCAATACTTCATTGTACAGCTCTTGCATTAGGTTTGCCTGTACATCACCATCCCTTTCTACATTAACAGTAGCATCATTTTCAGTACAGTCCAAATTCACTTCTTTTGAAGTTCCACTTTCAATATTACCCTGTATGCCAACTCCTTCTGACATGATGTTACATTCCACTTCACTAAGTTCATCGTTAAACGCATCTTCATTGTTCCTTAAATTTTCAATCATATTGTCGAGCAGCCCAAACATGTTTGAGACATTAATATTGTTATCACTAACCTTAGCTTTGCCTGCAACTTGAGTTTTAGTAGCCTTAGCAACATAGGAGGGTTCCGCATTTGCTGTTTTTCCATTGTTCCTCTTGTTAGCTTGAGTCCAAGCCAGCTTAGAGTTTTTATCCGCAAACCCAGAAACTCTGCTAGGACCTGAAAATTTCTTGGGTAATACACCGCCTTGAGCCTTACTATTCCCAACTTTCCCTCCAGTATCCACTGTATTAATAACAGTTTTCTCACTATTTATTTGGTAGTTCATAAGGGTGTGCCCGAAAACCTTACTAGTATATTAACTTTACCTATGTTCTTAAGCTAGACCAGAATGGCTTATGAAAAGGGAAACATATTTGAAGAGGAAAGTTATTTGTTGTTGATATAAGGATATAACAAGGAAATAGTGAGATGGTACTTGTTGATTTCTGATAGAAACTGGAACTTTGCTTTGAGAAATTTGGTTAACCAATGTTTACTTTGGCTGACGTGTTGGTGAAAATAACACATACTTATGTTTATGAATATGGAAATTTAAATATATGATGACCCTTGTGAAAGTATAAATCAATATAGTTTCACGATATAGTTGCACCTGGGTAGAAGCCTTGTTTACATAATAAAATAATATATGATTTTGCAAAGGATATAACCTATTTATAAATGCCCAGACATTATGTTAGACATTGAGTTCTAAAAGGATTAAAAAGGCAAGTGATAATTCTGTATTTATACATAT
This sequence comes from Allium sativum, assembly GCA_030737875.1. Taxonomy (NCBI): domain Eukaryota; kingdom Viridiplantae; phylum Streptophyta; class Magnoliopsida; order Asparagales; family Amaryllidaceae; genus Allium; species Allium sativum. The sequence continues at coordinate 942,477,510 of CM060926.1, read as the reverse complement.
AACATGCCACAATTTTAATGTATATAAGATACATAAAAGACTAATCTGCTTGTGTTAACAGAATGCCACTTTTAAGCCAATTGTATGCCAAGGCACCCAAGAGAGTTAAGTTCACTACCTAGTTATATGTATTTACTTTAGCTTAAGCAATGACACTGTAAAGAACTGGAGACTCACATGATATAACTGAGTAAAATAAGCAAGTTAAATATAGGGGTACAGTGCTGATACATAGACAGTGTAAGATTAGTATATATAGAAAATTGGTATTAGTGGAAAATAGTAGAAAAAGAATAATGCAAATTCAAAAATAATTTCATTTTAGATGCTCTGTATATATATCATCTTAGCCAATTGTCGAATATATAGTAATTATTGTCATCCATTTTACATGTGTAAAATTGTATTAAATAGTATTTATATATAGGATGGTGAGATTATCCTGTTATTTTGTAGTTTACAACAGTATATGTTTCACAGTCGTGGAGTATTGAAAGAATTGTAAAAGATTACAAAAAAGAACAGTATATGTTAATTACTAGGCATAAGGCATAAACATGTGATAACTAAAAAACTGTCTTCCTTTCAAATTTACTAGGCATAAGAGCATATAGCATTCCATGTGTATTTTCAAAATTTGGATGTAGCATTCAAAAAAACTTTGTAAATTTGAAATTTTGGAATATCCACGACTGTGAAAACTTTGTAATATCCACGACCGTGAAAACTTTGTAATATCCACGACTGTGAAAACTTTGTAATTTGTACAGTCGTGGATATTACAGTCGTGGATATTCCAAAATTTGAAATTTGTATGCTATATCCTTTCAAAACTTTGTACGCTATATCCACGACTGTGAAAACTTTGTAATTTTGGATAAATTTTGTAATTTTGGATAAATTTTGTAATTTTTGTAATTTTGGATAACTTTGTAATTTTGAAAACAAGCATATAGCATATAACGTTCAATACTGTCCTTTCAAAATTACTAGGCATAAGAGCATAAACATGTGATTACAAAAAAACGTACAAAAAATACTAGGCATAAGAGCATATAGCGTCTAAGCAAACTAACATATTATTTGTGAACATCAAACTAAATATTAAAGGAAGATAGTTTATTTGTGAAATGACCACAACATAAAAATCAAATGTGTTAAAATATAAACATAAAATATATTATAAAATCATTGCATTGTATAAATAGGAACTAACCTAACTAAAATACTTGGCATTAATTATGAATCGTTCCATGTGTCTAGTGTTAGGAAACTGTAACCGTACAGTAAATAAGATATAAAAAAAGTAAATTTATTGCACAAACATGTGATAACTAAAAGTAAGACAAAATTAGTGTTGAGATAAAAATATCCCTAATTCCATTGCAAATAAGCAGAGAAAATTAGAGTAGGAACAAATCCCAAATGCATATACATATGATATCCTATATAGTTCCACCTCAATTTAGATAGTTAGTGCAAGTCCCTTGTTGTATATACTCGTTGCATAATTATAGTCACATTGTTGTAAAACGTGTTTGCATTATCATAGTCACAATGTTGTAAAATATGTTTGCATTATCTAAACTCAATGTTGATTGTATTTGTTATTCAATGTTCTTTTTTTTTGCTTGTAGTGTGTCTCTAGCATTCGCGTATGGATCGTACTTGGATGTACAACATAAAACGTAGCGATGATGAATCCTAAAGAAAATTGAAGAGTTCATCAATTGTGCACTGAATGATCAATTAAGAAGAAGGGAAGAAACTATTTTATGTCCTTGTAGACACTGTAAAAATATGAAAAGATTCTGTAACATAGATCAAGTTAAAGATCACATAATTCGTTATGGCTTTAAGCAAGATTATATACGTTGGATATGGCATGGTGAAAGTGTACCGACTAGAACTAGTTCTACTAATCATGAGGATGATGAGAATGATCAGGAAGATAACGCGAATGTTGATACAAATGATGAGAATGATCGTGTTCATGAGTTGTTCCATGATGTTGAAGAACATTTGATGGAAGAGCCAAAATCATATGAAAGAATATTAATTGATGCGGAGAAGCCTTTGTATTCTGATTGCGTTTTCACTACACTGTCTGCAGTGCTTAAGGTTTTCAATTTAAAAGCAAAATATGGATGGAGTGATAAAAGTTTTACATCCTTGTTGGAACTTTTAAAGAATATGCTTCCAGAAGATAATGCGCTTCCTTCTTCTAACTACGAGGCAAAGAAAATTATGTGTCCAATTGGTATAGGATATAAAAAGATTCATGCATGCCCAAATGATTGTATATTGTATCGAAATGAATATGAGAACTTGCATGAGTGTCCCAAATGTGGATTATCCCGTTACAAGACACGAGGGAATGCTCAAAATCATCCAAATAAGAAATGGCCTCCAGCAAAAGTCTTATGGTATTTGCCCGTCATACCAAGGTTTAAACATTTATTTGCAAATAAAGAAAATGCAAAGAACATAAGGTGGCATGCAGATGTGAGGAAAGATGATGGATTACTATGACATCCAGCTGATTCTTCCCAATGGTAAACATTGATACGATCTATCCTGATTTCGGCAAAGAAATTAAAAATCTTAGACTTGGTCTTTGCACCGATGGCATAAATCCGTTTGGCAACCTAAGTAGTCAACACAGTACTTGGCCCGTTTTGTTAGTGATTTATAATTTTCCACCTCACTTGAGTATGAAACGCAAGTACATTATGTTGTCTCTTTTAATCTCTGGGCCACAACAGCCAGGAAACGACATCGATGTTTACCTAACTCCTCTTGTGGATGATCTAAAACTTTTATGGGATAAAGGGGTGCGTGTATTTGATGCATATAGTGAAAGTGATTTTACACTGCGTGCCATGATTTTCTATACTATATATGATTTTCCTGCATATGGTAACTTAGCCGGCCATAGTACAAAAGGTGCCAAAGAATGCCCAATTTGTCAAGATGATATGGTTGTTGAGCGTTTGCATTTTTGTAAGAAAAATGTGTATATGCGTCACCGTAGATTTCTCCCTCTTAACCATCGTTATCGTAAAAAGAAGAAACCTTTCAATGGGGAGATTGAGAATAGAATTGCTCGTTTTCCATTGAAAGGAAATGAAGTTTATGAACGAGTTAAAGATATTGAAAATGTATTTGGTAAAGTCTTTCCTCTTATAGAAGGTTCATGGAAGAAGAAATCTATATTTTGGGAACTTCCATATTGGAGACATTTACAGGTTAGACATTGTTTAGATGTAATGCATATAGAAAAAAATGTTTATGATATTATCATTGGAACACTCTTGAATATACCTAGTAAGACAAAAGATAGTGAGAAAGCTAGGCAACATATCTTGAATATACCTAGTAAGACAAAAGACAGTGATAATACCATTTTTTAAGCAACTGTGAAAGCAACTTCAGAATCATAGAAGGATAATTTGATATTTCAAATACTTCATTTGAGGTTTCCACATTATATATGGATTATTGTAACATCTAGATGCATTTGTCCTTGTTTAACTTGAAAAATAATATGGTTAAAAGGGTAATAGAAATACTATATATGGTAAAGTGCTAGTGCTATAGCCATTAACCAAGCTACTAAAAATGATGAAGTTTCAACAAAAATTGGAGAAAGTATTGGTATTTTGCAGTTAAATGCACCAATTTGTGCAAAACGTGATTTTGGTAATAAAACAGAGCTTAGTTCAAGTGTAAAATTTCCAAATTCGAAAGAAATGAGTAATGTGTTGTTAACCTCTCAGTAGATAAGTATATGAGATGAGGGTGTTGCTATTAATCCCATTTAAAAAAAAATGTAATTTTGTTATTAAACAGCAAAAAAGTGAGAAGGCTAGGAAGAGTCGGGCATGCAATGAGCATCTTAACTATCTTGGGCAAGCTGGATATGCAGGGAAGAAGGCTAAATGGATAGCCGAAGGTTATAATTCATTGACCACATTATCAAATGGATCGTTTTTGGATCGAAGTATCGACTGGATTTTGGCTAAATCAAAAAAGGACCAGATGGAAATTATGAAATCCCCAATGAGAAAACTAAGATAGTTGAAAATAAAGCGGTATGATTAGTTTTTATGCCTTTTATCTCATTTGGTTAATCTCTTGCAAAAAATAACAATAAACTATTGATAAAATTTATTTTTATTGACAGAATGATTGGAGAGAAAAGGCCATCGAAGGAACATGGGTTCCAAATAGGCATGATGATGTCTTAACTCGTGCTCTTGAAAAAAAGAGCATCCGGGTCGAGTTAGAGGAATTGGTGGGACAGTTGGCATCAAAGATGTATTTGGGAAGGTAGACAGAAGTAAAGGTCCGAGTGGTGTGATATCAGTAGATGAGCTACAACTGATTACCCAGGAAATAGAAACTAAAGTGAGCCAAAGATTTGAGTCTATGGTAGATACAATGGTTGAGCAGAAGATTGCAAACATTCTGAATAAGATGGGTACGCAAATGCCTAATGATATGATAATCAACAACATACCAACAGTTGGTCTTCGTAGCACTTGTCAATCATTACAATCAGACAAATTACAAACTGCATGCAAAACTCAAGATCAGAGTGAAATTTTTGCAAACTTGGTGGTAAACAATTCAAAAGTTTAATTTTGTTAACATATATAATTTTATTCATTTGACAAGTGTAATTAAGAAATGTTTTTTTTACTTGCCATTTCACAAAACCTACTAAATGTTGTTTAACTGTGAGTTTTGATTCTAAAATTGTCGTGGTGGGTCGTGGCATGGTGCATCCAGCTTCTAAAGCTAGAGATCAATGCCATAATCAACAATTGTTGACTGATCATGTAAAGGTGGGGATTGACGAGGTGGAGTCTATTCATAGAGAAATTCCACTTCCGGTTCCAAATACATATCATAACATGATTGGAGAAGCAATTGGTAGTTTTGTACAATGGCCTAAAAGTATTGTGCTTTTAGGAGATGATGACATGGTAAAAACACTTTTTGTATTTTGTTTATTGAGTTTTAATATTATCACATGTTGTATATATGATAGCTGTCACGTAATCATGCAACCTACAAGTTTTTTGTGTAGGCTACACCTATTATGGGCAAAGACAATGTAGAAGAGTGTGGTGCTAAGATCATAAATAATAATGAAAATGTCATGAATACGGTGACAAAGGAATCTGCAAATCGTAATATGATCGTGGATGAAGAGATCCTCAAAGATTTAACTGATGACTGCAGATATCTTCATGACTTGATTATTCAAGATTAATCCAATGATAACATCATCACTATAATTCATTTAGATAAAGATTTGCTTACGTACGATGAGGACTTCGAAATCCATGTTGTTATGAATGACATTGTCCAATTCCTTAGCATGGCATGGTTGAATGGATCATGGTTGCAGATTTACATCATGTGAGTGTGTAGATGTGTATGTATATATAACTACAAGATTTACTTTAATGTCCTCTTTCATTTGAGATAGCAATAAGCTTACAAGAATAATTATGAACTTGTTAACATGCTTAATAATAATGGTTATATCTTTGCATAAGTGTAGGTGGTTAAATATTATGTGCAGTGACATCAAAGTGGAGACCATTGGCTTTATGTGTCCCTATAAGCTATCTCAAGTGCGGAAATATCCAGACGCAACAAATACATATATCTCAAATACATGGCATGCATCACAGTCTAAAAGCTTACTCTTGGCCTCATACTATGAAGGGTATGAACATTAAACTTTCAAAAGATTGTTTACAAATTTGATGTCGACTTTAACATTTGTAATTTTTGTATGGTAGGAAGCATTGTTTGTTGCTTGTTTTTCATATAGAAAATAATGAAGTTTATGTTTTGGATCCTCAGGCCGAACGCAAAGATAGACTGGAAATTAAACCACAAGTTAACATGTACGAATTTATTTTCCTTTTGATATACTTTTTATTTGATGCAAATGTGATAATATCAATTTATGGTAGCAATGTTTGGTTATGAACATTGTTTACCGATTAACTTATGTATATTACATTAAAGGTTTATTAAATACATTATATCTCTTTGAAAAATAAGAAGTTTAATAGTAGTTAACTTCTTGATATTTAATGACATGACAACTAGTGTAAGACTTATAACCAAAAAACATGTTATTATTATTATTATTATTATTGCATATGTAGGGCCTTTAAAACATATAAGGCATATGGTGGAAAGTCTCGAGGAACTACCTTGAAATGGAGGACTATTAAGGTGATTTTTTAGCAAATAATTTTTTTTGAATGTTGTTTTTGAGATATAAATTCATTTTATACTAACTATTAAATTATCTTGTGCTATTGCTGTAGTGCCCTCAACAATCTAAATCGACAGATTGCGTATATTATGTGATGAGGTTTATGCATGATATAATAAAAAACCACCGTCAAAGCAGTGATTTACATGAGGTACTAGTTTAGCTTTTTCCCTTCGCATTTTCTGTAAAACAATTATAAGATTATTCTTTGTAACAATATATCTTAATTGCAGTACTTTATACAAGATGGCTTTTATAGCCAACAAGAGCTGAACGAGATTCTAGATAATTTAGCTACTTATATCATGCATAATTGGATGTAGTTTTCCTACAAGCTATAATATGGTGAGTTTATTAGTATATTAAAAGAAGTGACTCTTTTTTATATTGATAGGATATACTATTTGAATGATGCATTTTTTGATGTGTATGCAAAAGTCATAGTTGGAACGATTAATATTTGTTTAATTTTATTCCAAATTAGTCCTAACTTGTTGTTCAATCAATTTAACTTTATTTTATCGAAGTTTGTTTCTGATTTTAAAAAAGTTACTTTGCATTGAAGTTTCTTAATATATAAAATATGAAAGGCTACAAAGTACAGTTTCTTCCATTTATATGCAAATATGGAACAGAGCAATTAATGTTCAATCAATTGAATTTTTTATTTCTAGATTTTGACACTCTCTTTCTTTCATTTATGTTATGTTTTCTTTGTTCATATTTTTTAATTTAAAAAATGCCTTATCATTATAGATTCTAGAATTGCTGATGATATATTGTAAAGGAAGAATAGTAGTACCGATCAATGTAGACTTCTACACTTACATCAATCAGTCACAAACATGTCTTTGAGTACTTCCCTTTGCTATACGAATTATGAAATATACATCTGATGCATTATTTTTTTGAATTGTAGTGCCTCCATTATCCATAGAATTGCTAGGGGAAGATTCCTTGGTATCAGGCTTAAAGTTGAAATTGGGAGGAAATTATGTCAGTATTTGCTCATTTTGGACCATTGTTAGTCATTGATTGTTTTGTTGTTGGATTCTATTTTCTTTTTTAAGGTGAACTGAATATTGTAAGAGTTTGACTATATTTTGATTGTCTTTACTGAGTGGACCCATTTCTTAGTGGCAATTACATTCGAATTTGTATTGACGGTATATCATCTTTAATTTTAATTTATATTCGACCAATTTATTTTGGTATCATGTTCAGTTTACATTCATAATTCAATTTGATTTTAAATAAATATATAACTACATGTAATATTTGTTTATATATATATATATATATATATATATATCTTTTGCATCGGTTTTTATAAAATAGATGCAAAAAGTTATATTTTGCGTCAGTTTTTTGTATCAACTGATGCGAATGGGAAAACTTATTTCAAACCAATTTTTTTTGCATCTATTATTATTACTAGTAGATGCAAAATGCAGCCTTTCTGCAACTGTTGTTGTTTCCTGGCACAAGAGGGGAAAAAATAAGCCAAAACCCATTTTTTGCATCGGTCTTAGTAGTAACTGATGCAAAATACAACCTTTTTGCATCAGTTGTAAATAGTAACAGCTGCAAAAAATTACTTTTTGCATCGGTTGCGTAACCGGTGCAAAAAGTTTAGGTCTGTTGCATCATCTACATTTGCATCGGTCGTTGAACAGATGCAACATGGGGATAAATAACCGATGCAATAGACCAATTTTGTACTAGTGTAAAATTTAATATTATTAGACACGATGACGCAAGTAGATGCCAAAAATGGGACACATCATCTTAAGTGTTATGGATACACTTCCCTCATACTCTTCTCCTTCGCCCATGTAAAATCATCATCATCCTCACCTCATTATATCTTAACTAGCTTAACTACCGTCCTCCTAAGCTTCTTCAAATCGTTCCCCACCATCTAAAGTGGCTTACGAGGTATCGAAACTTCAGGCTCAACCTCTAAGTCTTCAAGTTGATCTGGTACCATTATAATATCTGAGTCGTGCACAAACTTCCGTAGATAAGATATATGAAACACATCGTGCACACCTGACATCTTCGAAGGTAGATCCACTATATATGTTAAGTTCCCAAACCTTACAGCAATCGAAAATAGTCTGACAAACCCCGGAGCCAATTTAATGTTCGTTCCCAACTGGATTGCATTCCTAAGATGAGAAACATTAACAAATATGATACCACCAATCGAAAAATCCAAGTCTCGTCATCTCTTATCTGCATAGCTCTTCTAACGATCTCGAGATTCATTCGTTCTGAAGCGACCCGAACTTCCCCGTGCAGGAAAGCCGAATTGAATTTGAGAACACGAAAAATCAGAACACAAACAGAAGAACATTTCATGGCTTATTACAACAATTTACATTAGAGTACAAGAATATACAGAGTATGAGCAAATAATATACATTTGATAAATATCAGAGATTTACAAATTACAATGTAGCAGAAAACAATACAAAACACAACTGAAAGAGATAAACGGATACAGAGCTTTCCGAATATCATTCCAGCTGTAAACCAGGATCCTGTGAATATAAATCTGCAAAACCAAAACTACCAGCTGCCCGTGTGGAAAATAGGGGCACCCAGAGTTTAGGTTAAAATAACAAACTCCAGGTCAATCATGTGACTGGTGTGAGAACTAAAACAGTTATTTAAAACTTTGCTTTAAAATGGAGTATATCAAGGGACCACGCCATATAACATGGAACGGGTTTCCTCCCAAGAATACCAGTGCATAGAATAAACATCGCAATGTTTTTTGGAAAATTGAAGCTATTACAAGACCCAGGTCCCATCACACAATGCAACGCAAGCCGGAGGATATGGTTTTCCCTTATAATAGCCAAAAATGCTTGATACGTTTAAAACAAATCATTTTGATACTATTATAGTGTAAAATGTATGAAAACAACATCAAATATAAATGTATCAATCATAGACGGCATGAGTACCATATATCATGTCGCCTATACTAGGCTCTACAATCAAAACCGCAAAGTCACGTATTGGAAGTTGGATTTCCATCTGTGAACCAAGGCAAGGGATCATCCTTACCGCTTTGAGACGCTCTAGCCCATGTCTCAGGACCCAGATTCAGGTGGACCCTTGGATCGTCAGGGCCGGTCCACTCGATGTGGATTAAAATTCTTGAACACTACGTTTCCCCGCCCTATGGGGAGTCAATCTGGTCTGTATAAAGACCATACTATCCATCGGCCCCATAATGCCGATATATCCGAGGCGCCTTGCTATCCATCATCCACATAAGTAAAACATCTGTGCGTGCAAAACCCAGACACCACTCCTAGCTAGAAGGAAACGCATGTCCTCCCTGAGGTCCTCTCTCGTTTCTAGTTCACACCAGGGTGTGAGGCTCGCGAATTAACGCTACACAAAGCTATGCTATATTAAAGTCGTGCTTTTATCATCAACCACAAGACTCTGCTTCTCAATAGAAGCCTTGATCATTTGCATCTCAGCATGCCACACAGGCAATTCACGCTATGCAACCGATGTCTATCGATCACACCGAATGAAATCCGATGTCAGACACACATCCATTTACAAGTTCATTCTGGGTCTGAACGAAACCAGAGGCACCTTATTCCTCGTCCCATATATCCAATACAGGAGAGAGGCCCTCGCATATCTGGTCCATCTCCAAGTACGTCTGGACGGTCACCACTTATTACCTTGTCTTGGGTGTACATCCCAATCAAGACATCAGTAATCATCCAAACGATGTGAAGACCTCCAGTCTTTAACCACCGTCTTCATCGTCGATTCATCGCCGATTCAGTTATTCAGAATGGGAGAAACCCGGTCTTTCTGAATAACTCACGTATATAATAAACAAGTGCTATAAAAACACAACATACGCCTCATTCCAATTCTGAATATTCTTTTATTTAAATGTTCATATCCTTTAGGAAAGGTTCCTATTAATTTTATCAAAGATAAATTCTTTAAATTTATTCTTTAATCTTCCTTTGGATATCAATTTAAACCAAATTATGGTTTATCCAAACTAGTCGGGATTAGCGAACCTTACCGAAGTAATCATTTGTTTAATTTCCCAATCCCAACCTATTCACCCCATGAAGTAAAACTGGTAATACTTCATATCTAACACCACGGTGTTATCGGTAAAATTAATTACCATTTCACGTTCAAATCTAATTAAAGATTTAACTATTGCTTGGAGCAAAACTGGTGATACTCCATTCTCGATCATTTCTTGAATTTGATAATTTTAGTTATCAAATTCACCTTTCGATATATTTAAAGACTCATTAAAACTCTAATTCAGTTTTAATTTCCAAAAATCATTACTTAATGATTATTCAAAGTTAAGAAATTAATCTTATCTTTAACTGGGTTAAAGAACTAATGTCATTTAAAACACAACTCACGATAAGCCGAAAATCTTATTCCATTAACGATGGAATTTTCATGGAAAACAGATCGATATATATAATCGATATAAACTTCCATATCCAACCAATAATATTAATGGAATAATGACAAAGCCTTTTAAATTCCATATGTAGTAACAGCCTTCCTCCACAGAAGTTCACTTCGATTATTAGCAAATCGAATTCCATTCAATTCCAATTTAATACGTTAAATTTGAAAACTTTACTTTGGAAAATCTCCTTTAAATCTTAACAAAAGATTTATAAATTCCAAATCACATTTCACTGTAAATCGGGTTAAAGGACGAATGTCGTTAAAAACCCAGTTCACGATAAACCCAATTCACATTCCATTTCAATATCCAATTAAATGTTAATTAATTGGTAATTCATCCCTACATCTTAATTAAAAGATTTATTCTTTTCACACAGGGTTTAAGAACAGTGTTACTGAATACCCTATCCCATCAGTCTCTAACCGTAAATTAGTAAGAGAACAATTCCCTAATATCACTCCCGAAGGCCTAAACCAACATCAGATCAATACCTAGGAAACCATTCAACTTAGCTAATCTCCAGTTAGTTTCTAATTTTCTTAACTCCATTGGGTTTAAGAACAGTGTTAGTGAAGACACCGTTCACAACAAACCCAAAAATCCCATTTGATATTAAATACCAAGCTTTGAATAAAAAATATATCGGCTTATATTCAATATCAAATTCTGAAATCAACAAATATCGTATTGGAATAACAATATATATATCTTCCAAATTCCTCCACAATATCCGTATAATCACGGAATCCCATATCGAAATATTCCGAAGATAATTTCAATTCAACTCCATTCCAATTCATATATTGGAAATTTCGCGTATTTTTAAAACCATTCAAATCAAATTTATTTATTTAAAAATATTGGATTATAATTCTAGTTCATAACTAGTTCATTTCGATAAAAATATAATTTTATCTTTTCAAAAATGGAATTTTTCATCCCAATTCTTTCCAAATCATTTATTATGATTTTACACAAATTATTAATATTTTTAATAATTTAATCAAGGCCCGTACAGTCGATTTCCATAAACGGCCATCAAACTGCACTTACAACGACCTTTTCCAAATTTGATTCGGACATATTTCCAAATACAACCGTTAGATTTCTAATTTCTTGTATTCGTTAGAAAGCTCGGTTCCGATTTTAGGAGAATCCGATGGTCGGATCTCCCGTAATGTCCATTCGAAGTCAGTGGTCGAAACTCACGAACTGCCGCGGCGCGGCGTGTAATGGCCCGCCCCGCACCAGTCAACATTTCCAATGAAATTGCGTTGTGCCAATGGTCAACTAGCACGGGACGGTCGCCAAGGAAAGAAAAGAAGGAATTTGAACATACAAGGAACCTGTGGAATGTCTCACAGCGCATGGACTAAAATATAATAATAACATACTTGACATAAAACAGGCGAGACAGTGCATAAGTTGAAAACTAAACCATAATCATTATAGCAGCAGAAATCCGAAATACAGCTTATGATCCATAACCATTATTACAACTTCAAAATACTGTCTCTAAAACAAAAGAAAGGAAAGGTACACTACTAATGCCCAAAGCAGTGACCCTCAACAACACAGGGAGAATATATACAGAGAATAGTACGTGTAATCCTCCTGCTCGTCTCCGGACAGCTACTCGTGCACAACCAGCTAACCTGCCTCTAGTCTTCCCATTTAAGAGCACCTAGAGTAATAAGAAGAGACATAAAACTCTGGGTCAGACAAAAGTCATGAGCGATAAGTAGCAAAACAGAACAATAACAGGTATATTAAACAACACCTGAACCTGGACCAGCAACCAAAGAGTCAGCACAACAAGTTGTAAAATACTCTAAGGTAACACTAACATATGGTATAAAGATACCAGGGAGGGGTATGCATGTCATAGTGATGTCAAACAATCAAGCATAGCAACCATCCTCACATCTCTCACTCAGTGCGTAAAGCATACGATATCCACCGCTTTGACCACCCAAATCCTTTGCTATGATCACTCTGCCCCATGGAGTCACAGTGACTCTACTGCACTGATCCATAGCCACTAATCCTTTTCTATGCCCACTTTGCCCCATGGAGTCATAACAACTCCACTGCACTGGCTCATAGCCTTGCTACGATCACTCTGCCCCATGAAGCCATGATGACTTCACTACACTGATCCGCAGCCTAACATTCGCTCCTTGGTGGTGAATCAAAGTTATGGACATCGACAACTCCTTAGCACGCGTCCCGCAGCAAAGCCCAACTCATGAAGTAAACTCGTTGGTTCCCAACTGGATCCTGAGTACAAACTTCCTACTTGGACCACCTTTGCATTTCGGGATTTGGTCTCTCCGGATCGGTTCGGTTCTCCACTTCTCTTCGCTTCAGATCGTATTCCCGGTTCGGTTCGTGGTTCACGCCTCAAGTCGATGCTCTTCGGTTCGGATCGTGACACTCCACCCATGTCGGATCGGTTCGTGATTCCAACTCCTAGTCATGATCCTCCCTCCCTGCACTGGCTCGTGATAATGCTCCAGGCTCGTGAGTCTTCAGTTGGCTCGTGGTGCATCAGATCTGAGCTTCTGCATCGAGGTTGGCACTTTAGTTCGGGTCAAAGATCTTCAGATGCGAGCGGATCGTGACTAGCGGTTCGTTTTGTGGAACTCTCCATGTGGGCGGGTCGGTTCGGTGCCATCATACATGAGCGGTCGGGGTCGGGTAGGGGCGATCCGATCCGGTTCTGGGTCATTTCCTGCAACTTTTCCATCGACTGTTTTTACGCCACACGACGGCGTTTTCGATCATTCTAACTGTTATAAACAATCACCAAGCATACCATACAGTCATAGCAACATATTGAATTAACCACAAACACCAAAACCACAATTTGATATGTTAAAATAAATCAAACATACCCAAAAACCCATATTTTCCCCTTAATCATGTTTAATAACAACTAATGATAGACTTAGCAAAACATAACCAAATTAGCCCAAATTTCTAACAGAGGCTTAAAATAATATTTAAGAATTTCTAAACATTTTTCCAGATTTTTAACATGCATAATTTCGTTCATTAACACTAATCACCTTAATTAACTGTAATTAGTGTAAAAATAATACTAATTACTCACCTTAGCCACAAATTAACTTTAGATCTGAAACTATCTCTAATTTGGGGTGTTTTCTTATGCAACACAGCAGCTCCAACTCTGATTTGGTGTTATTTCCCCTTGATTTGACGTAGCTTGGCTTAATCTTCAATTAGAAAGCGATTAGGAGCGATTTGGGATGAAATTAGAAGGTGGAGGCCATGGCTAGGGTTAGAGAAATGTTTTTGGCGGCTGAAAAATGAAATAAAAATTGTTTTCCTACTGTTCTCAGCTTCCCCATAACCCTGATCCCGAAATGGGTTATGGGCTCTTTTGCTAATCACCCTAATTAGGCCAGATTAAGCTGTTTTCACCTTTTAAACCTTGTTTCAGCCATATCTCCCAAACGGTGAGTCCGTTTGGCTAATGTGACCACTCTACGGAAAGGTAAACCGTCATCCAAATCTAATGGAAGTGGTTTTAGATCAAAACTCCTTACCAATCAAAAGTTATGGCCTAAACAAGATTAACTAATGGCAAAACGATCATTTGAAAATCGGTAAAAATCGTGAACATGGGAAATGACCCCAATAGTCATTCCCCAAAGTTACATGACCATATGACTTCGCATGAGAAAGAAATAAATATTCTATGATCCCTTGATGCGCAGAATGCGGGTCATTACATTCTCCCCTGTAACAACCCGTATTTTGGTAACGTGTTATAACTATAAATCAAGGCAGAATTAAATTTTAAAATGAGAATCAAGGGAAACGGGCTACGCCATTACGTTCGTCTCGAAATTCTTCTTGAAACCGAGTCCGAGTTTACGAAAATCGGAGTCCGTATGACCAAGATATGGCTCTCCAAAGTTTCAGAAAATTCTAGAGTTCAAAACAGTTCGAATTTCAAAACCCAGACAGACTGGGCGGGAAAAATCCCGCCAGCACCCAGGTCGACTGGGGAGTCGACTGGGCAGTCGACCCCCCCTCAGACCAAGTCGACTGGGAAATCGACTTGGGTGTCGACCTGGTCACCTAGCCTGTTTTTGAGCCAGATGTATCTGGTCTCGTTGCTTGTCCAGATTCACTCTCTAAACACTATATAAACAGCCCCTGACCCTAGACTTTCTATCACATTCTTGTCCGGCCATATGCTGCTAAAGTTATGACTGGAAGATAGAGAACAAGGAGGCTATTCAGGACTTTGTTAGTGCTACGTTGGTTTGGGGATTTGCTAGAGATTCTGCTTCTACTCTTTTTGCTTTCTCATTCTCTAGACTACGATCTGTAAGCCCTTTGTCACTCTTAGATTTAAACTGTAAATTTAACCTGAACATGATGTAAACTGAAATTATGCCTAAACATGATAACTAAGTTGGATCTACTCTTGTATATCTTGGATCTATGACTATCACTTTTAAATCTGTTATTTTGAATCTAGTTTTGTACACCCCAGATCTATTCATCTAAAATGTTGACTTGTGGAATATCAGTATGAACTTGATTTGGATATATTCATGTTTAATCTAAAACCCCTTTTACGATCTTTATCTTGCCATGCCTGTGACGTTGAAACTATTATTGGGGTACTATTTTATGTCAATCCTTTACCATGTCTATCACCATGTCTTGCCAAATTGATGTTGAGACTCTATTTCATATGCCTGTAATGTTATAATCATCATGCTTAACTTGTGAACACCTTTTCCATTCTATGACTATCCTGTTTGTGTTATTCCCTATTTTGACATGTTGTATTAATGCGAATTCATGTAAGTTGGGGATACGTTTTGGGTAGATTAGGCAAACTTGAAAATTGGCTATGGAATTTACATGATATGACATGAAAATATGACATGAAAACTTGACATGAGAATAAGCTTGAAAACATGAATTTGGGACATGACAATTAGATAACTTGAAAGTGGCCAACTCGAGGTTGGGTTGAATTTGCAACGTAAATCTGCCCGGAACCGCCCGACAAATCCAGTAGTTGCAAATAATAGGACCCAATGTGAGTAGTTGGTCATATAGCACTTTAAACCCGAGGTTAGACTAGGTTATGGTGTAAATCTGCCCGGAACCGCCCGGCACATCCAGTAACCGTAACCAAGTCTAATGTGAGAGGTTGGGGTGCGTTAAGTGAATTAATACCACATGGTAAGGTTAAGTCATGGACCCCTTGAATATACTTAACCAATTTGACAGGTCGATTTAACAGGGTTAAGTCTTGAACTGCTTGTATATATTCTTAACCAACTAGATACATGTTGGGTAGGGTTAAGTCATGACCTTTTTAATGACAATACTTAACCCATTAGAAATCCTAGCCACGTGGTCCCTTTCAGCAGTAACCCACTTAGAAGTATCACGATACCCTAGGGACTAGGCAGGGTGGGCACGATTACTGGGCTGATTGTAAGCGACCAAGAATAACGGCTGAGTAAGGTGCGCCAGTGTAGGTTCAGGCGGACTAGGGCCGTGCTCTTAGTCCGGAGTTGAAAAAGTAGGCATGGGCACCCATAGTACTACATTGTGCGTGCTTGAATTGTGTTAGTGGTTGACACCCTAGGACCTGATACACCCTAGGGTGAACCTAGCACATGTGACTACATTCCGCGATTGGGCCGTATGACACCGATACACGACGAGTAAAGCCGATCGATTAGGATGGACTGTTGGACCCGTTTTGGGTCATTTCATGTTATTGGGCTTAGGGATCATTTCTGGATTTATACTTGACATGGATTTGGACACTAGTACAGTTAGTGCAGTAAACCTTGTATATGCGATGGCACTCTTATCTTGTTACCTTTTATTATCATGCTAGTCCAGTTATTATCTTTATGTTTAATCTCAGTTTCTCATGTCCAGTTAACTTTATTAGTTTTTATGCTGATAGTCACTAGGGCTTACCAGTCTTTTTGACTGACCCGTTTTCTTCCACCTCTTTTTCTTTCATTCCCCCCCCCCCCCAGGTTCTCAGGGAGGAAACTCTAGCTCTTAGCTTGGACTTTGCTTGCTTTCTGACAGCTCATGTACGGTTTGGTCTTGAGCTATGCTATGGCTGCACTCATGCTCTTTTTGGGGAATAATATTGGACTTATGTTGTTTTAAGTACTTTGCTTCTTTAGAACTTGATGTAATGAAATAATGACTTGGTATTTTGATGTAAGAGGTTTTGACTCTATTTTCCACGTAATGAGATTTGGTTAAATTTATATCTGCTGCTTTATATACTCTGTTTAATTTATGTTCTGTCTTGTGTTATCTCTGTGCCTGTTTACTACATAATACCCCTCCAAAACTAGTGCATTCCCTTTGTGAGTGACCCTAGCAGAGGTGGGGTGTTACATTTGGTATCAGAGCAGAAGGTTACCCGACTGGGCAAAAGTTTTAAAAACTTCCTGAATTTTTTTCTTTCAAAACCATTTATAAAGAAGCATTTTTCAAGGAAAGTTCTATTTTTAAGAAAAGGCTATTCCCCAAAAGCCATTAGAACTTTCCTTGTTTCCTTGTTTGAATCTTTTTCTTTTCGTTTTTCAGCATGGCCGATCTTAACCTTCCCGAGGGAGTACCCATACCCGGATGGTTCCGAAGGTACTTGGAAGCTAGGGCCAATGATGCGGGCCCGGCAGACATCCCTCCTCCTCCTCCAGTAGTCGCGGTTCCTCCTCCTCCTCCCGGCACCGCCTTCGCCAAAATATGCAAAGACTTTATAGGAATGGGCGACAAGAGTTTCCTTGGAACTGAGACCTTCGCTGAGGCACGAAACTGGTTAAAGGAGACTGAAGACCTATTCGTTATCTTCGATATGGAGGATCATAGGAAAGTTCAGTTGGCAGCATGGTTGTTAAAAGAGGAAGCTGCATTTTGGTGGGAAGTCACCAACGCTACCAGACCAATTGAGACTTGGGCAGACTTTAGAGAGAGGTTTGGGCTTAAATTCTTATCGTCGGTAGAAGCAAACCTTCAGATGGAGAGGTTCCTGGCACTCAAACAAGGGGACATGTCTGTTAGGGAGTATGTGAATAAGTTTAATCAGCTTGCTCGGTTTGGTTTGGACTTAGTCAACACTACTGAGAAGAAGGCTCTACGATTTGCTCGAGGATTGAGCGAGCCACTCCACACTATGGCCATGACTCATGTGTCCATGGGGGCGACCTTTGAAAGCTTGGTGAATATGGCCTTACTTCATGAGGAAGACAAGGGTGACAAAAAAGAGGTTAAGTCTAATGAGACTCAGAACAAGAAGGTTGACTTCAAGAAGGGAGGCAGCAAGAATAACAAGAATAACAAGGGCAACAACAACAATGCTAACAAGCCACGTGAGACGAGGAAGTGCAACTTTTGTGGTACCACGGGACATATAGCTAAAGACTGTAGGAGGAAGAAAAGAAAGTTGGGTGAATGCTTTCACTGCGGGGATACTGGACACATCAGTAAGGATTGCCCTAAGAAGCAAGGACATGGACTAGGGCAGACACAGCGAGCATGACCTTCTGGAGGGCAGTTGCAGGCTCTCAACACCACTCCAGCTCTTGACTGAGGTAGTAATATTTCTGTAGAAAGCCTTGTTTACATTTCTGAATTTCCTGTTCGAACCTTATTTGACTATGGCGCATCACATACTTTTATCTCTTCTGATATTGTTGAAAATCTGCACTTAAGTACTAGTCTAGTTTATGGTCCCGTTAGTGTTTCAAATCCGATTGGGGGCTCCGCCCATTTATCTATGATTTGTTTTGATTTGAGGATTTCCATCTTAAGCATGGAATTCACGTGTAATGCTTATGTTCTCGGATTCATGGGATATGGTTTAATTCTTGGCATGGATTGGTTGTCTAATTATGGAGCTATCCTTGATTGTGAACAAGGGTAGTGAGGCTCATGACACGCCTTGGTAATACCCTTGAACTTTCTTGTAACACGAAGGGTCCGGTCATGTTATGTTATCTTGAATCTCTCGACTCGTCCGTCGACAATCTACACTCCGTGAGAGTAGTCCGAGAATATCCAGATATCTTTGATGAGGTGAAAGGGTTACCCCCTAAACGCGAGATAGACTTCCGAATTTATCTGGTTGATAATGCCAAGCCTGTTTCATTGCCCGTTAGGCATATGGCCCCGCGAGAAAGAAGAGAGCTCAGTAAACAAGTCAAGGAGTTTCTCGAGAAAAATTTCATAAGGCGGAGCATTTCTGAATGGGGTGCTCCGGTGGTATTCGCTACTAAGGCGGGTGATTCGCTTCGTCTGTGCGTAGATTATCGTGAGTTAAACAAGCTGACGAAGAAGAATAGGCACCCACTACCAAGAATGGATGATCTTTTTGACCAGCTTGTGGGAGCATCTGTTTTTCTCTCAACTCGATCTAGCCACAGGATTCCATCAACTTAGAGTGGCTGAGGATAGCATTGACAACTGCGTTTAGGACTCCATATGGGTTCTTCGAATGGCTCGTCATGCCGTTTGGGTTAACGAATGCACCCGCGTACTTTGTAGACCTGATGAGTAGGGTGTTTCGGGAGTTCCTTAACAAGTTCGTGGTGGTTTTTGTGGACGATATTCTAATCTTCTCCAAGGATGAAGAAGAGCATGCTAGACACCTCAATGAAGTCATGGATACGCTTAGAGCACACCAGTTAAAGGCTAAGTTCTCCAAATGCCATTTTTGGAGGGAGGAAGTTCGGTTTCTTGGGCACGTAGTTTCTAAGCAAGGTTTAGCCGTGGACCCCGCAAAGGTAGTTGCGGTGCAAGACTAAAAAATTCCTAAGAATGCAACAGAGGCGAGAAGCTTTCTTGGTTTGGCGGGCTTTTATAGGAAGTTCATTAAGGACTTCGCTAAGATTTCAGCCCCTCTTACCAAGTTAACGAAGAAAAACCTAACGTTTGCATGGGACATAGAATGTGAGATTGCTTTTCAGAGACTCAAGAGAGCCCTCACCACAGCCCCAGTTTTAGCATTACCCGACGGAGGAAAAATGTTTACAGTGTACACGGATGGGCGTTGTCCTAATGCAAGAAGGAAGAGTGATATGCTATGGGGGTAGACAACTTAAAGTTCATGAGAAGAACTATCCCACACATGACTTGGAGTTAGCCGCGATTGTTTTTGCACTTAAAGCTTGGCGCCATCATCTCCTAGGGGAGAAATTCGAGCTGTATACCGACCACAAATCGCTTAAGTATCTCTTTTCGCAAAAAGATTTGAATCTGAGACAGCAGCGGTGGATGGAATTCTTGGCCTCATATGACTTCGATATAACTTATACCCCTGGTAAGGGTAACGTGGTGGCGGATGCGCTAAGTAGAAAAAGGTTGACTTTGAGCCCCTTATTTGTTGAAAGAAAAAGTCTAGAGTTTATAGCGACCTTTGATTTTACGCATGCTGTTGAGTCATTGACTAGTACGTTAGCATCTCTTGAGCTGAGATCTACGCTTCTAGATCAAGTAGGGACTTCGCAGAAAGAAGACCCACAGATAGTCGAAATCATGGACAAGTTAATCAGTGGTGACACGTCAAGTCACCTTGGTAGGTATGCCATTGATGACAAAGGATGGCTAAAGCGCGATGGAAGGCTATGTGTTCCACTAGTGGGAGACTTAGTAAATAAAGTTCTCGAAGAGGCACATCACTCGAAGATGACTATACATCCCGGAGGGGATAAGTTATACAGAGATATGAAACGCATTTTCTTTTGGGCCGGAATGAAAAAGGACGTGGCAGAATTCGTCTCAAAGTGCATGGTGTGCCAACAAGTCAAGGCCGAATCTAAGAAGCCCGGTGGGCTATTACATCCTTTGGAGGTCCCGCAATGGAAGTGGGAAAGTATCTCGATGGATTTCAGGTATGGATTGCCTAGGTCGAGGAAGGGGAATACTAGCATATGGGTCATTGTTGATAGACTCACGAAGAGTGCTCACTTCATTCCGGTGAAAAGCAAAAGGAGTGCATCATGGCTAGCGTCTATTTACCTTCGAGAGATAGTACGATTGCACGGGGTTCCTTCTAGCATAGTCAGTGACCGTGACCCAATTTTCACTAGCCAGTTTTGGAATAGTCTGCAAGAAGCAATGGGTACGCAACTTAATTTAAGTACAGCCTATCACCCTCAGACGGATGGACAGACCGAAAGGGTAAATAGAGTACTAGAGGATCTTTTGAGGCTATGCATTCTTGATTTTGGTGGTACTTGGGAAGACCATCTCCCTCTCGTGGAGTTTGCTTATAATAATAACTACCAAGCTAGCATAGGGATGGCGCCGTTCGAAGCCCTGTATGGAAGACCGTGCAAGTCACCAACTTGTTGGTGGGAGACGACTGACAGACTTATACTTGGGCCCGACATGATACGAGACACTTGTGAGAAGGTGGAGTTGATACGAAAACGAATGAAAGCGGCCCAAGATAGACATAAATCTTATGCGGACAAGAGAAGGACAGACCTAGAGTTCGAAGTCGGAGATATGGTTTTCATAAAAGTCTCTCCTTTGCGCAATGTGGTTCGTTTTGGAGCAATTGGAAAGCTAGCACCGAGATTCGTAGGACCGTTCCCTATCACTGAGAGGATTGGGCAGATGGCCTATAAGGTAGAGTTACCTGAGAGGTTGGTCGGAGTACACAATGTCTTTCACGTCTCGCATCTCCGAAAGTGCCTACATGAATCAGCTGAGGTGGTTGAGCCAAGCATCCTCAAAGGCGTAGAAGTGGAGAAAGAAGCAATGCTGAGGCGAGTTCCTATTCGTATCTTTGGGACAGAGATCAAGAAGCTAAGGAATCGCGAAGTCAAGCTAGTCAAAGTACAGTGGAGTGAAGCCTAAGAAGACGCAACTTGGGAAACCGAGGAGAAGATACGCACGCTTTACCCATTTCTTTTTTAGGGTACTTTCTCGATCTCTTTTTCCTTTGGGCTTGTAAACCTTTCGTATCATGCTTTTGCTACCAATGTTTGTTTTGTTAATCTTGTCCCTCTTTGCATGTAAACACATAATTGAAACATGTTATGGTTGATGTTTGCAAATGGTTGCAAGTGTTTGCAAGTGATTTCTAGTGGATGCATGACACACATTAGGCACTAGATCAGCTCAGACACCTTTTCATGTTGCATTTGCATGGGTGCTTATACTTGTACATGGATGAACTTGTTATGCTATCATGTGGATGTTGCATATGGATGATGTTTGTGCACTCATGTAGAAATTTTAAGTTATGTTAGGAATTTGCATACATGTTGGACTCATTACACTAACATATCTTGCATTAAGGAGGTTTACTGAATCAGTAACCACCTGATTTTTTGCATTAGATAAGTACATATACACACACATACTACATATGTTCATACAACATTAGAAATCTTTTTAAGGACAATGGTTACTCGTGAATGATGTTGTGAGTAGATGGATGTGGATGTTAGGATGGGTTCTTCCTAACTTAGAGATTTCGGGGACGAAATCCTTTAAGGAGGGCAGAATGTAACAACCCGTATTTTGGTAACGTGTTATAACTATAAATCAAGGCAGAATTAAATTTTAAAATGAGAATCAAGGGAAACGGGCTACGCCATTACGTTCTCTCGAAATTTTGCTTGAAACCGAGTCCGACTTTACGAAAATCGGAGTCCATATGACCAAGATATGGCTCTCCAAAGTTTCAGAAAATTCTAGAGTTCAAAACAGTTCGAATTCAAGTTCAAAATTCGAATTTCAAAACCCAGACAGACTGGGCGGGAAAAATCCCGCCAGCACCCAGGTCGACTGGGGAGTCGAACCCCCCCCCCCCCCCCGACCAAGTCGACTGGGCAGTCAACTTGGGTGTCGACCTGGTCACCTAGCCTGTTTTTGAGCCAGATGTATCTGGTCTCGTTGCTTGTCCAGATTCACTCTCTAAACACTATATAAACAGCCCTTGACTCTAGACTTTCTATCACATTCTTGTCCGGACATATGCTGCTAAAGTTCTGACTGGAAGATAGAGAACAAGGAGGCTATTCAGGACTTTGTTAGTGCTACGTTGGTTTGGGGATTTGTTAGAGATTCTGCTTCTACTCTTTTTGCTTTCTCATTCTCTAGACTACGATCTGTAAGCCCTTTGTCACTCTTAGATTTAAACTGTAAATTTAACCTGAACATGATGTAAACTGAAATTATGCCTAAACATGATAACTAAGTTGGATCTACTCTTGTATATCTTGGATCTATGACTATCACTTTTAAATCTGTTATTTTGAATCTAGTTTTGTACACCCCAGATCTATTCATCTAAAATGTTGACTTGTTGAATATCAGTATGAACTTGATTTGGATATATTCATGTTTAATCTAAAACCCCTTTTAAGATCTTTATCTTGCCATGCCTGTGATGTTGAAACTATTATTGGGGTACTATTTTATGTCAATCCTTTACCATGTCTATCACCATGTCTTGTCAAATTGATGTTGAGACCCTATTTCATATGCCTGTAATGTTATAATCATCATGCTTAACTTGTGAACACCTTTGCCATTCTATGACTATCCTATTTGTGTTATTCCCTATTTTGACATGTTGTATTAATGCGAATTCACGTACGTTGGGCATACGTTTTGGGTAGATTAGGCAAACTTGAAAATTGGCTATGGAATTGACATAATATGACATGGAAATATGACACGAAAACTTGACATGAGAATAAGCTTGAAAACATGAATTTGGGACATGACAATTAGATAACTTGAAAGTGGCCAACTCGAGGTTGGGTTGATTTTGCAACGTAAATCTGCCCGGAACCGCCCGGCAAATCCAGTAGTTGCAAATAACAGGACCCAATGTGAGTAGTTGGTCATATAGCACTTTAAACCCGAGGTTAGACTAGGTTATGGTGTAAATCTGCCCGGAACCGCCCGGCACATCCAGTAACCGTAACCAAGTCTAATGTGAGAGGTTGGGGTGCGTTAAGTGAATTAATACCACATGGTAAGGTTAAGTCATGGACCCCTTGAATATACTTAACCAATTTGACACGTCGATTTGATAGGGTTAAGTCTTGAACTGCTTGTATATATTCTTAACCAACTAGATACATGTTGGGTAGGGTTAAGTCATGACCTTTTTAATGACAATACTTAACCCATTAGAAATCCGAGCCACGTGGTCCCTTTCAGCAGTAACCCACTTAGAAGTATCACGATACCCTGGGGACTAGGCAGGGTGGGGCACGATTACTGGGTTGATTGTAAGCGACCAAGAATAACGGCTGAGTAAGGTGCGCCAGTGTTGGTTCAGGCGGACTAGGGTCGTGCACTTAGTCCGGAGTTGAAAAAGTAGGCATGGGCACCCGTAGTACTACATTGTGCGTGCTTGAATTGTGTCAGTGGTTGACACCCTAGGACCTGATACACCCTAGGGTGGACCTAGCACATGTGACTACATTCCGCGATTGGGCCGTATGACACTGATACACGACGAGTAAAGCCGATCGATTAGGATGGACTGTTAGACCCCGTATTGGGTCATTTCATGTTATTGGGCTTAGGGATCATTTCTGGATTTATACTTGACATGGATTTGGACACTAGTACAGTTAGTGCAGTAAACCTTGTATATGTGATGCCACTCTTATCTTGTTACCTTTTATTATCATGCCAGTCCAGTTATTATCTTTATGTTTAATCTCAGTTTCTCATGTCCAGTTAACTTTATTAGTTTTTATGCTGATAGTCACTAGGGCTTACCAGTCTTTTTGACTGACCCGTTTTCTTCCACCTCTTTTTCTTTCGTCCCCCCCCCCAAGGTTCTCAGGGAGGAAACTCTAGCTCTTAGCTTGGACTTTGCTTGCTTTCTGACAGCTCATGTACGGTTTGGTCTTGAGCTATGCTATGGCTGCACTCATGCTCTTTTTGGGGAATAATATTGGACTTATGTTGTTTTAAGTACTTTGCTTCTTTAGAACTTGATGTAATGAAATAATGACTTGGTATTTTGATTTAAGAGGTTTTGACTCTATTTTCCACGTAATGAGATTTGGTTAAATTTATATCCGCTGCTTTATATACTCTGTTTAATTTATGTTCTGTCTTGTGTTATCTCTGTGCCTGTTTACTAGATAATACCCCTCCAAAACTAGTGCATTCCCTTTGTGAGTGACCCTAGCAGAGGTGGGGTGTTACGTCCCCCCTCCCTTCCCCCCGTAAGAAATTTCGCCCCCGAAATTCCTTAACTAAGAAACAAGCAAAGGATCCTGCATGCTTATCCACCATTCACAACAACCAAACATACAAAAACAAACAAAAAATTCTATCCTAGCATGCGAAAAACTAAGTCGTAATTAAAATCTTACCAGGTAAAGAGTTCTGGACACGTCTCCTTAATGCTCTCCTCTGTCTCCCAAGTACAGTCATTCTCATCTTCGCCTCACTGAACCTTGACTAGATTCACCGCTTTCCTTCAAAGTTTCTTCGTATCGTGCTCGACAATACGAATCGGCTTGCGGTTCCCAACCGCCTCGGGTTCTACTTCGATATCATCCAACTAATCAGGTGAAATAGCCACATCGGGGTCATGCATGAATTTCCTTAACTGGGAAACATGAAATACGTTATGAACTCCCGCCATCTTGTCCGACAACTCAACTTTATATGCGAAATTCCCAACTTGTTCGAGAACTGGGAATGGACCAACAAATCTTGGTGCCAGCTTTCCTCTCCTTCTAAATCGAATAACATTCTTTAATGGAGAGATCTAGACAAATACCAAGTCGCCAATGGAGAATTTTAAATCTCTTCTCCTCTTATCAGCATAACTCTTCTGCCTGTCTTGGGCATCCTTCATTCGCTGTTGAATGATCTTAATCTTGTTTGAAGTTTCTCTTATCACATCTGGTCCAAACACAAACTTCTCACCAGTTTCTAACCAACATGACGGTGAGTTGCACTGTCTTCCATACAAAGCTTCAAATGGAGCCATACCAATACTGCATTGATAACTGTTATTATATGCAAACTCTACTATATACAAATGGTCATCCCATGATCCACCAAAATCCAATATACAAGCTCTCAAGAGATCCTCCAATATACGATTCACCCTCTCTGTCTGACCGTCGGTTTGAGGATGGTGCGCGGTACTAAGATGTAATTCTGATCCCAACGCCTCTTGTAAGCTCTTCCAAAATCCACTAGTAAACAACGAATCTCGGTCACTCACAATGCCTTTGGGTATTCCATGAAATCTCACTATCCACTTCATATACAGTTCTGTTAACTTAGCTGTAGTTCTATTCGACTTGACGGGTATAAACTTCGCACTCTTGGTCAATTGGTCCAAAATCACCCAAATGCTACCATGACCCGATCTAGTCCTTGGTAACCCATCAATGAAATCCATTGAGACTTATTCCCATTTCCAGTCTGGAATTTCTAATGGTTGCAAAAAACCACTAGGCTTCTTTTGCTTGGCTTTAACTAGCTGGCAATTCATGCATTTGGATATAAACTTCCCAACGTCTCTTTTCATCCCTTCCCAGTAGTAGATCTGCTTCATGCCTTGATACATTTTGTTACCACCGGGATGTATGGTCAGTTTTGAGTGATGACATTCTCTATGTACTTCATCTCTCAAGCCATTGACATTGGGTACAACTAGTCTCCCATTATTTCTAAGCCATCCATCTTGATCAAGCTCATACTTGTTCATCTCCTCATCGATACCCATCTCTAACTTGGAGATGATTTCCAATAAGTTAGGATCGTCCCTCTGACTGGAACCAATCCGCTCAATCAAAGTGGGTCTGATCATCAAACTTGCTAACATTTCTGGATCTAATTCGCACTTAGGTCTGAAATCATACCCAGCGATGCTTTCAAGTTGCTTCCATTAAAGAAACATAGCCCATAAACTGCCATGTCTCCTACTCAAGGCATCAGCTACTGCACTGCCCTTTCCTGGTGTATATGCGATATCAAAATCATAGGAAGCCAAGAATTCTAACCATCTTTGCTATCGAAGATTTAGATCCTTCTGAGAGAAGAGATACTTTAACGATTTATGATCAGTAAACAACTCGAATCTTTCTCCCAAGAGATAATGTCTCCACATCTTCAAAGCGAACATGATCGCTGCTAATTCCAAATCGTGGGTAGGGTATCTTTTCTCATGTGGTTTCAGTTGCCGACTAGTATAAGCTACAACCCTATCTCCTTGCATCAATACGGCACCTAGTCCGGTGCCACAAGCATCTGTGTATACCGTCATCTCTTCGTTCCCTTTAGGAATGACTAACACTGGCGCACACGTCAACTTTTCCTTTAGACTCTTGAATGCATTTTCACACCTTTCGTCCCAAATGAAAGCTTGATTTTTCTTGGTCAACTGAGTTAACGGTGCTGCCATCTTGGAGAAATCTTGGATAAACTTACGATAATATCCAGCTATTCCCAAGAAACTTCTTACATCTGTTGCATTCTTGGGAGCAGACCAATCCTGTACCGTAGCCCCCTTCGCAGGGCCCACAATAATACCATTCTCCGAAACAACTTGGACTAAGAATCTCACTTCCCTCCCCCAGAAGTGACACTTGGAAAACTTTGCTTTCAATTGGTGTTTTCTCAACACCTCCATCACTATCCTCAAATGTTCCTTGTGTTCTTCCTCTGTCCTCGAATAAACCAAGATATCGTCTATGAACACGAGAACAAACTTATTCAGTTGATCCTTAAATACCTATTCTTAAGATCCACAAAATATGCTGGTGCATTAGTCAACCCAAATGGAATAACCAACCACTCATAGAATCCAGACGGCGTCCGAAATGCCATTTTAGCTATACTCTCAGCTTCCACTCTAAGGTGATGAAAACCTGTCGTGAGATCCAATTGGGAGAACACTCTCGCGTCACTATAACTGATCAAACAAATCATCTATCCGCGGTAGAGGATACTTATTCTTCCTCGTCACCTTATTAAACTCGCGGTAGTCCACACACAATCGAAGGGAACCATATGCCTTGGTAGAAAACACAACTGGTGCTCCCCACTCGGAGACACTTCTTCTGATAAATCCCTTCTTCAAAAGATCGCTCACTTGCACCTCGAGCTCTCGCTGCTCCCTTGGTGCCATACGACGAAGTGGCATCACTATGGGTCTGGCATCTTTCACTAAATCAATATGAAACTCAATCTCTCGGTGTGGTGGAAGTCCGGTCACTTCCTCGAAGATATCCGGATACTGGCCAACAACGGGAATTCCTGCTAACTCGTCCTGCGGGATGTCGAGGGAATTTAGAAAACTAGCCATCACCTCATCACTAGGTAGGCTACCAAGCAGTACCCTCCGCCCATCATCCGCCCTAATAGTCACCGAAAATCCCTCACAGTCTACCACCACCCCGTATCTTTGGAGCCAATCGACTCCCAAAATAAGGCCAAACCCAGTAAAGCCCAAAACAAAGCAATCACAAATAAACATACATCCATGACTCGATAAGACCACATTACGACAAATCATGCTAAGGCTAGTCGAACCACCAATCGGGTTCGTCACCGCTAAAGGTCTATCGACTATCTCGGGTTCCAATCCCAACCTATCTACCAGGTCACTAGATATGAAGGAACGGGAAGCCCCGGTATCAAACAGTACTCAAACAAGAACATCATAAACAGAAAGCATACCTTGAATGATGACATTCTTTCCTTTCTCCGCCGCGGTTGGGGCATTTGACGAAGAAGGAACATCATTGATGGCATATGCTTTCACTATCTGCTTCTCTTTCAAAGGTTGTGGACACTTATCCTTTTGATGTCCAACTTGGCCACAGTTAAAGCACTTCCTGTCCGCGAGCTTTGCTTGACATTCTTTAGCATAATGTCCCTTCTTGCCACAGCTAAAGCACTCTACATCTTTCTTATTCTTCTTCTTCTGGCCATCCTTGGTATGATTCTGCTTCCTCTTAT
This sequence comes from Allium sativum, assembly GCA_030737875.1. NCBI lineage: Eukaryota > Viridiplantae > Streptophyta > Magnoliopsida > Asparagales > Amaryllidaceae > Allium > Allium sativum. Next base: position 942,448,705 of record CM060926.1, on the reverse strand, counting down.
TCTAAGAACCATTCTTGCCTCCACCGCCTGCTTGCGGTTTTGGCTCCTCTGCAGATGCAACCTCAGTCTTCGTCTTAGGGTAAAGATTCTCTGATCTCAATGCTTTCCCCATAATCGATTCAAACGTCTCATCAATGTGGTTAATAAGCCTTTCCCCCAAGTATCCATCCAAACCAGTTATGAACTTCTCATTCTTCTTCTCGGTAGTATCAGTAAGGGATAATCCATATTTCGATAGAGTAACGAACTCAGCAATATACTCTGAGACAACTCTACCATCCTGAACCTCTTAAACAATACTGACTTCTGAGCAGCTGGAATAAACTTGTCGCTAAAGCGAGTCTTAAACTAATCCCAAGTAATCTGATCCTCGGGAGTAGCTGCCTTCATAGCATTCCACCAATTCATTGCCCGTCCTTACAGCTGACGGGATGCTAGCTTTCTCTTCATCGCACCTTCGATACCCAAGTCTTCGAAGATACGCTCACAGCTATCCAACCAATCCTAAACTTCTATAGCCGATTCCGTTCCATGGAACGGTTTCCCACCAAGACTAGTGTAGTCCTTGCAGAGCTTGGCAAAATCGGCCCTAGGCGCCTACACCGCTGCACCACCACCGTTAGCAGCATTAGGAACTCCTCCTTGCACATCTCTAAGCATCTCTCTCATGAAGTCAGTGAACATCGTCCTCATATCAGGAGCATTCCCATTATTAGCTCCTCTACCGGTATTCCTCGTGTATCGGCTCATCGTTCAATCTGTAAGGAGAAACGATTAACCATCTCTTCAGTGGTGCCAGTGCAGTGCGACTTCATCCCTAGATATACTAATAGTGTGTGTATATATATATATCTATGGAAAACCAAAATATCACAAATATGATCTCTCATATACGTACTATCTCTCCCTAGTGTCTTCCTCTAGGTTAACTACGCAACCTAGAGCTCTAATACCAAATGTGACGGCCCGCCCCGCACCAGTCGACATTTCCAATGAAAGTGCATTGTGCCAATGGCCGACTAGCACGGGACGGTCGCCAAAGAAAGAAAAGAAGGAATTTGAACTAACAAGGAACATGTAGAATGTCTCACAGTGCATGGAATAAAATATAATAATAACATACTTGACATAAAACAGGGGAGACAATGCATAAGCTGAAAACTAAACCATAATCATCATAGCAGCAGAAATCCAAAATACAGCTTATGATCCATAACCATTATTACAACTTCAAAATACTATCTCCAAAGCAAAAGAAAGGAAAGGTACACTACTAATGCCCAAAGCAGTGACCATCAACAACACAGGGAGAATATATATAGAGAATAGTACGTGTAAGCCTCATGCTCGTCTCCGGACAGCTACTCATGCACAACCAGCTAACTTGTCTCTAGTCTGCCCGTTTAAGAGCACCCAAAGTAATAAGAAGAGACATAAAACTCTGGGCCAGACAAAAGTCTGGTTTGAGCGATAAGCAGCAAACCAGAAAAATAACAGGTATACTAAACAGTACCTAAACCTGGACCTGCAACCAAAGAGTCAGCACAACAAGATGTACAATACTCTAAGGTAACACTAACATATGGTATAAAGATACGGGGGAGGGGTGTGCATGTCATAGTGATGTCAAACAATCAAGCATAGCAACCATCCTCACATCTCTCACTCAGTGCTTAAAACATACGATATCCACCGCTTTGACCACCCAAATCCTCTGCTATGATCACTCTGCCCCCACGGAGTCACAGTGACTCCACTGCACTGATCCATAGCCACTAATCCTTTGCTATGTCCACTTTGCCTATGGAGTCATAACAACTCCACTGCACTGGCTCATAGACTTGCTATGAACACTCTGCCCCATGAAGCCATGATGACTTCACTGCACTGATCTGCAACCTAACATTCGCTCCTTGGTGGTGAATCAAAGTTATGGACGTCGACAACTCCTTAGCACACGTCCCGCAGCAAAGCCCAACTTATGAAGTAAACTCGTTAGTTCCCAACTAGATCCTGAGTACAAACTTCCTACTTGGACTTCCTTTGCATCTCGGGTTTTCGTCTCCTCCGGATCGGTTCGGTTCTCCACTTCTCTTCGCTTTGACTTGACGTAGCTTGGCTTAATCTTCAATTAGAAAGCGATTAGGAGCGATTTGGGATGAAATTAGAAGGTGGATGTCATGGCTAGGGTTAGAGAAATGTTTTTGACGGCTGAAAAATGAAATAAAAATCGTTTTCCTACTATTCTCAGCCTCCCCATAACCCTAATTCCGAAATGGGTTATGGGCTCTCTTGCTAATCACCCTAATTAGGCCCGGTTAAGCTGTTTTTCACCTTCTAAACTTTGTTTCAGCCATATCTCCCAAACGATGAGTCCGTTTGGTTAATGTGAACACTCTACGGAAAGGTAAACCATCATCCGGATCTAATGGAAGTGGTGTTAGGTCAAAACTCCTTACCAATCAAAAGTTATGGCCAAAACAAGATCAGCTAGGGGAAAACGGTCATTTAAAAATCGGCAAAAATCGTGAACATGGGAAATGACCCCAATAGTCGTTCCCCAAAGTTACATGACCATACGACTTTGCATGAGAAATAAATAAATATTCTACGATCCCTTGATGCGTAGAATGTGGGTCGTTACATGGCGCATTCTATTCAGGCCATTATATATATATATATATATATATATATATATAATATTATATTATATACATATCGTCGATTTCCATTTAAAACGTATTTTATAAATCGTTTTAAATTCGTTTTAAAAACGATTTCAACTTCATATTCAATTTTAAATCAAAATTGAATATTCCTTATCATTATCATATATAAATGATAATATTTTCAAAATATCAGATTTTGAAATCATTTCTTTTTCGATATTCATTATAAAAATGAATAAAATCGATATAAATATCATTCACGTCAAAATGGCGTTAATCTAATCAACACGGCTTTATATATTTAAATATTTTCATGTCCATCCCAAATCGGACATCAAAATCAGATTTTGATCTTGTACTGAATATTATTTTAAAATATTCCTTATTTTAAAATATTCGTTATTTTAAAATATCCGTTCGTTCTGAATTGGAATCAGACACACTCAATTACCATATAATGTTATTTATATGGATTTCATACAACACATATGTATCACAACAATGATAAATAATCAACCATCATCCAGAGTGCACCACATAACTGTATAAGCAATAAATATAAATAATTAACGCATATAACAGTCCGTCAACCAATCGATTGACATACAACTAAACAATTGGGATTAGTGTACATCAAATATCATCCCAATACCCGTGTGGGGTTTCAACCAACAAATAATGAATATTATTTATATAGTTGGGCGATGTGTAAAATTTATCGTCTCAATCAATATCAGTCAAATGGGTGTACACCAAAAAATCGTCCGATTTGTAAATGAATATTTATTCTCATTCATATACATGTTAAAAATTATATTTTTAACGATAAAATATTTTATTCAACTCATGAATATTTTATACAGTCCATTTATACAATAAAAATGATATTTTTATTCTTCAAATATTTTATTCAACATATGAATATTTTATACAGTCCATTTCACATCATAATCAATTTCAACCACACAATACAATCCAACAAACAAGTCGTCCATGGTCTGTGGACAACGGGGAGCAATTCATATATGCAGTTATAAACAAATAACTGTACAAAAATAATTTTAGTGAAAAGGAGTTCTCACATTGGGTTTCCACTCCATCAGTTTTATTTCTGAATTTCTGAACCGGTTCGATTTGAATTTGTCTGAAATGCTAACGTGCTCTGTTTTTGTCCCAGTCAATCCCATCGAGAAGCTCTCTTCACCATGATCTCAATGGATCTGAAATCATCGAATTCCGACATCGTACAAACAAGTTATTGCATTTTAAATATGGATTATAAAAATAGAGTATTTAAATAATAATTAACACCATTAATTACATCATTAGTTAAATTAAATCCTTCTTCCCGTTACAAATCCCTGGAGCAAAAACTCGTAACTTCTGTAACCCTCGTCACCAACTACATCTCGAACCGCGTGCCATATAACACCACCGGACTTCGATCCTCCGCCACCACTAAAACGCCACAACCTTCCTCCACCCTCACCCTTGCTCCCGCCCAACACGATGGGCCCTTGCCCTCGAGAATCGAGCCTGACGTCGGCGCTTTTGAGCTGAGAAATCGAGCTCATTCCTCCATAATAAATGATCATACCCGTATGGTTTTAAAGATCGAACTTGGCTCTACAACTTTTTCTTTGCAGTGATGAACTAATTTGAAATGGATTGGGATAAATTTGGGGTTGAATTTGGGAGAAAATCGACCTTTGAATTTATTAGGGTCGGCGGAAATCGGTTGTGAAGGGAGAGAGTGTTTTGCCATGAATATATATATATATATTATTATTTAATTCTCTAAAGCGAGATTTTGCATTCATACTCCAAATCGAACCCAACGACTATCGTCCCTAGCTAGTTACCCCCATTCCGAACACAATGGGATATATTTCGTAACCCAATTCGACCGTTACGATCAGTTTCCGTTAAATTTAAATATAAATCAATGTATATTTAATTTAAATGCACAATTCAATTTACCGGGGCCATATACGGACCCCAAAAATTCCAGAAAAATAAATCTAGCTATGTTTTGACGATACGGTCCTAACAAAACTAATTTCATCAAATTTGGAGACCGTTTGAAAAATGGTCAATTTCTGGTCGATCCAATTCAACTAAAACTGACAAAACACGTTTTCTTTTGCCATGCTCACATATTGATTCCAAAAATTATGAAAATCGGAATCTAGTAATAATTTGACATTCCGGATCCAACAAAAGTGGTTTCGTCGAAAATGGAGGTCGTTTGCAAAATGGTTATTTTTAAGGGCTATATTTCCATAGCGACTATTCTGAATTTTCATCTGGGCATAACTTTTTATTCCCGCAATGAAATTTTAATTTTTCAGATTCGTTGGATAGATATTTTCAAACAGATTCAAATATTTCTGGTTTTACCAAAATCCGGTTTATTTTGAATCCTGTACATTCATTTGAATTTTGAAATCGAATTTTCAAACTACCGCACCATTTCCAATTCCTTTTATAATTAAAATAAAATTTTATATTCTAACTTCGATTCAAATAAATATATATGTTCTAATTCTATTCCAAATAAATTTCTTGTTGTTATTATTTAAAATAAATCATTTTAAATATTCAAAATTCATTAAAATTGCCAAAATAAAAAATTTAAATTTGTTTCGATTTTCTGGGTTGTTACAATCTCCCCCACTTAAAAAATTTCGTCCTCGAAAAGGAATGGAGCTGAAAGTTGTTTAACTAACCAACTCAACTTTCAGCTTGGCATTCATTCTTCAACTTTTCAGTTTCTAAGAATTTTCAAATTTTTCAAAAATTTGGCTAACACCCTAAATTTTCGAAAAATTTCGCCAAATTTTCGAAAAATTTCGCCATAACCTCCCTTGTACGGGGAGCATTGGGAAAATCCCCAAACCGCCACACATGCCCTCATCTCAAAAAGAAAAAGAAAAAGCCAAGCGGCTAGCCAATCGGCTCATAAAATCATCCAAACCCAATAAATTTGTAAACATGTACCTATTTATTAGACATACAATTTTATTCCTCTTCTGTAGCCTCCTTGTTATGACATGTTCACACATATATATGTACATGGATGCAATTTCAAACAATTTACAATTCAGTTCAATATTTTGATTCGATTTGGCTAATGGTTCAAAATTGTAATTAATCAAACCAATAATCTTACAACACAACCAGAAATCAATTAGTTGGTTAGTTTTTCAATCATATAACTTTGATGTAAATATTAAAAATCCTGTTTTTGATGCCAAATCACAACAATAAGCCCTATCTAGTTTTGGTTCTCACACCAGTCAATTGGAAATATATAGAAATCCCACTTTCGAAACTCGAACATAAATACTGATGATGTCCGGACATCACCAGAATTATCCCCGAGCGACTAGAGTGTGACTCTATATCTATCCAGTATATTTGAGACTTTGAATATATATTCATGACGCGTATATGCAAAATCTCATATACTCGATTGCCCAAATTCAATATAAAATAAACAATCAAATACGTATCATTAGATTAAATTTTCAAAACAAAGTTTGTTTTCATTTTTACTTTAAAAATAACACTCTTCACACTCGTTCTAGGATACTGCTGATCATATCTCTAACGAGTCATTCTTATTGGATATTACTAATCCAATCTCCGATGAATTCTTTTGTTCGGTTCTAATGTGTCTTGTTCTCAAGCTCTGTAAACCAAAGCTCTGATACCAAATGAAGCGACCACTACAACAAAACTTGATATTAGTTACTTTAGTTAGGGGCGCTTAAAGCTATATGCGACCATTGGTTGAATTAATTTGTAAAAACAAATTAAGTAAACGTGTCCAGAGTGGTTCCAGCCGATATATTCACGAAAAATTCACTGAAATTTTTGTGGCCGCTACTTTTCTCTTTGAACAACCTCGCTCTAATTCTATGGCTACAATGGATCTTTCTTTTTTCATCTTTCAAATTCCAAATCCAAATTCAAGACAAATTTTCACTAAACCAAGCTCCAAATACTTCGTCTACCCATTCCTTTAATCTCCCTACAAAGTTTCACAACCCTATACGTTAATCTACCCTGGTGTTCGGCAAAGAGAAGGCATCAAATAAATATTAGTAGTATTTAAGACAATCTATATTCATGAATATATTTTGATTTTGAAGTCTCAAGTTCCAATTTTTAGCCTGTGCCTTTGTTTTTCTTCACTTGTAGAGATTAAAGAAGGCTTCTTTGCTGATTTGAAGTTAAAGGAGTGAAAAATTAGAGTCTCATACAAGAAAACCAGGCTAAGCTGCTTTATCTCATGTAAGTTAATTTTTATTTTATTTCTTTTCAATTATAGTCTTTGGTTGTTAAATTAGTATTTTGCGGATTATAAGTTAGGGATTTTTCGTTTCAACTATATATTTCAATTACAATATTTTTGCTGGTAAAGATATACGATTTGGATGTTGTTAGGCTGTTTTATTGAACTAGAATCATGTTGTTGGCCCTCATCTTACGAATCGTGCAACCTCACAACATAAATTTGTGTACTAGTTGTTGAATGCGATACTGGAATCCATAAAGGATGAGTGTAGTGTTCCTTTGCTCTCTGCTTTATGTGAAGATATTCAATGGAAATAGGAAAGGTTTCCTATATTATATGTGTTTATCCTCTCAGCTTTCATGTTAGCCTATGTCTTTGAGTCCTATATAAACTAACAATTTAGGTCTTTATAAGTTACATGCTGCAATATGTGCTAGGATTCATTTGAAGTTCAAAGAAATATACACTTATGAAAATTCAGACAAAGAAAAAGGGTAGAAACTGGATATTTTGATCCAGAAAAGAATGCATAACGCACCCACTTCCCCATTTTATACAACTTTGGGACACATTACCTTCAGCATCTAAAATTTGCAAGCTAAATAAAATTAACAATGGTGGGGGTGTGCCACCGAGGTAATCATGTTTACAAGACTGAGTTATGAGTGATTACATATAACTCATTTCTCATTTTTATCTACACCATATCAAGTGAAGTACTGAGAAAAATATGAAGAATTTGACTTGTTAAAGCATAGGTTTATAAATGAATTATAATGTGCATACATGCTTGTTCAATAGAAGATATGTTGTGGTATAATCATGTTTTAAATTATTCATATTGTTCTTTAAGTTCATCGATTATTTATAAATTATACATTGTCACTATACAAAGCGATTCTTAGCATGCACTTCAATGATTTCACAATATTAATAATGGTGTTTCTCTGAGTTCGGCATTGACTATATAGTCTTATATCTCGTTATATAAATAGAACACTGAATTGGAAGATGTAACATATGATAAAATAATACTTGGAAAGCACTCATCTTTCATCTAAGAAAGGAGGATGGATCACATTTCTCTTCTTAGCAGATGAATGCTTTCAATCCTCATCATAGTCATGCACATATGATTTATAGTTGATAAGCCTACACGTGATTTGATATAAATACGAAAACTGACTATCGTATTCTAGAACATAAAATTTTCATAATGCAAAAATCATACATCAATAACAGGTGCAATGTTTTGTTTATCTTTATTTGCATCTGGAGCAACAAGCAATATGATAGCATACCCGATATAACAGATTCAATGTGAAAAGCATTGGTGTAGCCTAAATCAACAACATAGTAAGCAGACGCACCTGCCTGGAACCCGTTGCAGGTTCCATCGTCTCTGGTTCCTTCTTCGTTTTGTTGTCCTGTTATTGCTTCTACCACTTTCTTCAACCTTCTGGTTAGTCATCGATTCTACGTTTCAAATACTGTTCTAAAAAGTTAGTTATTTGTAGATAATTTCTCCAACTCAGGCTAAAGCAAGTTGTGGCTATAGGCAGTTGTTTTGTTTACGCTAACTACCATGATCAGATTGCTAAGGCCAAGTCCACACACCAACCCTTCAGCCATTCAACTTATTGTACTATATGCAGTTGTTGTTCTTCTTTTAGTTGGTGTAGGAGGAACTCGATTCAATGTAATAACAATAGGAGCAAACAAATTTTACAACTATAGCTCCATCTTATATGCCTGCTGAAGAAAATTCTGAGATATATTCAAATTACGATCCAAGTATAGCGTGTACTGCAAATCTGGGAGTAAGAACCGATTCTGTACCATCATCTATGGTTGAAGAGGAGCTTAATGAGTCAAATAAAACTAATATACTATCATTTGATAGCCCTGTTAGATCACCTGTAGACACTCATGAAAACGTAGTATCATATGAAGCACATGCGCAAACTCCAACCATTGTGCTGCGATAAGCAGCAAATGAAACAGTTGTAGAAATGAAGTTATTGACCTGGATGTCGTCGAATCTTTTGAACCACATGGATGTTCTACTAAAAATTTTCAGCTGGGATCAATACCCTGCAGTATGGAAAATGAAATCACAACGTCTATAGCAGTTGTGCAAGGACATGCTGGCCCAAATTCGTTTCATTTGGTAACTGATGGTGAAAATGCTCTAATTAATAATATAACATCAATCCATGAAGCTGAAAATACTATAGTTTTGAACATGGCGAATGCTGGTGCTGAGAATTGTGAAGAATTAGCCGCACAGTCTCCTTTGTCTTCACTCCTATCATCATCAGAAGAGGTCATCGGTCCATCAAACTTAAACAGTGGAAATTTGCACACTCAACAACCAGTTTTTGTGAATGAAAACCTAGGACATTTGAATGATTCATTACATCCATCTACTTTGCATCCGTCACCTCCACTGGAAACTGAAGTAAACAATACAAGTTGCAGTACCACTTCCCTTTCTTTTGAAATATTGCTGATAACTTTGATATTTCATCCTTAGCTCTTCATCCTGGCCCATTTCAAAATGAACTCACACGAATATGTAAACACATCGAGATGGGAACAAAGGGACGTAATGAAAAGAAGTTGAAAAATAAACTAGAATGCGAGAAAGAGTTGGCTAAAGTGTGGAAGATGTACGATGCTTTTCGTGAGGAAGATGAACGTGAATTCAATAATTCTATGAAGATCCTCAATATGATGCATAGAAAATTAGTCATGAACCAAGAATTTGCTAAGCAGTTTGTTTGCTGCAATTTATGGGCAAGGAAAGGCCGAAGAGTTCTGGTAGTCGGCATGTAGGGACTACTATGTAGTTTAATGATCATCAAGTGCAGATGACAAAGGCAAGTTCCACAACTCTAGGGTCTACCTCGCAACTTTACCATGAAGTGCACATGACATGGGCAAGTCCCACTACTCCAGGACATACCCTACAGCTTTACCAACAGGTGCGTCCTACTACTCCAGGACCTACCCTACAGCCTTACCAACAGGTGCGTCCTACTGCTACAGGGTCTACCCTTCATCATCAAATGCAAATGCCTTAGGTGCGTCCTGCTGCTCCAGGCCCTATCCTTCATCATCAAAAACAAATGCCGCATGTGCGTCCTGCTGCTTCAGGCCTTTCCATACGTGATGGGCCCCCTCATCTACATCGGTTCAGAACATTTTTGACTCTGTCCTCGAGTACTTCATCAACTGTGGTCGGACATGATTCCAATATAGTAAATGAAAATAACAAGTGTGCACGTACAGTTAAGTTTGAACCTAGTATAGTGACTATATCTGCTCATTGTTTCAATGTGTGTGTGTGTATATATATTTGAGATTTTTCAATGTGATCTGTCTCTTAACCAAGCAAATGTTCAAATGTGATTTCTGTTTCACGAAGTAACCAAAAAAATCACCCAAGATCAAGATGTGTTCTTTAACTGGCACTTTATGGTTTCCAACGTTGCAGTAGTAATCGGTGCAATGGATATGGTGTATATGCAGAGTAACATGAGTTGTATTCTGAGATTTGGCATTTGTACCTTTGGTTGTTGTTATCAGTTTGGTGCTCTCATCAATACACGAAGTACTATCGCTACATATAACTGCCAGTAAGTCCTTTTATGGCTTTGACACGCGTGCTTGTTGCTACAATCAATAAGTGAAAGGTTACTTTTTCTTTTCTCATTTAATTTTCCAATATGTGGTTCTTTTAAGGAGCATGGTATGCAAAATATAAAACCTTAGCACCATAAATTTTTATTTCAGATTTGACATAGAGAAGAGCATCATACCTATCATTATGGAACAGTAGATGATGATTTGAACACCCAGGTTCAAGCACTAAGTCCCAGTTTTGAGTGAGTTAATTATATGTAATTGTGTATCAGTTATAGTGTAGTTATTTTAGGTTTCAAACAATAATATTAGTTCATGCTATTAGGACTTGGGCAACTAAAATTTCTAATTTATAGGCCGAGAGTTATTAAGGGATCCCGTAAACTTGACTATAACAGACATGCTAATCTTACATACTGCCTAGAAATAAAAATAATCAAATAAAACTAAAATTGCAATCAAATGTTGCTTTGAGCTACAAATTTCATATTATTTCTTTAGTATCAACTCAATATGGTATGGTTATATGTACTATGTGAATCTACTGTTAATGTTTGGTATTAATTCTTTAAATATCATATTATAGATGGTTCATTGTACTATAGTTTTTGGTTGAATGTGATAATCCTTCCTGTACGGATAAAAAGAGTCAAACTCTTACAACTATTTTTTATCCGTAAGCTAACATATGTAGGTGACAAGGAAACCATCTCTGGGTTTTTCAGTGTTTGTGTTAATTAGATAGTTATACTTGAGTTTCAATAAACAATAGGAAATCATATTAATGGATCATGCTTTCTGGATGTTTAGACCTTAAGGAGTGATTATGAAGAAAAACAAAACCGACCACCTTAAATAGTTGTTGTAGTTTCTTTTGCCTTTCAAGATGTAGCTATCTTAGCTTTTGACAGGCTTCTAACTATCACTTTACTTTTGGAAAAGCAAATTGCCGAAGCAAAAGTCTGTGCTGATTTGTACGGAGATTAACCTTTGTATCGAAAACAAATGAATACGTATATGGTTAACATATTGTTATATCCCTATGTCATAGATTCATAAACTGGACATTAAGAATTAAACCTTTTTTTGGGGTTATGTGTAGGTGATCCAAAGGTAGACCATAACTGCTGGAAAAGACCATAAGGTATGATTGAAAAAGACCTTTACTTCAAGAAACACAAATACTTCAAGGTTCGGATTTAGATGCTGAAAACACAACAGCCACGGCTGCTGTATTAATGGTTTTCATCCTCATTGACTATATATTTAGATGTTTTAAACATGGAAAAAGCTCTTTACTTTTGTCGGTACTCATAGAGGAATATACAGTGTTAGCACTTTAGATCCCAACCCCTTGTTTTTTAAAATTTATGTTTTGTCATAAAACCTATTTTGTTGATGAAGTGGAAATTTACATTTCAATATTCTTTACTGGGCCACTGAAAGCAAATGCACAGGCAAAATGGAAAAGGTGGTGCACTAGCATAAAAATGAAGGCAAAGGTGCATATCTTGGTTGGCTCAGTATTTCAATAACATATTTAATGTATTTTTATTTTTGTAATTGTTGACTACTTCTTTCCTAATCCAGTATCACGTTCTTAGCTATATGCTGGTTGGGCAAGCGATGTTTGACGTCAAGTATATGCCATGTTGAAGAGTCGGCTTGCTGACCAGATATGTTACAAACAATGCAGATGTTGTAAGGACTAAAGGCTAGAAGATTTGAATTGGTCAAGCCTAAGAAAGTAAAGGAATCCTTGAAAGTTTGGAGAAATTGAGGAAGCATTAAAACCTGGTACTCTGGTTGCCTAACCGTTCGAAGATGCTAGAAGTGCTGATTTTCCCTTTTTAGGATTTCAGCGTATGTTTTAATATTAAATACATCACAAGTTTGCTAGCGATACCTTGTTCTGTGTTAGACAGACTCTTTTCTTGATAGGTAATATTTTTACCCCTTTTTTCTTTTGTTGAAATTGGATTATTATGTTTGCCCTTTTGGTAATCACTACTGAAGAGTGTTACTCCCTATGGAGTAACCCTTATTTCTTGATAAATAAAAGAATTAACCATAATCTAAATCTTAAACTTTCCTATAATAAAGCATATCATAGAGATAATACTAAAATTTTGAGTGAATTTGTTGTTTGTCTGTTGTAAACTATACTATGAGCTAGAAATTTCAATTAATTAACTACTCATAGTCATAGTTCAGTTGTGCACAACACTTTCATAGTTAGAAGTTTCAAAAACAATAATAATATATTAACTAAGTTAACAAAGTGAATAAAAACTAAGTTTTGTTAAAATTAAACAAGTTTTATAAAATTAACTAAGTTAACCAAAACATCAATATATGCAACTTACATCACTGGGGAAATAAGGGAAAAGTAATTAAAGGAAAATTTTGTCGAAAAAATAACAATAATAAATATTAGCTAAGTTTAAGTCAACTAATTTTAAATAATAATAATATAAATAATTTGACAAAGTTTTATAAATAATAATATTGATAATGAGTTAACTAGATTTGTAAAAAGTAACTAAGTTTATAATAATAATATAATTAAGTTAACTGAGTATTATAAATAATAACATATTAACTAAGTTAATCAAGTTAATAAAAATTAACTATGTTTTTAAAAAAAATTAGACAAGTTTATTAAGTAAATTAACTATATTTTATAAATGACTATAATATTACCAATTTAACAATGTTTTATATATAAGTGTAAGATTGTTTGACTATATGTTGTGATTATACTTGTGCAGGCTTTGGACTTTCAAAGAGATCAAGGTCGTATTTCTATGGTAATCCTATAAAATTTCTTAGTACACATGGATGGTTTGTTTTTAATGTGCTTGTTTTAACAAGAATCAATTAATATTGTTTGAATTTTACTTGATAATTCATGGAAAATCCTTATTGTTGAGTATTGAACTTGTTTACAGGTAAGTAGCTTTTTCAGAGTGAAGACCATCAACAACAATGGACATGACTTCAATTGTTACATGTATTATGATATTTGTTAGTACTAGTTGTGTAAACCTTTTTACCAATGCTTGTGGATTTAATCATTTTGTCAAACAAATATTATCTAGATGATTATTCATGATACTTATGTGATTGACGTGTTCTCAGTAATTTGAATATGATGATTATATGATTGGTTGATTGTTGGTTTGAATATGGTAATTATACTGTTGTTGCTAATTTTCAAATGACTACTACATAACTGGATGATGTAAATAATATAAGCCATAAAAAGTATATAGTAGCATTTAAAATATGCTTAAAACAATCAGTTCCTTTTAGTAGCGGTTTGGAAATGCTACGGAAATAGATGTATAAATACAACCTGAATTTATAGTGGCATGTAATAAATGTAACAAAAAGTTTTGGTAGCGGATGAAAAACGCAACTATATGAAACATATGGTTGCGTTTATTAAAACGCAAAAAAAAAACAGACTTTTAGTTGCGTGACCTGTAGTAGCATTCTTTAAAACACTACCAAAAGCTTTGGTAGCATTTTTTAAATGCTACTAAAGGTCTTTTCTAGTGTAGTGGACCCGAATTTCCCCGTGCAGGAAAGCCGGATTGAATTTGAGAACACGACAAATCAGAACACAAACAGAAGAACATTTCAGGGCTTATTACAACAATTTACATCAGAGTACAAGAATATACAGAGTATGAGCAAATAATATACATTTGATAAATATCACAGATTTACAAATTACAATGCAACGGAAAACAATACAAAACACAACTGAAAGAGATAAACGGATACAGAGCTTTCCGAATATCATTCCAGCTATAAACCAGGATCTAGTGAATATAAATATGCAAAACCAAAACTACTAGTTGTCCGTGTGGAAAATAGGGGCACCCAGAGTTTAGGTTAAAACAATAAACTCCAGGTCAGTCATGTGACGGTTTTGAGAACTAAAACAGTTATTTAAAGCTTTGCTTTAAAAATGGAGTATATCAAGGGACCACGCCGTATAACACGGAACGGGTTTCCTCCCAAGAATACCAGTGCATAGAATAAACATTGCAATGCTTTTCAGAAAAATGAAGCTATTATAAGACCCAGGTCCCATCACAGAATGCAACGCAAGCCGAAGGATATGGTTTTCCCTTATAATAGCCAAATATGCTTGGTACGTTTAAAACAAATCATTTTGATACTATTATAGTGTAAAGTTTATGAAAACAACTTCAAATATAAATGTGTCAATCATAGATGACATGGGCACCATATATCATGTCGCCAATACTAGGCTCTACAATCAAAACCGCAAAGTTACGTATTGGAAGTTGGATTTCCATCTGTGAACCAAGGCAAGGGATCGTTCTTACCGCTTCGAGACGCTCTAGCCTGTGTATCAGGACCCAGACTCAGGTGGACCCTTGGATCATCAGGGCCGGTCCACTCGATGTGGATTAAAATTCCTGAACACTATGTTTCCCCGCCCTATGGGGCGTCAATCTGGTCTGTATAAAGACCATACTATCCATCGGTCCCGCAGTGCCGATATATCTGAGGCGCCTTGCTATCCATCATCCACATAAGTAAAACATCTAGACGTAAAAAACCCAGACACCACTCCTAGCTAGAAAGAAACGCATGTCCTTCCTGATGTCCTCTCCCGTTTTTGGCTCACATCGGGGTGTGAGGCTCGCGAATTAATGCTACACAAAGCTATGCTATATTAAAGCCGTGCTTTGATCATCAACCACAAGACTCTGCTTTTCAACAGAAGCCTTGATCATTTGCATCTCAGCATGCCACACAGGCAATTCACGCTATGCAACCGATGTCTATCGATCACACAGAATGAAATCCGATGTCATACACACATCCATTTACAAGTTCGTTTTGGGTCTGAACGAAACCGGAGGCACCTTATTCCTCGTCCCATATGTCCGATACAGGAGAGAGGCCCTCACATATCCGGTCAATCTCCAATTACATCTGGACGATCACCACTTATTATCTTGTCTTGGGTGTATAGCCTAATCAAGACATCAGTAATCATCCAAACGATGTGAAGACCTCCGGTCTTCAACCACCGTCGACTCATCGCCGATTCAGTTATCCAGAATGGGATAAACCCAGTCTTTCTGAATAACTCGCGTATATAATAAACAAGTGTTATAAAAACACAACACACGCCTCATTCCAATTCTGAATATTCTTTTATTTAAATATTCATATACTTTGGGAAAGGTTCCCATTAATTTTATCAAAGATAAATTCTTTAAATTTATTCTTTAATCTTCCTTTGGATATCAATTCAAACTAAATTATGGTTTATCCAAACTAGTCGGGATTAGCGAACCTTACCGAAGTAATCATTTGTTTAATTTTCCAATCCCAACCTATTCACCCCATGAAGTAAAGCTGGTAATACTTCATATCTAACACCACGGTGTTATCGGTAAAATTAATTACAATTTCACGCTCAAATCTAATTAAAGATTTAACTATTGCTTGGAGCAAAACTGGTGATACTCCATTCTCGATCATTTCTTGAATTTGATAATTTTAGTTATCAAATTCACCTTTCGATCTATTTAAAGATTCATTAAAACTCTAATTCAGTTTTAATTTCCCAAAATCATTACATAATGATTATTCAAAGTTAAGAAATTAATCTTATCTTTAACTGGTTTAAAGAATTAATGTCATTTAAAACACAGCTCACGGTAAACCCAAAATCTTATTCCATTAACGATGGAATTTTCATGGAAAACAGATCGATATATATAATCGATATAAACTTCCATATCCAACCGATAATATAAATGGAATAACGGAAAAGCCTTTTAAATTCCATATATAGTAACAGCCTTCCTGCACAGAAGTTCATTTCGATTATTTCCAAATTGAATTCCAGTTTAATATGTTAAATTGGAAAACTTTACTTTGGAAAATCTCCTTTAAATCTTAACAAAAGATTTATAAATTCCAAATCACATCTCACTGTAAATCAGGTTAAAGAATGAATCTCGTTAAAAAAACAGTTCACGATAAACCCAATTCACATTCCATTTCAATATCCAATTAAATGTTAATTAATTGGTAATTCTTCCCTACATCTTAATTAAAAGATTTATTCTTTTCATATGGGGTTTAAGAATAGTGTTACTGAAGACCCCACCCCATCAGTCTCTAACCGTAAATTAGTAAGAGAACAATTCCCTAAGTATTACTCCCGAAGGCCGAAACCAACATCAGATCAATACCCAGGAAACCATTCAACTTAGCTAATCTTCAGTTAGTTTCTAATTTTCTTAACTCCATTGGGTTTAGGAACAGTGTTAGTGAAGACACCGTTCACGACAAACCCAAAATCCCATTTGATATTAAATAGCAGACTCTGAATAGAAAATATATCGGCTTATATTCAATATCAAATTCTGAAATCAACAAATATCGTATTGGAATAACGATATATTTATCTTCCAAATTCCTCCACAATATCTGTATAATCACGGAATCCCATATCGAAATATTCCGAAGATAATTTCAATTCAAATCCATTCCAATTCATATATTGGAAATTCCGGTTATTTTTAAAACCATTTCAAATCCAAATTATTTATTTAAAAATATTGGATTATAATTCTGGTTCATAACTAGTCCATTTCGATAAAAATATATTTTTATCTTTTCAAAAATGGAATTTTTTGTCCCAATTCTTTCCAAATCATTTATTATGATTTTACACAAATTATTAATATTTTTAATAATTTTATCAAGGCCCGTATAGTCTATTTCCATAAACGGCCATCGAACTGCACTTACATCGACCTTTTCCAAATTTTATTTGGACATACTTCCAAATCCAACCGTTAGATTTCTAATTTCTTGTATTCGTTAGAAAGCTCTTTTCGGTACGAACCCAATGATTCTGGTTTTAGGGGAATCTGATGGTCGGATCTCCCGTAATGTCCATTCGAAGTCAATGGTCGAAATTCGCGAACTGCCGCGGCACGGCGCGTTCTATTCAGGCCATTATATATTTATTTATATATATATATCGTTGATTTCCATTTAAAACGTATTTTATAAATCGTTTTAAATTTGTTTTTAAAACGATTTTAACTTCATATTCAATTTTAAATCAAAATTGAATATTCCTTATCATTATAATATATAAATGATAATATTTTCAAAATATCAGATTTTGAAATGATTTTTTTGGGTATTCATTATAAAAATGAATAAAATCGATATAAATATCATTCATGTCAAAATTGAATTAATCTTATCAACATGGCTTTATATATTTAAATATTTTCGTGTCCATCCCAAATCGGACATCAAAATCAGATTTTGATCTTGTACTGAATGTTATTTTAAAATATTCCTTATTTTAAAATATTCATTATTTTAAAATATCCGTTCATTCTGAATTGGAATCAGACACAGCGAATTACCATATAATGTTATTTATACAACACATGTGTGTCACAACAATGATAAATAATTTACCATCATCCAGAGTGCACCACACAACTGTATAAGCGATAAATATAAATAATTAACGCATATAACAGTCTGTCAACCAATCGATTGACATACAACTAAACAATTGGGATTAGTGTACGTCAAATATCATCCCAATACCCGTGTGGGGTTTCAACCAACAAATACTGAATATTATTTGTGCAGTTGGGCGATGTGTAAAATTTATCGTCCCAATCAATATCAGTCAAACGGGTGTACACAAACAAATCGTCCGATTTGTAAATCAATATTAATTCTCATTCATATACATGTTAAAAATTATATTTTTAACGTTAAAATATTTTATTCAACTCATGAATATTTTATACAGTCCATTTATACAATAAAAATGATATTTTTATTCTTTAGATATTTTATTCAACATATGAATTTTATACAGTCCATTTCACATCACAATCAATTTCAACAACACAATACAATCCAACAAACAAGTCGTCCATGGTCTGTGGACGACGGGGAGCAGTTCATATATGTAGTTATAAACAAATAACTGTACAAAAATAATTTTAGTGAGAAGAAATTCTCACATTGGGTTTCCACTCCGTTAGTTTTATTTCTGAATTTCTGAACCGATTGGATTTGAATTTGTCTGAAATGCTAACGTTCTCTGTTTTTGTCCCAGTCAGTCCCATCGCGAAGCTCTCTTCATCACGATCCCAGTGGATCTGAAATCGTCGAATTCCGACATCGTACGAACAAGTTATTGCATTTTAAACATGGATTATAAAAATAGAGTATTTAAATAATAATTAACACCATTAATTACATCATTAGTTAAATTAAATCCTTCTTCCCGTTACAAATCCCTGGAGCAAAAACATGTAACTTCTGTAACTCTCGTCGCCAACTACATCTCGAACTGCGCGCCATATAACACCAACGGATTTCGATCCTCCGCCACCACTCGAACGCCACAACCTTCCTCCAGCCTCGCCCTTGCTCCCGCCGAATGCGATGGGCCCTTGCCCTCAAGAGTCGTGCCTGACGTCGGCGCTTTTGAGCTGAGAAATCGAGCTCATTCCTCCATAATAAATGATCATACCCGTATGGTTTTAAAGATCGAACTTGGCTCTACAACTTTTTCCTTGCGACGATGAACTGATTTGAAACGGATTGGGATAAATTTGGGGTTGAATTTAGGAGAAAATCGGCCTTTGAATTTATTAGGGCCGGCGGAAATCTGTTGTGAAGGAGAGAGTGTTTTTCCATGAATATATATATTATATTTATTATTATTTAATTCTTTAAAGCGATATTTTGCATTCGTACTCCAAATCGAACCCAACGACTATCGTCCCTAGCTAATTACCCCCATTCCGAACACAACGGGATATGTTTCGTAACCCAATTCGACCGTTACGATCAGTTTCCGTTAAATTCAAAATATAAATCAATGTATATTTAATTTAAATGCACATTTCAATTTACCAGGGCCACATACGGACCCCAAAAATTCCAGAAAAATAAATCTAGCTATGCTTTGACGATACGGTGCTAACAAAATTATTTTCGTTGAATTTGGAGACCGTTTGAAAAATGGTCAATTTCTGGTCGATCCAATTCAACTGAAACTGACAAAACATGTTTTCTTTTGCCATGCTCACATATTGATTCCAAAAATTATGAAAACCGGAATCTAGCAATAATTTGACATTCCGGACCCAACAAAAGTGGTTTCGTCAAAAACGGAAGTCGTTTGCAAAATGGCTATTTTTAAGGGCTACATTTCCATAGCGACAATTCTGAATTTTCAACTGGGCATAACTTTTTATTCCCGCTATGAAATTTCAATTTTTCAGATTCGTTGGAAAGATATTTTCAAACAGATTCAAATATTTCTAGTTTTACCAAAATCCGGTTTATTTTGAATCCTGTACATTCATTTGAAATTTGAAATCTAATTTTCAAATTATCGCGCCATTTCCAATTCCTTTTATAGTTAAAATAAAATTTTATATTCTAACTTCGATTCAAATAAATATATACGTTCTAATTCTATTCCAAAAAAAAATTTTGTCGTTATTATTTAAAATAAATCATTTTAAATATTCAAAATTCATTAAAATTTCCAAAATGAAAATTTTAAATTGGTTCCGATTTTCCAGGTTGTTACACGTTCGCTGACGAATGATCTCTATCTTATTCGAAGTCTCTCGAATCATATCAGGCCTAAGTATCGCCTTCTCTCCTGCTTCCCACCAACACAAAGGTGCATTAATAAGGCCTTTCATGCAACGCCTCATAAGATGTCATGCCAATACTCGCTTGATAACGATTATTGTAAGAGAAATAAACCAAATGCAGATGCTCATCCCAAGATCCTCCAAAATACAAGCTCTAAGGGGATCTTCCAAAACTCAATTTTCCCTCTTATTCTGTCCATTCGTCTAAGGATGATAAGATATACTCAAAAATAGCTCGGTGCCCAACATCCCTTGTAGGCTTTCCATAATCCTCTAGGGAACAAAGGACCTCTATCACTTACTATTCCTTTTGGCACATCGTGAAATCGAACAATCCATTCCCTATACAATTCGACCAAATTCAATGCCATCCTAATAGACTTGACAGGTATGAATCTCGCGCTTTTAGTCAAGCGTCCACTATAACCAATATATTATCATAACATGTCCTAGTCCGGGGTAATCTAATGATAAAGTCTGTAGATATATGTTCCATTTTCCGTACTGGGACCTATAATGGTTAAAGCAACTAACTCGGCTTCCTCTGCTTAGCTTTCACTAACTGACATTTCATACACTTCGAGATGAACTTGCATACATCACTCTTCATACCTTCCCAGTAGTAAACCCTTCTTATGTCTTGATACATATTTGTTACACCAGGATGGATAGTCAATCTAGAATGATGACTCTCTCTCAAAACTTCCTCATGAAGAACATCGAAGTCTGGAACATACAATAATTCATCCTTGTGACACCAACCATCTCTATCGATCTCGAATTGATTCAATTGTCTGGGTCGACTCTCGTATCGATCTTATTTAAAATCTCTGCTAGCTTAGCAACCCACTTCTTACTAGCTCCAATCCTTTCAATGAGAGTAGGTTTGATGGATAAACTCGCTAACATTTCAGGCTCTAACTCACAATGAGACCTAAAATCAAATCATGTACTCTAACTGCTTCCACACCAGAAACATAGCACTAAGTCCAGCAAGAATCCGAATTAATGCGCTTGCTACTGCATTACCTTTCCGGGAGTATAGGAAATATTAAAATCATACGAGGCCAAAAGCTCTAACCATCCCTGTTGTCGAAGGTTAAGATCTTTTTGAGATAACATTTGCTTCAATTACTTATGATCCGTAAACAGCACAAACATTTCTTTCACCAAGTAGTGCATCCATATCTTCATAGCAAAGACAATTATCGTCGACTCCAAATCATGAGTAGGGTAGTTCCTTTGTGCGGCTTCAGCTGTTGACTAGCATAAGAGACAAATCTTCCTTTCTGCATCAATATAGCACCAAGACCTATTCCACAAGCATCCGTGTACAGTGTCATCTCTTCATTCCCACTAGGAATAAATAATACAGGTGCACTTGTCAATCTCTCTTTCAAAACCACAAAAACATGCTCGCACCGCGCATCCCAATCAAAAACCTGGTTCTTCTTTGTCAAATGAGTCAATGATGCAGCTATCTTGGAAAAATCCTTGATAAGTCATCTATAATATCCATCTAGACCAAGAAAACTATGAATATTCATAGCATTTTTAGGTTGATTCCAATCTGGATCGCTGCTACCATTATAGGATCTACTAATGTCCCTTGTTTGGATACTACATAACCTAAGAATCTCGTAAATTCCTTCCAGAAGTGAGACTTAGAAAATTTGGTCTTCAACCTGTGTCTTCTCAACACATCATCTGCAATCCTCAAGTGAGTCTTGTATTCCTCTTCCATCCTAGAAGATAAGAATATCTTCCACGAACATAAGTACAAACATGTTCAGCTGATCTTTGAATTCTTATTCATAAGATTCACAAAATATGTCAGCACATTAGTCAATCCAAATAGCGTAACCAACCACTCAAAGAAATCCGATAGTGTTCTGAAAGCAGTATTGTGCATACTATCACCTACCACGTGTAACGAGCCATGGATTTTTGGCCCCGAAAATCGACATAAATACCCTTATCGTAACTCATGTCGATCTTCCAAACACCGAAAACACTGGAACGTTTATAGAAAGAATTTAGAGGGTGACATAAGAAAGGAAGAAATATCAGAATAGAAAAAGAATAAGAAGAACCAACACAACGTAGAATCAAAGTCTCACATCGCAGCGGAACAAAATATAATACCGAAATAAATCTTTATTGAGAGCTTTTAAAAATACTTACAATATCATAGTACATCAACATCTCTGGACAGTTATAAAAAAAAAATTTCCCATATACAACACACAGCGGAATAGTAGCTATATAACATCATACATCTGGACTCTTCTAGCTCGTCTCTTCACTGCATTCGATAACCTGAACATGTACACCCCGGGCTAACCCGAGCATTTACAAAACACCGGGTCAGTCTGGTGAACCAGAGTGAGAAAACTTGCACAGTATTAAGGGTGTCACACAACTTGATTTTAAAGTCAAAACCTTTTCGAAAGAAAAGGATAATCAAAAGACCAAATCCACACATAAATACGGACGATTTTTACCTTACGATAACCCAAAACATTTTAGAAATCAATATCTTTTCTTATTATAATAGTGTCTAAATACAAGTAGATATCAATCTAGCGGAACGCTTGCATCTCACGCTCCACATATATAGTATACAATCAAAACCACGGGCACTTATTGGAGATTGGATTCCGACTATGACAAGGTATGGGACCACCTGCCGATATTGTATCTCTAGAGGCGGATACACTGGGTTCAACAAGAACGTCTTGCAACCCGGCCCTCACATGACCGACCACTCATTTCGCTTGAGTGTATCGAATGTATATCACCAACGGTTGGGCTCAAACCACCGTTTCCCGAAAAGGGACAGCATCGAAATAGATTAAAGAAGCAAAAGGAATTTCTCTAGATAGGTGATTATACACCCTAATGGGAGCGACCCACATAGCCATGCTGTCTGCCCGATTTTTGTCATTTCACGGTTGATGAGGCTTAAGGTTTGAATTTCCTTTACAACACCTGGCCACCATTCACTTTGAATGCCACATCGTCAAATCTGCCAGATATCACTAATTGACGTCCACAAACATACTTTATTTGGGAGCAACCCAGGTACGTTTGAAGAAATCAACGTACGCGACCCCTTTGGAAATACTCTGTCAGACATCCGTCCGTACAAGTCATCCAGGAACAGGAAGAACCGAAGGTACTCTCCTACTGCATCCAATATAGGAATCACCCCATGGATCAGTAACGAGAAGTCCTTGCAATCCGTAGATTCCAACCACAACAGAATCATAGTGTATCTCGGGCCGCTAAGCCAGATATTATAAGTAATCCTTCCGCTTATGAAGATCCACGGTCTTCAATGCTCCATCTCGACCGTCTTCTGATATCTTCACGTATTTGTTGGTCGGAATGGTTTTCGAATATAAATTCGATCCCGGTCTTTCCGTACCAACAATCGTATGGGTCAGATTTCATAGTCGGTGATTTAACTATCAAAATAAACAATGTTTCAATCATGACAATCCAATGAGTTCACTGGTTCAGTATTCAGCACTAATTGGCCTTTTAATTAAAACAAATGTAAATTTAAAACTCTTAATATCTCGATATTATAAATATAGTTTTTGCTTCTTATTTAACATAAGATTTATCCCTTTAACAAGTCCACTTTATTACTTAGGAAAATTCTATGTTATAATTAGTTTTCTATTTCACTTTCAAAACACTATTCACATTATTTCTAGTATTGGAAATCAATTCACTTGTTACTCGTAAACAGTGTTACGGAATATCTTTTATTCATTTACTTAACAACATAATGCTTATTCTTATTGAATAAACTCAACTTTTACATTTCATTTCTAGCTCGAAAATATCGTTAAAATTCACACCATCCAACTCCTTTTATTCCCCTTTTTACTTTGGAATCTCATTATATACATACTTGCCAAATTTCCACCAAAGTGTTGCGTTACTATTTCTCTGATGAAATAGTAAATTACTACTAACCTCTTTCACCATTACAACTAATATCATCTTCAGATAATCCTGAAGTCGTTCAAGTTGGGGTATTTAATTACCTTTCAGACCTTGATCAACAACGTTCATGTCTCAAGAGGGATACGAGTTGTAATTTAAAACCCGATACTTCATTCCATATCAATACAAATTCCATTTCACTATTTTATTCAAACTATGGTTTCATAAAACCTTCTTACGTTTTGAAAACCTCTTTCTCGAATATAACATTATTCCTTAATTTAATAATTAAGTAATTCCTTATAAAACACCACTTTTAACCTTTACCCTTTTTAAAACAATTTTATTTCATAATTCGGGTTTGTTTACAAAATCTGATGACCTATTTCTTTTACCATATTCACCTTTACAAAACTCCTTTTAAATCTATCCAACCTTTGCACGCTCGAAATTCTCATTTTCAATTCCCCACTTATACCTAATTCCATTTTTAAATAACGTTAATTTAGAATTAACGATATAACATCTCAACGCTTTTATATACTCTAGTTTATCATAAACTCCTTTATCTAAATTTCCTTTTACTTTATTCAATTAATTAAGTAACATTTATTTTAAGCTATAATATTCGCTTAAAAATTCCTTTTACAACTTCGTTATAAAAACTCAGTTTAATGATACAGCTTTATCATAAAATCCCTTCACCATTCCATTAGATTTCATCTCACCTTCGATTACTTTTTAAATGAATTTCAATTAAAAAGAATCTCCTAAATTACTATTAATTAAAATAATAATTTACTTCGATCATTAACTACTTCAGTAGTTAATTTCTTTATTAACAAAAATAAATAGTAAACCCCTTTTTAAAATCTTATTAAAATTAAATAATATTCATTTAACAATTTTATTCACAACGCACTGACCTATTAATAACCTTAATTAAAAACGGTCGCTTTAGTCAATTCAAACCATAATTATCTCATTAACCGATTCCAGTTCGTTCCCCTTTTAAATTAATTAGTAATATAATTATTTAAAATAAATCTATTTAATTGTTTCTTAACAAAACAATTATCCAAATTTAATCGTTAGGTTAATCTCTAATCACTTGTTTATAATTTTGATTAATATCAGAATTTACTTTATTAAATCAATTAATAATTAATTTTAAACTTAAATAATTAATAATAATTATTTATTTTCTTTTAACAAACCTTTATTCAAAATATATATATTCAAATCTATTTTAGCTATAAAATAAATTTTTTATAACTTCAGTTCTATCAACTTACCTGACGGTAAATCGATATAAATAAAACAATTTATTTTTAGGCCATTTACTGCCGATTACTCAACCAATATTGCCCATTGGTTAAAACAAAACACAGGTTGAATTTTCTATCAATAATCACTAATTAATCCATCACCCAATCATGACATTTCATATATGATAATATGAAAATAAATAATATATTTGAGGAATTCCGTTGGATCCCTCTAACCTGTTCTTCCCTGTACACAAAATGGTTATCTCAAATCAGATCATTCAGTCTCACTTAACTGATAACAACTAACGACCATTTAACCTCAATCACAAGCAATTCAAACAATTCAACCAATTAAACACGTTTATTTTATAAACGTGACCAACCAGGTAAGTTACCTTTATTGGAACCAATCGTTAGAATAACGATTTGGTATTTCACTGAAATTAAAAGACGGTTTAATTTCATCAGTAAAATTAATAAATAAATATATCATTAGCAAAAAGTCAACCATTGCAAACAGAGCACACAAAATAAAAACCCAATTTATATAAAATATAAATGGGAAAACTGAGTGAGTTTAACTCACCTTGATTTGATCCATCCTTAAAATAACTCGTCTTGGTTAAATCAAACAAATGTTTAATTTAACTGGAAAAAAAATCCAGTTGATCTCAATTCCGTCCGGATCAGTTCCAAAAAGTAGATCTCGGTTATAAGGTGGCGTCGCTTTCTGTCTGATCCAATTCTGATAAATATGAATAAGTTATAAATATTTTTGAGGTTAAATACTTTGATTAAACAATATCATCCTTAATCACTTTGATTATACAAAAATTAATTGCTTTTTTAATTAAACTGTATGATCCCTTTTTCAGGAGAAAACAGGCCGACTTCCTTCTTTCGGTTATCTGCGGCTTCCTTTGTTAAAACCACCTAAAACACACACGGTTTATATAATAGTGTAAGTTACATGATTCAAATAGTATAATTACTTCTTAATTAAGCTATATAGACCCCTAGTTACTAGGTTTAAAAGAAATTATCAGGTCCAACTATATCTGTTTCTCGGCATTTGTTTGTTTCAGAACCTAAACATGATTTTTATTTTCGTAATAATTTAGCTTTACTAATTCCTTAATATATAGGAGAATTTGGCCCGAGTCTTACGTTTTATTTTAAAGCCCACTGGCCCGGTACTTTCTTCCCAATCATAATGCTTTCTTCCCAAAAGAACACGCTCACCAAATTTCAACAATACTTCACAAAATTGGCGGCTTTG